>OZ023263.1:217616275-218216275 GCA_964006375.1 Tillus elongatus
ATAAGCAATGCTGAATGGTTCATGTTTTTGATATTTAGTACTTTTATTTGAAATTTGTGGATCATTATATTTGTTTAGAATACTTTCAAGATCTGCATATATAACAAAGGGGACAGGTTCCTTATGTGTAAAGTTTTTAAATTTAACATCTTCTTTTTCTTTAGGAAGGACAACTTTTGTCTTGTTAAATTGTTTACAATCAATTGCATGCTTCTCCAATTTATCTTTTGTAAGAAAATAATTTAGACAACGTTCACAAAACCATTTCTTATGTTGTTTCTGACCTATTTGGTTATGTACTAATCGTGATAAATTTTTTATGTACGTGAAATGAAATAAAGGTTGATGGTTTTCTTTGAGTTTTTTTGTTGACTGCTGTTGATATTTGTTATCATCATTGTAATTAAAATTATTATTATTATTATTACAAGGAATCATAAGTAAATTAATAACTGGAGAATAATTAGTTTTGCTTAAACATAATGGTAGTACTTCTTTTTTATCAATAGTAAATACATTTATAGCTAATTGGTTCATCTCTTCAAATTTTGAAATATCTTTTAAGCGTATAGGAAAAGTTATATTATTATATTTTAAAACTCTACTAAAATGGGGGTATGAATTAATACGAGAGCTATTTTTGTCTATAGCTGCAGGATATAAAGCACATACTACGGACCACAAAAAGCAATATTTATCATTGTTGTTAATATTAATTACTGCTTTACTTTTTTCAATAAAAGAAGGCAATTTAGCATAAGTTGAAATACCACTACTAAGGGGGATGTACTTGTTAATATTTACTTTTAAATGTATAATTTTATTAAGTGCCCAACCGCTATCACGTTCTTGAAATTCTTCTAATTCTGTTAAAATTTTATTAGAGACATGTTTTTCGTACCAACTTTTTATATTTGTAGCACTGTCAATCACATGATTTCTTGTTGTAAAATGTTTAAAATCTAATTCTTCTGTTTGGGGTTTTATAAAAAGTCCTGTAAAAATTACATTTACTTTAAGTAAAGACTGCTGTAACTCTTTTTTTATATTTTTAACAAAAGATCGAAAAGCTTTTTTAAAAAAGATTATGGGATCTTTCACTTTTAAATTTATAATTATACCTGTTCTTATTCTGTTATTAAAACATGATTCAGTGTCTTGCCAGATTACTTCTTTTGTTGCGTTTTTAACTTTATGCAAATTATTTTTAAAATTTTGTAAATAATTTTTTAATATTGAAAGATCTGATTCAACTTTAAAGACATTTTTTATACATGTAGCCCTATTTTTTAAACATTTCTTTACTATTAATATAGTTTTTTTTAAATAACTTATATATTTACAGAGCTCTTCTTTTGTTTTAATTAATCTATGTACCATTTCAATTTTCTTACAAACTTCATTGGATAATTCATCAATAAACTTGGAACTCATTTTACAAATTACACAAAATAAATGATATTAAATTTTAAGTAAATACATATATTTCATAAAAGTAGATTTTAAAAATTATATTTTTAAAATAATTAGAAATTGAGTCATAGGCTACATCTCTGAAACAAATATCATGTTTCAACCATTATATAACGTTATGTTTTTTTATTATTTAGTACAGTAAATTCTCTTTTTAAATAATTTAGTCTTATAAACAATTACAATTAATAAAAGTTCTTTAGGTTTCATTTCCTAATTATTTTGAAAAAATGAATAGTTAACTTAAAAAAAAATATATAAGTATATTATTATTATTGATTAAATCATGTTACATTTAAATTTCTTAATGTAAAATTAATCTGAAAAAAATAAAAGAAAAATTTTGAAGTAAAAATACCATTCAGAAATAAAACTTAAAACTTACGTGTGTTTGATTCCATCGTGTGAAGACTTTGCTTAATAACTGATGGTTAAAGAAAAGACCACAAGGTTTTATAGAATGTTGTACTTATTATCAGCAAGTATATTTTAGAATACAAATTGAACCGTGACGATACTGAATAAGTTTCTCATTAAATTATTACATTGTAAGCTGTTTACAGAAAACAATTTCATTTTTATCAATAAAAAAAATGTTATTTATATTGTTATAATCAATAATTGCAACATTAGTCTAGATTCAGTCAGTTAATAATCCCATTACCTTAATTATAATGTAGATTGCAACAATGTTGTAAGTTAAATTTAAAACCATTATACAATCTTTCTTAATTAAAATATAGATTGCAGTTGCAACAATGTTATAAGTTAAAGTTCAAAATCATTATACAATCTTTCTTAAAACATTAAAGATGACCTGCATATCTATATTATTCTTAAAATAGTTCTTTATCCATTTTTGTAAACAACTTATTACTATAAAACACCATTTATGTTTTTCACAAATCAGTTGCAATTTAACGTCTTAATACCAGTAATACTAATATATTATTTTTGTAAAATGGCTAACGTTCCTACAACCATAGCTATCATAACTGAAAGTAAGTCGGTTCTACCATTAAAGGATTTGTATGTGGCGGTAAAGCAAGTGTTTCAGTAAGTATCTTTTTATTAATATATAAAACTTGATTTCTTTTTTCAATTGTTGTTAATTTAAGACTTTTACGTTGCTTCATCGTTTTAGAAATTGTTTTTTAAATGTATAGGTATGGTGTAAAAGAACTACAATTGAAGGGGGATAAGATACTAGTTCATCTAACATACTCACCGAAAACTGAAACTTTAAAAAAAAAATTTGGTAATTTACCAGTAAAATATTATAGACTTAAGGTAGATTCTGAGCAAGAGCTCAGAACACTAGAGCGACTTGTTAAAAAGTTTAGATTTAACTTAGAAGATATCAATGTAGTCGATGAGGGTGTTGTAACCAAAAAAAGACGTCTAAGTGAGGAGGATGAGTTTTCAACGTTGTCATCGTCTAAGAAAAGAATAGCCATGGAAAATCTAGCTGAACTAATTCCTCCAATATCAAATTTGGAGGAAAACTGTTTAACCTCATATACTCAAGACGAAGAAGAAGAAGCATTTTCAATGTAGTTATTATTATAACTTATATTTAAAAATAATTAATGAGGTAAAATAAAAAAATAAATTAATATATTATGTTCTTTATTTCCTAATATACAAATTCCAATAATGTAGCAGAAATACATTCTCTAAAGCACAGTTTAGTAAATTATTTTGATGCATTTTACAATGATGTGATTTTAAAATTTTTCTAAGTTCATCGAAAGACAAGCAGTCCTCTGTTAAATCTATTATTTCATTTGAAATACACTTTTGCAGCCAAAATTTCTTCGTCAAACCTTTCACAAGAACAACAGTGTTTTCCGTAATGAAACTTTTTATAAAATGAATTAGTTCTTCGTAATGTAAATAATTAACACTGTTGCTGTTCCACGCTAATCCATGTAAATTATATGTGAGCCACCATATATGTTTCTGTATTCCGTTATTAAATAATTTCTCATCCATTGGAAAATTTAAAATTTTGTGTGTAAACTGTCCAGTTTCAACATTTAGAATTGCAATCTCCTTACACATAAAAGACATTCCACATCCATGTTCAAAACCTTGAATATCTACGATGTACATTTTTTCTCTTTATCGATTGCACTGTTTACTATTTAGAGAACTTTAACTGAATTTGTAAGTGGATTGTACTTCACCAAGCGATCATGAATAATGAGACAATATGCACGAGTGTTTGGAGGAATATTTTTAGTTGTTTCAAATTCTAATCTTATATCAACAGCACCCCCCTTTACCGTTTCATTTTGATGACTACAATCAATCACAACTACAGGAGCCTTTTCTATATATACGTCTGGTGGGAGGCAAGGTTCACTCTGATTCTTATAATAAAATGATCTTTGAAACTGTGAATACATTTCGTACAGAATTGCCCACTGTTGTTTTTCAATATTAACGTTTAAATTATCATAAGGAGAAACCTCTGAGTTTAAATGTAATTTGATATTTGATAAGTTACAATGATCATAGTGACTTGCATTTTTTGTATGTACATTTTTTCTATCTGTTTGCATCCCAAATAAAATCATTCGGGGTTTTTCTAGCTGACTACTTGTTTTTATAGACCATGAGTGTCTCATCGTTTCAGGTAACATAGGGTATTCTTGAAGTTCCCAACTTCTAAAGGGTACATTAAGGTCTCTATTATTTTCAATATGTCTTAACAGTTTTAATTTTTCTTTATCTGATACTGTTATATGTGGAACTTTCCACGCAACCTTATTTAAAACAATTTTAGGTTTTTCTGTATCAACACTTGTTACAATAGCATTACTGTCTGTACTGCTCCGTATAATAACAAGCTCTTGACGAATATTTGCAACAACTTTTTGAAAATCTTCAGCAAATCCTAGTAACATGCTTAACGGTAAACACACCATAAAATTTCCTTCTTTGTCAACAAGATCAGGATTTTTTAAAGGAGACCAACCTGCATTTAGTAATCGTGAACCTACATTAATATTGTATGATGCATACCCTTTCATTGTAGAGGATACACCAGGATTTCTGTTACGATCTATTATAGTACCTCCAAGTTCATATCTTATTTCATCAAATAAAAAAGATATACCATTGTTTACAAATTCTAAGGTTGCACTAGCTTTATCATTATCATCTGTTAATTGTCCTTCAATTATCAGGAAACTTTGCGAAGGTAAAGTGATTAAATCTTGTGCCTGTATAGGTATTCTAATCTCATCATTGTGATTTAATGAGGTAGCTGAATACGGTAGATATGTATGAAACTCTGAATTTGAAATCGAATCGTCTACAAAAACTGATTCACCAACGTTTAAAATATTATAGTTCATTTTTTGATTGATAAATACACACACACTTTAAAAACTTCGTCTTCAGACTTCCAAAAAACCTTCTAACTTTTTTACTTATTTTGAACGATTTTAAATCCTAAACTTTCTAAAAACTGTTTATTGTGTAATGTTAGCCTTCGAACACACTTTTGTTGACTAATGTTTTTTTCAGTTCCTGTATTATTTATACCTGAATATTCTTTTACGTTATATATAAACACCATTTTCAAATCAATTTTTTCAAATGTAGTCTTACTGTGACTACTTCTCTTTTAAAATTGACTAAATTACCTCCTTGATCAAGTATTTTAAGTATAATTTCACTGATAGATCTTGTATTTATAGGTAAATAGATAACATTGCTTGGATGCTCTACGATTTTATAACCAGGTGGAACTGTTGGATAAAACATATGTATTATATGCATTAGTTTGTTGTTGCTATAGGAATTTGTTATTAAATTACAGTCTACACATATAGCATTAACTTTAAATATATCTATGGGATGGTCAGAAATATGTTTGATATTTTTAGATAATTTTTTTCTATTAAAACCTAATAGTCCTGCAATTGAATTTTCCTTAGTAAAATCGATCTCATTAATCCATTGTATTTCACATTTCAGTGTGTTTAAATTCGATGATATTTTTAGTTGATTACGTTCATAGGGTTCCACTTCTTTTGATAACACATTATGAGTAATGTCGAGAGCTAACTTTTCTTTTAATAAATAATCATTAATATATTTTTCAATATCTTCTATTTCATATGAACCTCCAGGAAGAACTATTTCCTTTAATTTGTTATCCTCATAATAGTAAAATCTATTATTTGTCTCATCAACATTTGGTATAGTGTTGTAGGTAACAAAGTCTATTAAACCAAGAACATACATACCGTCATTGTCTAAGGTAATCGATGGATGTATACTCGTGGTAAGGATTGAATCCCTACCTGATAATAAAAAAGTGTAAGACATGTTAGCGTGTTCACTTCGTACTAACAAATAATATACATTTATGTAAACATTTATTTATTTATTATATAAAAAATGTAGGCATAGGTGACCACAATTAAATGTATTATAAGATTGGTAAGAATAATGATTATATTTGATATCAGGTTTACCAGTTGAAGAATTAAAGTAACGAATTACTTCTAAAGGAGGTTTTAAATTTCCATAACTGTCAAAATAACTTATAAAATTTCCTTTTTTAAAATAGGCTGTCCAATGTGTGCCGGGACCATCTTGATCATCTAAATTAATTATTCCACTTTCATTCTTACGTATCTTTTTTGGTAAACTGTTTCTCATAAATATTCCACGAAAGAATGCTATTTTTAAAATTTTAATATAGTGTTTAAGGTCTATGTTAGTCAATGGACGTTTAGGTAAGACTACAGGCAATTTTTTTTTTTTAAAAAAAGACCTAAACCAGACTTGTAAGGTTTTAAGTATAAACCTTTACCATGCAAAGCAATAGATTCCATTGTTTTATTATGACGTTGTGATTCTTCTAATTGTCGCTGTGCAGATTTAGCATCGTTAACTGCTTTTGCTATTCCTGCTGCACCACCTGACAATGCCCCCAATGCAGATAGCCCAGCAAAGATGGGAATAAGAGGTAGAATACCACCTGTCTTTGGAATATTTATTATACGGGTAGGTCTTATATTCTTTTTTTTAATTTTTGAAACTGCTTTTATTGCAACAGAGATAGCATTGCCAATGTTTTTAGGTTTAACCTGTCTTAGATTCTTTCTAATTCGTTTTGTCACTTCTCTAAAGCTAATAGACTTTTCAGCTTTACCTTTTGATTTTGTTTTTAATTTTTTTGACTTTCTTTTTGTTGAAGCCATTATATGAAAATTATAGTTGTTATCTTCGAAGAAGTAGTAACAAGACTAACCAGACTTGCTAAAATTAATCTGTTTTAAAATATTTGGTTTGAGGTTCATTATTTGCATCATCATCATCATCATCATCATCATCATATCCAGTATCTATTTTTCTTTTAAGTGATGCTGGTTCATCAAACCTTGCTCGTTTAAATGGTATTTCATTATCATCAATGTTAGTGTCATTATTCAATTCATCAGTATTATTATTTTGCATAACATTTTGCTTCCTTTTTCTAGTAGTTAAAGTAGGTCTTTTATTGAGAAATTTATCATCAAAGTTGTTTACATCTTTTTTAGTTTCATTTAGCTTCCTTTTTCTCATAATTAATAAGTTTGCTATTTTAGCATTAGTTTTATCATTTTTTTGATCTAAATCCTTATTTGTATTACTTCTTTTTTGTTTATCACTATATAATTTTTTTGAATTTATTTTTTTGGTTCTACGAACTAATAAATTAGATTTATAAACATCTATATTTTTTAAAGAATTATCAACTATGCCCTTAATTCTCTCTAATGACTTTAAACAATTATTTAATACTTTGGGGCAATTATAATTCGTATTATAACCCATACCTAATTTTACTTTAGCTTTCATAACACCTGCAACACCTAATGCAGCCATTTTTTCACCCACGGAAGCATTTTTGTCTTTAAATCTTTGCAGTGCTATATCAGCTAATTTTCTATCAGCTTCATGTCTTAAAGATACATCTTTTGTATTATGATATGCAATATCATGTTCCATGCAACCAGCATCAAGTCCATTGATGGGACGGTCAACTCTTTGTAAACGCTTTTGCAACTTAGTTCCCGGACCACAATAATTGTAACCAGGTATGTGTAACTCAAATGGTAATTTATTTATTGCATCATTTAATAAACCATTCCCAACATAATACTTCATTTTACATATAAAATTAAGCGGTAACCTTAATTAGTGACAGTCTGTTGTTAATTGTATCACTTCTAAAATGACTATGAAGTTTGTTAAACAAAAAACAAGATTAAATATTGAAAATCATGATTTACATATAAATACCAATTCTAAACATGGAAAACTATTTCCACACAGTATAAGGTGCATTATTGTAGGACCATCAACATGTGGTAAAACAAATGTAATGTTAAGTTTAATTGAACATCCGAATGGTTTAAAATTTGAAAACATTTACTTATATACAAGATCTTTACATCAACCCAAGTATTTGTATTTAGAGGAATTACTAAAACCTATCAAAGAAATAGGTTATTATGCTTTTAAAAGTAGTGAAAATATTGTAGATGCTAACAAGGCTAAACCAAATTCTTTATTTATTTTTGATGATGTAGCTTGTACAAATCAAGACGTGATGCGAGAATATTTTAGTATGGGAAGGCATAACCAAATTGAAGTTTTTTATCTGTGTCAAACGTATGTGAAAGTACCAAAGCATTTAATTAGGGATAATGCAAACGTATTAATAATTTTTAGACAAGATGATATAAACTTAAAACACATATATGATGAACATATAGGTTCAGATATGAGTTTTCAAACATTTAAATTACTTTGTGCTAACTGTTGGAAACATCCTTTTGGATTTTTAAGTATCTTTAAAGATAGCAAAGCAAATGAAGGCAGATATCGACAAGGATTTGATAATTTTATATTTTTATAAATAATATAATTCCTAATAGAAGAGAAACAGTTATAAAGCTGATACAAAACTGATTAGACCTGTTACCAACCTGATCAAAGCTGTTCATTAGCATAATATTAAAATGGATCTTAAATCAAAGGTCATAAAGCAGAGACTTATTGCAAAACGTAAAGTTGTTAAAAATAAACTCGATTTACTAAAACATGGAGAACTTATACAAGAAAAAATGTTTTCACCAATTACAAAACATTTAAAAAACATTGAAGATAAATTAACAACAGATAAAAATAAAGGAAATGTGGTTAATATTTCAGAAAAAAGTTTTTTAGGAACAACAGATTTTGAAGATATAAAAAAGCCATCTACTTCTAAGTCAACACCAAAACCAAAGACATCTGAAGCTAAGGAATTTTATGATTTAAAAAAATCATTAATAGATGAAATAAATGTAGGTGAAGATACTGAAAATATAGAGAGTGTATCTCAGCAGAATTTCAAGGAAAAAGTTAATCAAACTGTTCCAGAGGTATTAAATAAAACAAATGAATCTTTTGAAGACTACATAGATCAGTATGATCCCTTACCTCGCTATTATATAACTGCCATGATAAATGATGATAAAAATGAATTTGATCATAAATATGGTGTTCGTTATAACTCTAAAACAGAAAAATTTTATATTGGAGATTCTCAGTTAAACTTTTTAGGATCTAATATTATAGTTAAAAATAAAACTTATAGGGGTACACATGGCTTATATGAGCTTTTATTTAAAAAATATCCTCAAAATTTTACAGATCAAGATGAAGTTGCATATAAAGACATTGTTTTGAAAACAAACGCTCATAGACGTTATTATCATCCCAAGAAACAAGTTGATGGAAGCAAATTAGACAAATATAAGAAAATAATATCCAATTTAACAACTAAAACGACAGGTGATGGTATGCTCATGACCGTTACCAATAATAAAACAGATTTCGTGTATTGGGATAATCCAAACGAACTCGTTGAGAGGTTACGTTTGTTGCTGGCGTCAAAGCAGGCAGGTCATACGGGTCATGCTAATGAAATAAATTCAATTATTGAGGAGCTGCGAGAATCAAACATTATAGAATAACCATAAAAATTATGAAAGAAATGAATAAGAAGCGTCAAGTCGTTGAAGAGATCCATAAACCGAACAGAATTAATTTCAAAAGACGTAAAGTTATAATTCGAGGTCTTAATGATTTGCTTCAGGCTGATTTGGCAGATATGATTAAATATGCTAAAGAAAACAACGGATATAAATATATATTGATCGTTATTAATTGTTTTTCTAAATTTGTTTGGGCAGCACCATTAAAAAATAAAACTAGTTTAGAAGTTTCACAAGTTATGGAAAAAATTCTCAGAGAACAAAGTCATGTAAACAATTTGCAAACTGATTTAGGAGGTGAATTCTGGTCAAAAAATTTTAAGGAATTAACTAAAAAATATAAAATTAATCACTACAGTTCCTTTAGTGAGAAAAAAGCATCAATTGTAGAGAGGGTTATTAGAACGTTGAAGAATATAATGTGGAAAGAATTTAGCATGCAAGGGAATTATGGTTGGCTTAATCTTTTACCTAAAATAGTTAAGATATATAATAACAGAAGACATCGAACTATAGGCATGAAACCATCTCAAGTTACCAAGAAAAATGAACAAGAATTGTTAGCAAAAGTATATAACCGAATTAAAATAGTTAATACAAATACAAAGTTTCATGTTGGAGACTATGTTAGAATCTCTAAAATTAGAGGAATTTTTGATAAACACTATATGCCTAACTGGTCCACTGAAATATTTAGGATAAGAAAAGTTCAACTCACTAACCCAATTACATATTTATTAAGAGATATGGAACATAAAGATATTAAAGGTGGTTTCTATAAAGAACAATTACAAAGAGTAAAATATCATAATATTTATTTAGTGGAAAGAGTATTAAAACAGAAAGGAAATGAAATATTTGTTAAATGGTTAGGTTTCAGTAACAAACATAACAGTTGGATAAATAAAAATGACACGGTGTAAAATATTATTAATTTAATGAAATAAAAATTTTAAAATAATTACCATGTATTTATTTTCCTACTCTCAGTACATAAACATTTATTACAAAAAATATATAAAAATTAAACATACACAAAGCAAAATGTTTTTGGTATTATTTGATAAAAATCGGATATCACTTCTAGTTCTTCTATTGATCTTAATTTTCTTTGACGAAAAAATAACCCCCTATTTCCCACTAGCTCCAGTATATCATAGTGTCCGCAATACATTTTAGTTATCCTTGGTGTAATAGGGTAATAATTCAAATAATGTCCGATTACATAACCAATTGTGTTGTTATTTAAATTTCTAATTGGTGTATTCAGCTTAAAATTTGTTCCATTAAAATAAAATGCTGGATATTCTTGTAATGTTATGCTGTCTTCAGTTTTTTCTAGCAAATAAAATTTTCCATGTTCCACAGTAAAATAATAACTTTGCACTAAAATAGAAGGAGGTTCAATTATATCAACTGTACTTGCATGTACTTCTTTCACATATAAAAAATCTCCATAAGCAATTAACATAGAAATAATAAGAGAAATAAAGAATTGATTCATCTTAAAAAAACTTTAAAGATGTTTATAATCACAAACAGATAAAAGTATACTGATCTGTTACAACTTGTTTAAAATTTATTTTATATTATAGATAAATTGAAAAAAATAAAATTTATGAAACATTTCTCCTACTCCAATCTCGTCCGACCCCCACCAATTTAGCTAACCTATATAAGAAATTTTAGGGTATCTAAAATTTAAGTTAAATAAATCTGCATAATGTCTTTTCAAAAACAAAATAGTCAGTGGGATACTGTTTTTAGTGAACAATATAGATTTCTTAAATTGACATCTGTAAGACCAACACGTAAAATAATACCTAAAAGTGTAAAAGGTTTGAATATAACTAACACAAGTGAAAAAAATATAATCCTCTTTAATCTAGATTATTACAAAACACATGAAAAAATCTTGGATATATAATTTAGTTACACTCAACATTTAAATCAGTTATACTGGGTTTATCTTAAAGGTTTAAGGTCTAGAAGCTAAGTAAAATAATGAACGAGAAAAGTATATATAAACTGGTAGAAATTTTTAACACGTTAAAAAAAGAAATGGAAAAAGATTTGAAATCTTGTCATTGTGAAAAGGAAAAAAATGTACTTAAATGTTTTCAAAATAAATACAAATTAGCAGCAGGAAAATGTTATGATTTTCTTAATAGAAAAGGAATCACTCATCAACAGCTAGAAAAATATTTAGTAGATCTAGGTTTAAAATATTATATAGAAATAACAAGTGACAAAGAAAAACAAGAACAGAAGATTGAAGATAGAGATGAAGGAGATTTAGGTTTAAAATGCGATTGCTTTAAATAATACATTTTACTTATATTGTAAATAAAATAATGTGCATTGACTATAAATGGTTTATACATTATTAAGATAACAATGTCAGTGTCAGTTCGAGTAAAATTTAAATATAATAGGTGTGATGGAAAACTAATATACCTAATACACTATACATTACATGTCATTTTAAAACAGTTAGTGAACGTGGATACAAAGAAAAACATTCTTAGTTAACATACAAAAAATTGTATCATGAACAACAGACCAATTCAAGAAAATGTTATTAGCAGTTGTGCTGAAAACAACAGAACCTATAATTTAAATGGAGGTAACAGATATATTTGCGTACAATGTGGGAGATTATATGAAGCATTTATAAAACCAGCTAAAGAAAAATGTTACCGCTGTATGAGACGTGATAATGAAGAAGTAGCAAATATTTGGTTAAAAGGTCAACAAGAAATCTATAAATCTATTAGAAAATGATACACTGCACATTAATCTTTATTACATATATATCAATTAATGCAATGTTTATTATTTAATAAAGTTATACAAACAGTAAATGATAATACTTATATTTATTTACTAAACATTATTTAAGATTAAATTTTATGAATGTCAAAGGTTAACAAATATAATCTAACACATATTACGCTAATTAAAAATACATACATACATGTTTAAAAAAGGTGAAGCTCCAGCGTTCACAATTCAACAAGGTAACATGTGTAAATACACGGCTCGCTAAGCCAGGTACAAAAGATAAAAAAAGCTTCTGGTCATTGTTGTTGTTGTTGTTGTTGTTGTTCTTCACTTCTTCACCAATGACCTTGAAAAGACCTAAAGGTCTGTGACGATCAAAAATAGCTTCTGGTCATTGGCAATCACTTCTTCACCAATGACCTTGAAAGAACTGAAGAAGGTGACCCTGACAGAGGTCATGGATGCTTCGGATGGTATGTGGCCATCCAAGTGTCACAGAACCGACGTTACTATACTACTACCGTGCACTTTAGGCCAAAAATGGTAATAACCTTTATTGCAGATAATTGCATTTCTCATCTTTTTTGTAAAATATTTTTTTGAATAACTCACCGTTTACAACTTATACGACTATTAGCATTCATTTATTGACTTTTTTACCAATATCTTTGTTAATGATTGTTTAAAAAATAAAATGCTTATAATTTAACTTTTCAATCGACAAATTTTCTAGAACTTCTACTTAAAACTTTTTTTTCTAAAATTATTATTAGTGCATTTTCTTTAAAAAAAATTCACTGAGGAGACTTTTGAATTTTGAAAAAATAAATTGAAATAGGCGCTAATTATGCCCCCTAGAACACATATCCGGGGTCAGTTTCAATTTTTTTGTATATATATATATATATATATATATATATATATATATATATATATATATATATATATATATATATATATATATATATATATATATATATATAGTATTAAGTTTTCGTGACGGTAATAGTGTTATTTTCTTAAAAAATTGTGGGAAAGCCGTCAGTTGCAAAATAAAACTCTTTATTTTTCCTAGACAAAAACAAAAAACAAATTCAAATAGACAATTGTTAGCTTCATATGTCAGTTTGGCACTTTCCGACTTCAGTCAAATTTAAAAAACGGTTTTTTTCATGTTTGTATTTTCATAATTAGTTATAGTAAAACTCACGTTAGATGTAAGTATTTTTAAACTTTTATATTTTTCCTAAGTAAATTGAAAACTTTTTCCTTTCCATGTTGTAGCTTTGAGAATGGAATAAACTTTTCCAAAAGCTCGGCTTTTAATAAAGAGTTTTATTTTGCAACTGACGGCTTTCCCACAATTTTTTAAGAATATATATATATATATATATATATATATATATATATATATATATATATATATATATATATATATATATATATATATATATATCACACCGATAACTCAAAAACTAATGGGCCGATTTTAATTAAATTTGGTGAATACCTTCGTCTTGTAAGTGGCTTGGATAAGTTCGTTATCCAAGAAAATCGGCCTCGGAAATAACAAAGCAAACGCAACTAAATTTGATACACGGTTTTATGTCATTATAGGTAAATTACCTACTACCAAAATTTAGGCCTGTAGGTTCAAAGACAAAAAAGTTATAGGCATTTAAAGAAAAATCAATTAGGGTTTTCCTCAAAACGTCAAAGTCGCTAATTAAAACGTCAAAATTGGCAACATTTACGCAAAGAATCTGAAACTAATATAAGCTATGGAAAGAAAATGTCTCAAGAAGAATGTTTTACAAAGCCTGAAGTCTTAGCTTCAACCCTCATTGTCCTTTATTTTACTAAAATATTTCCAGAAAAATTTGTCGATTGAAAAGTGCAGCATTTAACGTGTTATAATTTTGAAAATATTGAATTTAGAAAAAAAAAGGTTTCTGTAAAAATTGTAGGAAATTTGTCGATTGAAAAGTTAAGTTATAAGCATTTTATTTTTTAAACAATTATTAACAAAGATATAGGTAAAAAAGTCAATAAATGAATGCTAATAGTCGTATAAGTTGTAAACGGTGAGTGATACAAAAAAATTATTTAACAAAAAGGATGAGAAATGCAATGATCTACAATAAAGGTCATTACCATTTTTGGCGTAAAGTGCACGGTTATGGAGATATAGGCCGAAACGGTTTTTCTCAAAATGGCGGCACTTCCGCCCTCCTAATTTGTAAGGATTTTGTGTTTTTACATTCAGTACGTAATTCTGAACCTATCTATCAAAAAAAAAACTCCTGTAGTTTAGTGCATTATGGACAAGAGTAACGGGGTCCTCTATTGCCTGTACTATTAGCACAGCATAATAATAAGACTGTTGGATTATGCTGTGACTAGATTTATCTTTATTAAAATTTACGCATACGTCGTTGAAAATTTCCTGCTATTTGTTGTGTTGTACTATGCTCTCTTCTAAAACCTAACTGGGTGTTTATTGTCGGATAGATGGAACTTTCAATTTTATCTAGCCTAGCGATTACCATTTCTGCTATTTTACCTAAGGTATTTAAGAGGCTTATCAATCTATAGCTTTCCGGGTTATGTGGATTTTTACCTGGTTTGTTCATTGATATGGAGACCGCTTCCTTCCATATTAAAGGAAAGTAACTGTGCTTAACCATACTATTTATGATTACTGTCAGCCTTATCACGGCTATTCTATGAATCCTTTTCAAGACGATGTTTTCTATAGAATCTTTCCCAGGCACCTTGTTGTTTTTGGTTCTACGTATTGCAGCCGCCACCTGTTTAGCCATCATCTGTTGCCAAGAGATATCGATGTCTACAATTTCCTGATTCATAAATAGGCTCACCGCATTTTCTATGCTTTTGTGTTTAAGCGTGCTATTACCTGTGCAAAAATGTTTTCGAAAAAGTTCGCGATAGTATCTCCTTTATCTTCATCTGTCATTGCTGTTTGATTATTGGTTTTAATTACCGGGGTGGGTTTATAAGGCCAATGTAAAATTTTTGTCATTTCCCATAGGGAATTATTGTTTGTGTTTAGATTGATCAGTTTATTTGACCATAGTTTGTTTTTAAAATCACAAATGTCATTTTTTATTTCTCTGATTAAATTATTTATACATCTTTTATCGAGGGATGACCTAGACTGCTGTCATCTTTTCCTCAATTGATTTTTATGTTTTATTTTGTCTCTTATATTCTGCGGAAGATTTATTTCATGGGGTTTTATGGTTTTTTGCTTAATTGTGATTGCGATGGCGTTGGTTGTTATGTTAGAAAGATTATCTGCTTCCCGTTCAACGTGTTCTTTGGATTCAATTACTTGATCTTGGTTTATGTTTTGGTGAATGATTTGCCGAAACCTCTTCCAGTCTGCGTTTTTGTAGTCTAGAAGTCGTTTTAACGTATCGGTTTTAGCACTATTGCAAATTTGAAAAAATATTGGATTGTGATCAGAATTTAATTCTGGTAGAGACTCAATTTCTAAACTGCAGTAGTTAACATTTTTATTCAAAACTAAGTCAATGGTTCAAGGGGTCGTATTAGCAGGAAAATGAGTATGTGTTCTAGAAAAAAAGCAAAGTACAATTATTGCTGCTGATAAAATTATGCAATGTGTTGCCGTTTGTGTTGTTGTTTCGACAATTCCAGCCAAAATATCGGCTATTATAGTCGCCCATAATAATCACCTTGTTTTACACAGGAAACAAACTATCATGGTCATTAAAACTAAAATTATTACTAGGTATGTTATAAACTAATACTAAATAAGTGTTATCGCTTAATCTTATGATACTATTTTCTATCGTATTTATAGTTTTACCTATGTACTCATGTGGTATCTTATTTTTAATTAGATAAATTAAGCCACCCCCGTTAAAGTATCGACTGTCTTCCCCATAGCATAGCAAACATAGTTTTCTATATTAAATTTGTCCCCGATTGTTAACTTTCATTCACAGATACATATAATGTCTATGTCTCTATCTTTTAAAAACTCTGTCAATTCTGCAATCTTGTTTCTGACCCCATTTGCATTCCAAAAGCATAAATTTAACGTTTTATTCATCAAGAGCCTCAGAGACTTCTACAAATGTTAAAAATTTTTGACTGTTTAAATTACAACTTTGTAGCTCTAATTTTAAAGTTTACAGGAGGTGAAACATTTTGGTAATATTTAACTCTTTGTCTACTTCTCTTGTTACATTAATTAATGTGTTTAATTCTACATTATTTATATTTTTTTATTACCTGACTGTCCTTAAAGCTTTTGTCGCTGATTGTGTCACTTGTTTTCAAAACACTATTTTGTATTAATCTATTTGAACTTTGATTAACATCGGCACTATCCACGGGAGCTTCTTTTTTGCTTGTTGCCAAGGGTTTTATGTTGGACGTAGTTCTCACGGTGTCTTGCTTGTTGTCGCTTCTTTTTGCTGTTTTTTGGTGGTAATGTATTTGATTTTTTCCAGATACACCTTACAGTCTGTAGTATGTGCTGGGTGTTCTTCATCGTAACTGGTGCATTTGGCGGGAGTTTTATTTGATTTAAGGCAGTTTTTTGTGATATGGCCTCCGGCAGATTTGAGGCACTTTGGAGATGCATAACAGTTCGCAGAAGAGTGTCCCCATTGTTGGCAGTGGTGACATTTTGTTAGCACTTTTTTCTTGTGGTATATTTCTCAATAAATTTTTGTTCTGTCTACATACTTCACGTCTTTTAGTAATGTGGATAATTTTACTTTTGCCGAAGTTATTACCATATACAATGGGTCAAACTTTGTTGTCATTAGTATTACTTTTAAGGCTTCTACACCCTGTTCAATAAGGTCTTGCTGGATTTCTATTATCTCATGAGCTCCTTTGCAGTCCTTTCAAAACACATACATGTGCTTTGGAGCTCCTACCAGTATAGGTATGAAATTCCAATTTGTCTTTTTTAGTGAATTTTTATTTTAAAAAATTCATTAATAGAGAGGTATCTATGGTGAGACTTTGCAGACATTTTTTCAAATGAGCGCGATTTAGGACCCCTAGAACCCATATCCGGGGTTAGTTTCAATTTATATATATATATATATATATATATATATATATATATATATATATATATATATATATATATATATATATATATATATATATATATCTTTAGGAATATTGCACTAGAGTAGCGTGCTGACGATGAACCGGGACGGTTCGAAACCTGACTAGATTTTACGGGAAATTTTTGAGTTTCCTTTAAAAAAAAATTTCTCTGAGAATTACAAAGCGATATTAATGAAATTTGGTGGATATATTGGCTTAAGAAAGACCTTACTACATACCAAAATTTAACTTTCTAAGTTTATAGAAAATTGAGTTTTTCTAATTTTCAAATTTCTTTCGAAAAAAATTTTTTTCTCCGAAAGTTACAAAATTATTGTAATGACAATTGGTGGATATGTTGCCTTAGGAAAGACCTTACTACATACCAAAATTCAACTTTCTAAGTTGATTGAAAATTGAGTTATCTAAGTTTGAAGCATTTAATAAAAATTCACTACCATAACGCACTTGCTGCGTCGCGAACTTTTTTTAATTTCTGTAAGTGTATTGTAGTCATCTACAGTTGTGGCAAATACATTAGTTCTGCCTCTGTTATACTTAATATAAAATTTATCTTTTATATGCTTAGAGAGCGCATCAACAAAGTCTTTATGATTTTGAATATTCCTGTGTATAGCTACAGGAATTTTTTATCTTTTTCATTTTCATTATTTCCTTTATTTTCTTGGCTGGTCTCTTCGTTTTCGCTCCAATCTATTATACTGGTTCGTCGTTTAACGTTTCTAACGGTCCGAATCTGTTGGTTGTTTTCACTCCCGTGTTTATTGTAATGTTACTCGTAGGCTTATACATTTTTCTGCGCTTGTTCGAATGGGGTTCGAAAATATTGAAATCCATGTTATTTTGTTCGTCACATCCCCTCTTATTGTTATCTCTTAGGGTTATCTGCCATAGGCTCTGTTAAGGAGTTTTTTGACACATTTGAAATATGTGTGTCATCAATAATGGCTTCGTTAATTCACGTTTAATTGTTCTTTTTTTATATAATTTAAATATTATATATATATATATATATATATATATATATATATATATATATATATATATATATATATATATATATATATATATATTGTCTGTTTACCATTTGAACCGCTGATTATTACTAGAGGTCGAATAGCATTTTTAAGAAAGCCAATTTACAGCTAATATTTTCTACAAAAAAGAGCTGCAGAATGTTGGGTTTGATAACTAGAATCACTAATCTTTTGAACAGTGTCCGTACGTTGACCATCCTCTACCTATCAATTGTACGGTTTTTATTTGATTATTGTTCAGCGATTTAGTCACCTTACTAGGCTGTGCATATTGATAGAATTGAAAATGTTTAGCGCAGATTTGTTAAAACTTTGTGTTAAAATTCCATGTGCTTTTATAATAATACTTACAGTTTATTGCTTTATTATTTTGGTGTACATTTCCTTTATACTGGGGGTATTCTCTTCACCCTATGTTTCGTTTATAAAGTTCTCAATGGACTTATAGATAGCTGCGATATCCTATCTCAATTCAGAATAAGAGTTTGTCCACATATACTGTTCGTAATCCTGGAATGCTGGGTAGTTAATTCCACCGATTTAACTGTTGCAAATACAGCCCGCTTCGCAAAGTAGTTAATAGTAGCAACATACTTGTTCAGAGTTTGATATGTCTGGCATGTCAGATAGACAGTTTAGGTCAGATGCACGTAAGGTTTTAAATTTGTTTATTTAAATACACAATCCAAAGCGTAAATGTGCCAAGTGAAGGATTGGGAATAATACAAAAGTAAATACAATGTAAATAATTCATCACAAACATATAAAAACAAAGGTACAATAAGATCACAAGCCTAATGATAATTAAATGCCTCTCTTACATCAGCAGGTTCACGACAAAAAATATCCAGGCTGAATAAATAATGTAGCACATATTAAAAATTTTTTCTACGAAAATTCACTAAAAAATTGGTGCTATTGCAATCGCCGTGTATGGAGCGCTTCAGGGTAAAATTTGTCTGAGAAGCGAGATTCCAACCTAGGGACATTAAAATTTAACTGCTCCAGTAGAGCTAGACAGTCGATAACATTATTGACTAATTTGTGTAAAAACACTAAAGAGCTACACCTTCTTCCAAGCTCAGCAAGTTGAAACGCTGTGGGAATCCAATACAAGGATATTGACCATCCACCCTATAACACAGAGAACTTAGAATTTTTCTCTGAAGATATTCAGTGTATGTGTCGCATAGGTGAAGGCCCAAACAACAGTCATATTCAAGATGGAATCATACCAAGGTATAGTATCAAGGTATTGTACAAGAAAAACTTCTACTTAAAAAAATTGATAGATAACCCAAAGGATAAAGATAAAACCAGAGAATTATCGGGAATCTATGAAATAGGTTGTAAGGATTGTGAACTTAAATATGTTGGGCAAACTAAAAGAACTATTGAAACTAGATTTAAAGAACATTTAGCGCAACTGAGGTATGGTACTGGTGATAAATCATGTATTGCTCAGCATATTTGAGATAATGATCAAGTAGATAAAGAAAATCTTAAGTTAGTAAAAAATGTCAGGCAGTAGCGTCAGCTAGATGCGCACGAAAGTTTATTATTATATCGTTAGAAATTTGAACAAAAATGTTTCGATGAATAGAGTGGGTCCGGTTTTATGTAGTCCATTGTTTAAACTGTATATCTTAATCACTTGCGTGTCCTTTTCAGAATGAATATTTGATAACAACACACAGTATTTCAAAGGCAGGTATGCAGTTTTAATTACAGAGGTTTACGATTCAACAGTGGGGTTCTGTCTGTATACCCTCCTAGAGGGCGCTGTCCGTAACTGCTTGGCAACTAACATATAAATAGTAGTTCTAGTCTTTATTCAATTAGTTTATTCATCACTCTGATGACGCTAACTTTGTTAGCGAAAAGATCGTCAGGTAGAAAAACTGTATTGTTATGAATTGGGTTCACCAAATTGTACTTATCTGTGCTCATCACAGGTTCCAATCTTCACTCATTTTAACTATAGTTAGGAACGAAACCCGTATTGCGCTGAAAACCCAGTATTTATTATATATTGTTTATGCCTGGAATTATCAATCAATAAAATTTGCTTAATATAGGGTTGGCATGCAAAGTCTGGTGTTCTGTTTGGTTTTGTGCGTCAAGCAATTCCCCAAGTTTATGTAGCAGTTTCTATTCTAAATTGTAAAATCAGAATTTATGTTCGTGATAACGTGACTTCCAATGAGTTGCGGCTGGTACAAGCTTGTACTTCTTGGAATAATATCAAATACATATACATACCGATATACGTATTTAAATGTTTCTGAATTCTGCAGCTAAATTTTTTGTCTGTATGTATTGTGAATTAAGTTTTCACTTATTATTTCAAAATTGTTGACTACCCAAATATGGTTTACATTTTAGTGAATTTTCTTAGAAAAAATTCACTAATGAGGAGATCTCGACTTTTGAATTTTGCAAAAATTTCTTCAAATGAGCGCGATCTAGGACCCCTAGAACCCATATCCGGGGTCAGTTTCAATTTTTATATGTTATATATATATATATATATATATATATATATATATATATATATATATATATATATATATATATATATATATATATATATATATATATATATATATATATATATATATATATATATATATATATATATATGTATCACACCGATAACTCAAAAAATAATGGGCCGATTTTGATAAAATTTGGCATGTACTTTTCTTTTGTAAATAGCTTGGATAAGTTCGTTAGTCAGGAAAATCGGACGAGGTTTTCCGGGAAAATTTTGAGTTTTCATTCGAAAAAAATTATTATCTCAAAAAGTAATTAGCCGATTTTAATAAAATTTGGCATGTACCTTTCTTTTGTAAATAGCTTTGACAAGTTTGTTAGTCAGGAAAATCAGACGAGGTTTTCCGGGAAAATTTTGAGTTTTCATTCGAAAAAAATTTTTGTCTTAAAGAATAATACGCCGATTTTGATAAAATTTGGCACGTACCTTCCTTTTGTAAAAGGCTTTGACAAGTTCGTTAATCAAAAAAATCGGATGAGGTTTTCGGGAAAAATTTTGAGTTTTCATTTGAAAAAATTTTTTATATTAAAAAATAAAAAATCTATGATAACCAAATTTGGTAGGTAGGTTTACGATATAAAAAGCAAACTATATACCAAAATTTAGATTTCTATGTTACAAGAAAAAAAAGTTATAAAATATTTTGTGCCAGATCATTTCTATGAAAATTCACTACCATAACGCACTTGCTGCGTCCAGGCTTTTTTTAACTGGCATCTAAGACCATTAACGCAATATTTATCGATTTTTATTAATTATTCAGCATTCTAGATAGGGTCAGCTTCTTGTTGGCTCGTCTAGGAATCGAACTGGGGCCATCCTGCTTTGCAGGCAAATTCAAATTTTATATTTAACAAGCTTTATTATATACTGTCATTATATACACCACTATGTACAGAAGTATTTCTAATCTAAACCTCTGCAGCCACTCAAAAGCCCTGGTTCTCTAAATCCTGTGACAAGGCCAGACTTGAAAAGGTCAAAGCCCACAAAAAGCTTCTACACAATCCCAGTCAAGAAAACCGCCAAGCATTTAACGACGCAAGAAACCGCTATGTCCGCATTCTTTCTGAGGCAAAAAACTCGTTTAATTACCACATCAAAAACAAAGTCCTCTTAAGCTCCAGCGGCAGCAAACCCTTCTGGACTCTTGCTAAATCTATTGGGAATAATTTCTGCAAGAGCACGTTCCCACCTCTTGTCTCAGGGGATGAAATTGTTTCTACCGCCCTGGGCAAGGCTGAACTTTTTGCCTCGTTGTTCGCCGGCAATTCTACTCTCAACCCACCCCCAAATATTCAACCACCAACAGTCCCCAATGTCGCGCATAAAATGACGGATATCATTTTCAAAACCAAAAAGGACGAAAGATGCTCTCTTCTCTTAATACCAGGAAAGCCTCTGGCCTTGACGAGATCGCAGCAATTGTTCTCAAAAAATGCGCACCAGAACTTGCTCCTGTCCTGACTCGTCTGTTTCAGACATCTTACAATAGAGGCATATTCCCTAGTAACTGGAAAACTGCTCGAGTACAACCCGTCGCAAGGAAGGATCCAAAAATCCAAAGCGCTTCCTAGCAACTACATGCCTATTTATCCCCTTTCAGTCGTCTCTGAAGTGATGGAAAAGTATATAAACACCGAATTACTAAAATTTCTTGAAAAACACAGTCTAATACACGACAGGCAGTATGGATTCCGTCAGCGCAGATCAACTGCCGACCTCCTTTCCTTTGTCACCCATTCTTGGAACAAGTCTATGGAACTACACGGTGAATCCCAGATTGTCGCTCTAGACATATCCAAAGCATTCGACCAGGTCTGGCACGCAGCGCTGCCTAATAAACTAGCGGCCTATGGCATACCACCAAAACTCTGTACGTGGACAGCAAATTTCCTCTCGAACCGGAGCATTTCTGTTGTCGTGGATGGCCATTCTTCTAAACTGTATCCAATTAATGCAGGAGTTCCTCAAGGTTCAGCTTTAGCCCCTACTTTGTTTCTTCTCCATATTAATGACCTCCTTTCTAGCACATCCAACCCAGTTCACAGTTACGCGGACGACAGCACCCTCCACTCAAATATACAATATTCTAAGCCTGTCTCTTTAGCCCAATTAGATGAGGATCGCAGAATCATGGAGGGTTCTATCTCCGTGGATCTCCAAAAAATATTAGACTGGGGAAGTAGAAATATTGTACAATTCAACCCCACCAAATCACAGTCTTGCTTTCTTTCTCATAAGAGATACACCAGCCCTAGACCTATCACAATAAACAACCAAGTTATTTAAAGTAATGAGTCCTTTTCACTTGTTGGCATTTCTGTGGATCGAAATCTCAATTGGCACCAACATGTCACATCAATTGCAGAAGCGGCTGCTAAGAAATTAGGTTTCCTCTTCCGTGCTCGCAAATACTTTTCACCAGCTATACCTTATATACTTCACAAACAAGACCAAACCTCGAATACTGCTCCCACATCTGGGGTGCTGCTGCCGTTTCTACACTCGCTATCCTGGACTCCATTCAAATGAGACCTATACGTCTCATCGGTGACACTACCCTCACCCAAAGGCTGCCATCCCTCGCCCACAGACGTGCCGTTGGTGACCTCTCTCTTTTATAGATATCTGCACCGGCACTGCTCGAGGAGCTTTCTTCCATAGTTCCTCCACCTGCTGCCCTCAACAGATCTACCAGGGGAACAGAGCGAATGCACCCTTTTACTGTCCAGGTCACTAGACATAGAACATTGTGTTATGCCCGCTCTTTTGTCCCGAGGACTTCCAAGTTGTGGAATTCCTTGCCGGGGCAAGTTTTTCCTTCTCCTCCGAACCTCCAAACCTTCAAGTCCAGAATTAACAAGTTGCCTCTTTCCTCCTTGTCGACACCCACGGTACGATAGTATTTAGGCTGTAAGCCCTCGTGGTGTGTTGTTGAAATAAATTTTAAAAAAAATCTAACAACAACGTTTCAGCTTTAGATGATAGCTTTAACAAAGCGTGTTGTTGGTTTTTTTTAATTTTTTTGCGCGTCATCGTTTATTAACCTAAGGTAAAAAAGTCTCGACGCAGCAAGTGCGTTATGGAAGTGAATTTTCATTAAAATGTTTTTAATAGCAAATATGTCACTCTAATGCAAGCAGGCATCAATCTGGTTACCTGTATAACCTATATAGTAGAAACAGTGTACCATATTTTATCAAAATAACTTATTGTTTGAAAATGTACAAACATTTTCCGAAAATAAACTTAAAATGTTTCCGAGAAAACTGGTTTCCTAGCCAACAAACCTTAGGTTAATAGCAAATTGTGTTATTGAAATTTGAAGCATTCAATCAAAAATCGCTACTTACTCCGTCCCGATTTTTTTCCTTACAAACATGCATCGTATTTCGATATAAAATGCAAAAGTGGATTGCTGTATGGGTGTTCAAAAAAAATTGTAGGTATCACCAATTACTTATGGGCCATCCTACGATTGTCAAAGTAATTTTATAAGATCCAGCCCAAGACACCCTCTAATTAACGTATACAATTTTTTCTCGTATCTTGTATAATAACAATTATATTGAGCTTTACCGTAGAAATGCGTCACCCAGATATATGTAAACAGATAAAAACTGAATGTGAACCCAGATATGGATTCTAGGGGGGCTAGTTTGCACTCATTTGAAGACATCTTTTTTAAATTCAAAAGTCGCGGTCTCATTTACGAATTTTTTCTACGAAAATTAGCTAAAAATCATAGACCGTTAAACCATAAACTTAACTAAAACTACCGCCAAAGCATTAGAGAAAGTGTCTACAGCAAGTTAGGGATCCGGGGTTAAGGAGTCGCGGGCCAAAGGACTCCAGGGGGCAAGCTGAGGAAGTGGAAATAACAACATAAACTCTCGATGAAGCTTTCCCCAAGACCGTCATGCGCGGTAAAAATCCGCATCCTGCACGAGGTGACCCTGCTAATAACTAAACATGACGGATCTAGACAAGGAGGTCTAACTAAACTCCCCCAATCTACGGTGTCACGTGACCCCTGCCTATGGATGGATGGCACCAGGGCGATGGTGTCGTGAACGGAACCTCTGGAGTACCAGGCAACCCTCCAGAGTAACCCGCCTTGCATCACACAGGGGGTTCTGATGGTGTGGACAGTATTTCCCCCATTCTCGTGGGAACAACATGAAGATAATAAACACATATAAAACCAAAACTAATGAGGCTCGAGGAGTGGCTCCGGCTACAGACTTGTGCCTTGAGTCTATCCCGGAAACGGAGACGAGCCAGGGGGCGGCAGCGGACTCTGGAGGTCCCACGACCGGCGTAGATACGGGGGATCAGGAAGTAGCTTCGGCCAGAGACCTGTCCCCGACACCCAAGCTGGAGGCTGGGTCCCACCGGAGGGCGGCGAGCTCCGCGGACTCCGGGGGCCCCTCCACCAGTGAGGACTCTACTGTTAGAGTAGAGAGACTGCCCCGGCAGTCCAAGCGTCTTTCCGGGGCGCAAAGAAAGAAGTTCCGGAGGGCGCAAAAAATGGCGGTCGGGACGTGGACGGTCGAGAAACCTGTAAAGGCGCAAGAGGGGAGTGCGGGTCAGAAGAGGACGCGCTCGAACTCTAGCACGCTCATTACAGCCAGACGTCCCAAAAGGGCCAGGGTACCTGTAAAGGCGCAAGAGGAGAGTGCGAGTCAGAAGACGCCGCGCTCTGGCTCTAGCACGCCTACTACAGACAGACCTCCCAAAGGAACCAAGGCCGGAACACCGGCGCAGACTGGCTCTTATAGGGAGGCTGCGGATGGCCTCGGGATGGCGGTGATTGACAGACGCCATCCTGAGGTCACGCTAGACCAGGGGAAGGCGGACCTGATCCAGGCTGCCGTGGTAGCTGCGGTGGACTCTCTTCAGGAAGGGGAGAGCCCGCCTCAGTTCCACCGGACGCGCCTGACGGAGGGCATCCTCTAGATAACCTGTGCCGGCCCGCAGTCGCGGGACTGGCTGCGGAAAACGATCGGGGGCCTCGGTCAGATTTGGGAGGGGGCGGACTTGACAGCCGTCGAGCCCAAGGAACTCCCAAAGAGACGCAAGGTCCTCGTACGGATCCCTGACACCGTCCCGCAGGAGACGGTGATCAGCAGACTTAAGATCCAGAACCCTGAACTGGGGACGCAACACTGGTCGATTCTAAGCAGGAAGGCAGAGGAGAAAGGACAGACGCTCGCCTTCTCGATCGACCAGACATCTTACAGAGCCCTTGAAGGAACCTCCTTCAAGGCATTCTGGGGCATGGGAAGGGTTAGCTTCCGCCCACTGGGGAAGCAACTAAGGGTTAATGGGACTTAGGTTCCTTCAGGTCAACCTCCAACACAGTAGGGCAGCCACGGCCGGACTACTAATGGCTCTGAGGAACACGGATGTGGCCCTCATCCAGGAACCGTACTCCTATAAAGGAGAGATCAAGGGACTCGGCGGAGCTACTGGAAAGCTCATCTACAGCAGATCCAGCGAGAACCCGAGGGCCTGCATTTTTGTCAGGGAAGGGATAGAGTTTCTCCCTCTAATAAATTTCTGTTCCAGGGACCTGGCAACGATCAAAATCCGATGTGGAGGAGCGGATGGGCTGAGGGACATTACTGTCGCGTCAGCCTATCTGCCAGGGGACAGCACGGACCCTCCTCCACCCAACGAATTGGAGCAGCTGATGGTGGGTAGCAGAGCAGGTGGCTGGCAGACCATCATCGGCATGGATG
This sequence comes from Tillus elongatus, assembly GCA_964006375.1. Classification (NCBI taxonomy): domain Eukaryota; kingdom Metazoa; phylum Arthropoda; class Insecta; order Coleoptera; family Cleridae; genus Tillus; species Tillus elongatus. The sequence continues at coordinate 217,643,067 of OZ023263.1, forward strand.
CGAATGCGCACCATGAGTTGTGGGGTAGCTCGGACACAAACTCAAGGGGTGAGGCACTTTTACAATTCCTTATGAAATTTAATTTAGACATATTGAATAGAGGTAATAAAACGACCTTCGTCACAACACGGCGTGAGGAAGTTTTAGATCTAACAGTTTCCACCCAGTTTCTGGGTGACTTGGTTAAAAGCTGGGCTGTGTCTGGGGAAGTGAGTAGCTCAGACCACATATACATCCGGTTTGAAATCGCCAAAGTCGAAAGAGAAACGGTATGGTACCGGGACCCCCGCAAGGCGGACTGGGAAGCCTACAGGGCAGACCTAGCTGTGGAACCGCGGGGGGTTAAGAGTACCATAAAAAATTCAATAGACCTCGAGATTGCAGCAGTCCAATTGCGAGACGCAATTACCTCGGCCTATAACGCTAACTGCCCCCTGAAAATGAGGGTGTCCACCAGGAACGTCCCGTGGTGGAACGAGGACCTCAGGCAAAGGAGGACGCAGGTTCGTAAGCTGTTTAACACGGCCAAAAGGTCGGGAGCATGGGATGAATATAGACAGGCCCTATCGACCTATAACAAAAGACTGAGGGACGCCAAGAAGGAGTCGTGGAGGAGGCACTGCGAAGAAGTGGAAAACACGTCCGAGAGTGCTCGACTACACAAGATCCTGTCTAAGGGCCCTCAGACTAACATAGGCTCCCTTAGAACACCCACGGGAGGCTTTACAAGCTCGGGGGAGGAAACTATGGAAATTTTATTCCAGACGCACTTCCCCGGCTGTAACATAATAAACCAATCACCTCCGGACTGGGAACACTCAGAAATAGAGGCGCCTTATAGGCGGGCATCTAGAGTAGACTGGACAGTCGCTAAAGAGGTGGTTACCTGGAGCAAAATCAGATGGGCCATTAACAGCTTTAAGCCATACAAATCGCCGGGATTTGATGGAATAATGCCCATCATGCTCCAACAGGGGATAGATATACTGGCGCCGGTGCTTATCCTCATTATGAGGGCCAGCCTGGCTCTGGGGTACATTCCGAGGGCATGGAGACTGGCCAGGGTTGTATTTATTCCTAAACCTGGGCGTCCAACAGACCAGGCAAAGTCCCTGAGGCCAATAAGTCTCATGTCCTTCTTGCTGAAAACAGTGGAAAAACTGCTCGACCGGCACATTAGGGGCGGTGTACTGGAAGCATATCCTCTACACTGCGGACAATATGCATACCGAGCAGGATTCTTAACAGAAACAGCACTGCACCAACTGGTGCTGAAACTGGAGAATACGCTGGAGAACAAGGAGGTGGCGCTGGGGGCCTTCCTAGACATAGAGGGGGCCTTTAGCAACACCTCGTTCGGATCGGTTCTGGCAGCTGCCCGGGAGCGTGGAATAGAGGAGACCTGCTGCAGGTGGATCGGTTCCATGCTCAGGGACAGGGCGGTGTTCACCTCACTCGCGGGAGGGGCTCTGCTGGCGGGGGTCGCGGCGGGGTGTCCGCAGGGGAGCGTTCTGTCTCCCTAGCTCTGGTGTCTAGTCGTGGACGGCCTGCTGGGGAGGCTCTCGGGAGGGGGGTATGAGGTACAGGGCTATGCGGACGACATTGTCATCATAGTCCGAGGAAAGGTCACACAGGCAGTGTGGGAGCGTATGCAGACTGCACTGAAAGTGGTGGAAGGGTGGACGGTTGATCAAGGGCTCGGGGTGAGCCCCGAGAAAGCAACCGTCGTGCCGTTTACGAGGAGGAGGAAGTGTGAAAGCCACAAAACTCTCACTCTATACGGTAGGGGCGTTCCAATGGCCAGGGAGGTAAAATATCTTGGGGTCGTATTGGACTCTAAGCTAACCTGGAATGGTCACATTGGAAAAATACTGCGTAAGGCAGTCATGACCTTAGCCGTCACTAGGCGGCTATATGGAAAAACGTGGGGACACAGACCTAGTATGGCCCACTGGCTGTACACAAGGGTGGTCAGACCATCGTTAACATATGCGGCACTGGTCTGGTGGTCTAAGGTGACACAATCAAGTGCCAAACAAAAACTAGGCAAGATCCAAAGGATGGCTTGCCTAGGCATCACAGGGGCCATGTCTTCAACCCCAACAGCCGTCATGGAGGTGTTGCTGGATCTACCCCCCCTACACTTAGTTAATATGGGAGAGGCCAGGCTAGGACTATACAGACTAGCCTGCAATGGTAGACTGAAGATCAACCCAGGCTTCAGGGGCCACTGCAAAATTCAGGAGATCGTGAAGGAGCCCATGCTTGAAATGAAGTCAGACTTCGCGAGCCCGCGTATGTGCAGGGAAAACAACTTTACAGTGGAAATTCCCGATCGCGAGGCTTGGCGGGAGGAGACGCCGGGCATTCCACGGGACGCGCTCGTCTGGTTCACGGACGGATCCGGCGGGGAGCGTGGGACGGGGGCAGGTGTTTACTCGGAAGGACCGAGGGTAAGTCATAGTATTTCCCTCGGAGCCCATGCAACGGTGTTTCAGGCCGAGATGTACGCCATCCTGCACTGTGTGCGGGAGAACAAGAGGAGGGGCTACACCAACAAGCGGATCCTCATAGCCACAGACAGCCAGGCAGCCCTTAAGGCACTAAGTAGCCCACGGGTAAATTCCTGGCTGGTGAGTGAGTGCCGAGACGAGACGAGCGACCTGGCTGGGCAGAATGAGGTGACCCTCATCTGGGTGCCGGGCCACTCGGGGGTCAAAGGCAATGAAGAAGCTGACAGTCTCGCGAAGAGAGGATCAGCAGAACCATTTATGGGACCAGAACCGGCTCTGGGCGTGTCAAAGAGCACTGCCAGGGGAGCCATTAAGTCCTGGGTCAGAAACCAACACAAGGTGTACTGGGCGGACTGTCCAGGGCTCAGACATGGGAAGTCAATAATTGACGGACCCAGTTCAAAGAGAGCTGTGGAGCTGCTAAACCTTAGCAGAGGACAGCTCAGAAACACAACAGGTCTCTTGACGGGACACATGGCCGTCAAGAAACATCTGCATAAAATGGGGCGGTTCGAAGGGGATCTCGCATGCAGACTCTGCGGCGATGGGGAGGAATCAGCCCAGTACATCTTGTGTGAGTGTATAGCTCTGGACCGGAAAAGACAACTGATCTACGGTCACTCTAGACCGGAGACAGAGCAATATAAAACTTCACCCTACCAATCGCTGTGCAGACTAGTTCAAGGCACAGTGATTTTGGAATGGGTGAAGTAAGACTAAGGGTATGCACAATCAACCAAGGGTTGCGGTGCTATCGGGTCGGTAAGGCCGCGGACGAGCCCTGAGGGAAAAAAAAGTTAGGGATCCACCAGTCGCGACGGTAAGTGAAACTACGCAAAACAAATCAATGGGAATGAATATAATATAATATGTACATATTTGTGATTGCAAAATGATTAAGACAGCAGTATTCATTTACGTATGTATTATGTACATGCCTATACATTATCTTATGTACTCCTTTTTTACCTACTGTTTTAGCCTTTTTTTAGAATAACAACGTTATACCGAATCAGTTTCAACGTTAAACCATACATTTGCCTACAACAAACTGCGACGCTATAATGAAACAACGTTAAACGAGACGACGTTATGCGAGGACTTACAGTATTTGAAATGAATTTTCTGTAAATATTTTAGTAAAATGATGGACAATGACGGTTGAAGCTGAAACTTAAAGGTCTGCAGAACACTCTTCTTGCAACATTTTCTTTTCATAATACGTATTTGTTTCAGGTTTTTTGCCTAAATATTGTCAATTTTGACGTTTCAAATCGCGACTTTGACGTTTTGAGGAAAACTCCAATTTTTTTTAACTATCCATAATTTTTTGTCTTTAAACTTACAGGTGTAAATTTTGGTACATGATTCACTATTTATAATACAAACACACGTACCAAGTTTGGTTGCCCTTACTTTGTTACTTTCGGAGATATAATTTTTTTTCGAAAGAAAACACAACATTTTCCGGGAAAACCTGCGCTGATTTTCCTGCCTAGCGAACTTATCCAAGCCACTTACAAAAAGAAGGTACACAACAAATTTGATCAAAATCGGCCTATTCTTTTTTGAGTTATCGGTGTGATATATATATATATATATATATATATATATATATATATATATATATATATATATATATATATATATATATATATATATATATATATATATATATATATATATATATATAAATTGAAACTGACCCCGGATATGTGTTCTAGGGGGCCTAATTAGCGCTCATTTGAAGAATATTTTTTTTAATTCAAAAGTCTGGATCTCCTCATTAGCGAATTTTTTTAAAGAAAATTCACTAATAAAAGCTATATACAAATCAGTTTCAAGCTTAATAGGTTTATATATACAGGGTGGCGCATTGAAAACGAAACACGCCATTTGCGTCCAGAGATTTTTTTTAAGAAACGCTGAAACACGTCAATTTTAATATTGAGCGGGACATGTTTTGACATAAAACTCAACTTTGTCACATCAACCCCTTAAGGGTGTTGATAACAACCCTTATATTTTAAATAGGGAACATGGGTTACATCAATTGAAAGCTCTTTCTTTTCTGAATTCAGCACACTAGATTTTTTGGAAGTTTTATCAACTCGTTTAAAAATTATTCACAGTTGGAGTTGCAAGAACGTATTTCATTCATTGTGATAAGAAATGCACTAATTAGTCAATTTTTCGTTAAAAAAACTAAAAATCAAAACCAAACGTTCAAAAATGTTTATTCAGATAAGTAAGTGTTCAAATTGTTGACCACCAGCTTCCATACAAAAGACAAATTTTGTTCAAAACGAGCTCTGACATTCTGGAGCATTTGTAGAGTTATTAGACGGCATTCTTCAACAATACGTCGTCGTAATTCTTCCAGAGGCTCCCGTTCTGTTGCGTAAATTCTACTCTTTAAATGGCCCCATAGAAAGAAGTCTAAAGGAGTTAAATCCGGCTATCTAGGGGGCCACTCAATAGCACCTCTATGCCCAATCCATTGTCCTGGAAAGTCTCTGTTCAAAAACTCCCCAACACGTTATGAAAAATGCGGAGGAGCTCCATATTGTTGAAACACTAATTGATTTTCTTCATAGCGATAATCATTTTCAACAATGTCAATTAGTAGAGGGTAAACGATATCTTCTAGTAACTCCAAATACGTTTCGCCACTCAAATTGCCATCAAGAAAAATTGGTCCGATTAAACGGTCTCCAAAAATGCCAGTCTAGACATTCAATTTCTGTGGACTTTGATTGTGGGCTTAGAGAACATTTCTTGGATTATTATCTGCCCAATAACGACAATTATGACGATTGACTGTAGAATTTAATATAAACGCACACTCGTCTGAAAAACAGATATTGAACAGAAAGTTCCCGTTATCAGCTATTCGTGCAGTCATAACTTCATAAAACTCCAGCCGCCGATCAAAATCATCTTCATTCAGTTGTTGTACAAAATGAATCTTATACGGGTGAAATTTATGATGCTTCAATATTCGCTGAATAGTTCTTCTTTTGATGTTTGAAACAGCGGCCACTTTTCGATAAACTGAAATAATAAACCGCATTTCTCTCATTCCGATAAGAAATGTTCTGAAAGTCAATTTTTTGTTTCCAAACCAACAAAACATTGACTATCAGCACATTTCTTATCGGAATGAGTGAAATGCGTTTTTGCATCTTCAACTGTGAATAATTTTTAAACGAGTTGATAAAACTTCCAAAAAAAAATAGTGTGCTGAATTCAGAAAAGAAATAGCTTTCAAATGATGTAACACTCAGCCCATGCTCTCTATTTAAAAGATAGGGGTTGTTATCACCACCCTTAAGAGGTTGATGTGACAAAGTTAAGTTTTATGTCAAAACATGTCCCCCTCAATATTAAAATTGACGTGTTTCAGCGTTTTTAAAAAAAAATTCTCTGGACGCAAATCTGTCTGTTTCGTTTTCAATGCGCCACCCTATATATATATATATATATATATATATATATATATATATATATATATATGTATGTATATATATATATATATATATATATATATATATATATATATATATATATATATATATATATATATATATATATATGTATATATATATATATATATATATATATATATATATATATATATATATATATATATATATATATATATATATAAATATTCGTGTTTGTGTGTGTACATATATACAGTGTGTCCCTGATTGATGCTGGATGTATTGCTATCTCGGTTATTATAAGAGCTACAAAGTCGGTTAAATGGGTAATTCACTAAGTGAAGACTGGAACCTGTGATGAGTACTGATAAGCACACTTGGAGAAGCCAAATCACCACAACACATTTAAAATATATTCTTCTGCAGGTACTCGGTCACTAACGATTTAAGGAGGTTCAATGACACCAAGATTAACATATTTCGTTTGGCGGAAATATCTGTATTTTTTTATTATCTATCGGACATGCTTCTGCCCGCATTTATTTTATAAAGTGATCTATCAGGAGCCTACTCATACGCGGCGGAGCGAGATTCATACATTTTTATTAATACTATATTTGGCAATATATATATATATATATATATATATATATATATATATATATATATATATATATATATATATATATATATACAAACATTTTAACTGACCATGGAAATGGGTTCCAGAGGCCCTAATTCCCTCTCTATTAGTAAATTTTCTTAATGAAAATTCACTAATAGTATGATCCGCTTTGAAGCTATAACTCATATGAAAGACTATAACGCAAAATAATGCTACATATTTTTTTCTAGAACGGAGGTCTTTGTTTTTGGCGACAAAACGCACCAGAGTTTTTCTAACAATAACCGCGTCTTTTTAATCACCTGGGAAAAAAACGAATAGGTCTCACGCGATATGCCTTTCTTTGTTAGTTTACAAGGGAGTTGAGAGGTAGATTCATCTGAAATAACGGAGATGACTCCACCATACACGGTTTCCTCTGACTCCGGTGTTTCATTGATCCTGCAGAACTTATAAAAGGATGTCACGAAAGCTCGTCACGCTAACGTTGTGGGGTAGTGCTGCAGTAAGGATAGTAGGTGTAGAAACTGGAAGAATAAGACGTGGTGCGTCCTTATAGTACAGCATGTACAGTAAGAAACAGAGGCCATACACGGGATATTTGGTGCGTCCGAGACTAGGAGCCCTAAGATCGGCTCTATACTCTTTGAGGCCGCTAACAGCTTCAAGCTCCGAAAAGAGAAAGAAACTTAGGTACGTTTTGAGTGGTCGCTTACTTACTTGCAAGAATTGTCAATATTTCATTGCGTGTTTCTGAACAATCGTTGTCTATTATTTTTAGTGAATTTTCATTAAGAAAAAACACTAACAGAGAGGTATCGATGGTAAGCCTTCGGAAATTTTCTTCAAATGAGCGCGAATTAGAGCCCCTGGAACGCATATACGCATATCCAGGGTCAGTTAAAAAGTATATATATATATATATATATATATATATATATATATATATATATATATATATATATATATATATATATATATATATATATATATATATATATATATATATATATATATATATATATATATATATATGCAGTGTGTCCCAAGCTGGATGGGAATGTATTGCTATCTCCGTTATTATTAGAGATAGGGAGACGGTTAAATTAGCAATGTTTTGGATAATTTCATGCTCGTTCCAAATATGACTTGTATTTTGCCCTGCCTCTTTTTGTTTTCGAGTTATCTTGAAAAAAACAAAATTTGTCGTTTTCTTTTTTTTTTCACTATCCAAGTTGATCTGACATGTCTAAGACTTGCACATTATCGGGACACTTTTTACAGAGTAATCTTTTTGTGCCATTCTCAACTTTGGATTGTCATTTGTTTTTGAGCTACAGATATCAACGTTTGTTTTTATTATGGCAGCAATATTGTATTTTTTGCTCATGTGATAGCCTGTGAAAAGAGCTTTCCAATGATGTAAAACATGCTTGAGAACTCTTGTAATTGCACGGACAATTTTGACAAAAATCGTTTTGAGGATAGTAGGCTATGAAATCCAATACCAGAAAACAAATGACAAAAAAGTGTTCAAAAAGCAGTAGGCCATAACGCCTAACAATAGACTTCTACTTTTAACATAATTTTCCGTAATGATTCACGATAAAAAAAATTGTGATTCAATTTACGATACTTAATTGGGTAATAATGCTAGGTAATATTATGTGAAACAGTTTAATAACGAAACCCGATAATAACAAATAGAAACTTAAACTCCACAAAACAACACAATTAGAAACGGAACTCAACAAATAATAAAATAGAAACTTAAAAATATACTAAATATAAAATTGTTCACTATAGCCACCGTTTTGTACAATGCACTTTATACACCTTTTTGAAACACTCCTGCAAACTCTGGTGAAGGTGTTTCGGTTAATATGATTTATAGCTTCCGTGATTCTGTTTCGTAATTCACTGATATTTTGTAGTGAATCGACTTTATATACACCATTCTTCAGAGTAGCCCAAAAATAAAAATCCATGAGTGTTATATCAGGATTTCGAGCACACCAATGAACCGACCCATTGTTACAATTAACAAGATTATTAAAATTTTGGTACAAAAATTATTTGACGATCCTAGCATTGTGAGCTGGACAACCGTCTTGTTGGTACCAAATCTCGTCCAAATTATCATGAACTCTTCTAATTGTTGGTAAGATATCACTTCTCAATACATTAAGATGCCTTTCCCCAGTTAAATTATTTTCAAAAAAGAAGGGACCAACAATGAAGTTACCTGAATTTTTTAAAAATTAACTGTCTAATCTACAAATAAAAATAACAGTTTTTTACCTAATAAGCCACACCAAACATTAATAGCAAATATGTCTTGCAATCGTCTTTCTTCCTTTAGATGGGGATTTTCATTTGCCCAATAATGCCTATTATGGCAATTATACACACCACAATTTGTAAATCTGGATTCATCAGTCCATATTATTTTCAAATGAAAATTTTCATCTTGCTGACATTGTCCTTGATACCATCTGCAGAATTGAAGTCGCTTAGGGTAATCCTCAACATTTAAGCTTTGTACGATTGTAGGTTTGTATGGATGGTAATTACTTTGTTTTAAAACACGGTGTACCGTACTTTTTGGAACGTCAATTTGTTCACCATAAAACCGAACAGATTGCGGAGGGTTCTCGTTTGAAACCTGTAAGACGGCATTATTTCTTTCTTGGTTTCTAGGTATTGGTCGTTTCTTTGCATGGAAGCTACCGTCGTTCAATAGATTGGTCACTATCCTGCGAAATATTTTGGTGTTTGGTTGTCGTCTTTCTGGGTAGTTGTTTTGATATGTATTTGCAGCTGCCTCAGTATTTCGGTTAGAACGAATATAACATTCCAACATGTCAAAATATTCTTCATTACTGAACATATTGTTGAATAATATTTAAAATAAACGGGAAACAAACTATTTAGTACAAAATTTTAAGCAACGTGTTAAATACACCTCAAATTATTCAGATAATTAAGAATGACAGTATTCTTAATTGTCGCGATAGTGTTATATCCATAGCAACCTTTCTTCTGTTGTTTTTCAGTTGACTTACGTTTAAAAATCAAACAATTTTCAAAGGCGTCTTCGTATATCATTAATCTACTTTTTATTGAGTTCTGTTAGTAAATTTGGTTATTTACTAGGTTTACCTATTTAATTAAATTATAACATTTTTTTAGGATAATGTTGTAATGCAAAATATCATTTGTAAGAATGGGCAGATTCATTGGTGTGTTCAAAGTTCCTATTTTTAGTGAATTTGCTTAAAAACATCTAATGAGGAGATCTCGACTTCTGAATGAGCGCTAATTAGGCCCCCCCAGAACACATATCCGGGGTCAGTATATATATATATATATATATATATATATATATATATATATATATATATATATATATATATATATATATATATATAATGTCACACCAATAACTCAAAACATAATGGGCCCATTTTGATTAAATTTGGTGAATAAATTCCTTCTGCAAATGGCTTGGATAAATTCGTTAGCCAGGAAAATCGGCCCAGGTTTTCCCGGAAAATGTTGTTTTCTTTCGAAAAAAAATTATATCTCCCTAATTAACAAAGTAAGGACAACTAAATTTGGCACGCGGGTTTATATCTTGGGTAAGTCACCTACTAAAATTTAGCCCTGTATGTTAAAAGACAAAAAAAGTTATTGGCAATTAAAAAAAATTGGGGTTTTCCTCAAAACGTCAAAGTTGCGATATAAAACTTCAAAATTGGCTACATTTAGGCAAAGAACTTGATTGAATACGGGCTATGGAAATAAAATGTCTCAAGAAGAATGTTTTACAAACCCCATAGTCTTAGTTTCAATCGTCATTGTCCATCATTTTACTAAAATATTTCCAGAAAATTCATTTCAAATAGACCCTTTCTCTGATGCTTGACAGTAGCTTTAGCTATAGAGTTTATCGTTTAATGGTTTATAATTTTTGTCGACTTTTCGTAAAACAATCAATAATCGTTATTATACAAGATATGATATATATATATATATATATATATATATATATATATATATATATATATATATATATATATATATATATATATATATATATATATATATATATATATATATATATATATATATATATATATATATATATATATATATTAATTATAGGGTGTCTTGAGCTACATCTTAAACAATTATTTATAAAATCACAGGCTGGCCCATAAGTCGTTGGTGATACAAATTTTCTTTTTTTTTTAATCAAGCACGCCTTATGTTATTCCATTTTTGCATTTTCCATCGAAATATAATGCATGTTCAGGCCGGCTGAATATTTCTGCAAAACATATTTCCCGCGGTTCCCTACTGCTCTCAATTCCCGCTGCAGGCGCCAGAGGTCGTAACTTTCTCAACGGTTCTTTGCTCGGTAGCATCTCGAGACTAGAGAGTCTGAGTAAGGGTGTGTATGTGAAAAGTTCATTTCTCCGTGCTTCTCATCAAGTAGTGAGTTTCTCTATCAAAGTGCTCTAAAAACCTCCTCCATCAGTTTAGTGTATTTAAGTTGCCGAATATTGTTATTTACATTTAAGTGTATTATAAATTGTTATCGTGAAGTATTTAAAGTTTTTAATACAAGTTATAGAAAATCAGTGATAGTTTATTGTGTGACTAAAACCTACCCGAATTCTCTCTCTCTCTCTCTCTCTCTCTCTCTAACATACAGTGTACGACGCTCTCGCGCGCTCTTACATACTCAGATCTCAACCTCAAAAAATATACAGTCCATACGCTCTCTCTTTCTCTCTCTGTACTTGGTGTGGTTAACTACAGTGCCAGGACACCCTCCCGCTCTTCCACCACTGTAGGCAACAGGCCCCACCAACTTTAGTGGTCCTCTCAGCGCCGGATATCAGCCACCCATCATCTGATGATAGTACATCGCTAGAAGACACCCTCTCTTCCCGCAGCTATTGTGGAAACGACGTTAAGTCAGCATCAGGTACAAGCCAGGCAGTCGCTCAAGTTGTCGGCCTACAACCTCCTTGCTTCCAGGAATTGGACCACAGCATACGCTCTGGTATCTGCTATTGCCAGCACCCTCAGATTCTGTCCTTCTTGGAAATTAACGTTTGTGTTTCAAACAAGTGGTAATATAAACATAACTAGATACTTATATTCTAAAAGACTATTAGTGTCTGCTCTCTATCCTATATTTGTTTTTAGTGAAGCGCCAGGTCATTTATTTCATGCATTTATAAAGAACTATTTATGTGTTGATATAAGAACGGTCAGAAATACCCTTTAATAGAGTTATAAGGCATTTTATTTAAAGATAAATATTTTTTCTGTCTTATTTAATTTATATTTAGACACAACTTTTAATTACATCTTACATTTTAAGTGTTCAATTTAACTCCGTCATTTATTTCATTCATTTATAAAGAACTATTTATGTGTTGATATAAGAACGGTCAGAAATACCCTTTAATAGAGTTTATAAGGCATTTTATTTAAAGATAAATATTTTTCTCTATTATTTAATTTATATTTACACACAACTTATAATTACATCTTACATTTTAAGTGTTCAATTTAACTCCTTTGGCTCATAAAGAATACCTTTCTCGTTTATAATTAAATATCAAAATGGCACAAGAAACTCAAATAATTGATTTAATTCACTTAAAAAAGAAAAGAAGTTTATTAAAGGCCTCAATAACAAGGATCGAAACATTTGCATCAAAGCAGGAAAATCTATTTAAATCTGCTTATGAATTTACCTCTAGAATAGAAAGTTTAACTGACTTATTTCAGCAATTTTGTAAAATACAGGAACAAATTGATTTAACAGATGAGGAGGACGCGGTAGAGGATAGTGACTACAAATTAGAGGTAGAAGATAAATTTCACGAATTAAAAGCAAAGCTTACAGAAATTATTGATTCAAAACAAAATCATAGTAATTCAACTACACCTCCTCCGCCTCTCCGTTCATCTGCTCATAATTCATACCCATGTGCTCAAGAAAAACTAAATGTTAAATTACCCAATGTAACCCTTCCTCATTTTACAGGTAAACCCGATGAGTGGCGTAGCTTTTTTGATATGTTTAGCGCACTTATTGATGAGAACGCATCGTTAACTGATGTCCAGAAGCTTTATTATCTCAAAAACTCGCTAAAGTTCGAACCTCTTAATCTCATAGACAGCATTCCTCTAACAAATGAAAATTATTGCAAAGCCCTAGCCATTTTGAAAGAAAGATACGATAATAATTTGATAATAATTAACTCCCACATTAAAGCCATATTAGAACTCCCAGTCATGAACAAACCCAATACCCACGTTCTCAGGTCCTTGATAACAAAAGTAAAGTTAAATATCAATGCACTAGAAGCCCTCAAAGTACCCGTACAACATTGGGATTTATTATTAATTTACATGTTGACTCGGAAATTGGATTACTCGACCCAAAGGTCGTATGAGCTAGAAAAAGACAGTTCACAATTACCCGATTTAAAAGGTTTTCTACAATTTCTCGAAAAAAGGTGTCAAGCCTTTGAAACCCTCTCACCTAGTGTCTCGTTTAAACCCTCATCAGATAAATCTTACGCAAGGCATGCCTCAGAAAAAACATCTCTGTTGTCGTCATCCTCTTTCACACCAAGGTTCGAAAACGAACAGACTAACAATCTCTCGTTAGCCGACTGTTCCTACTGCAATAGTAAAGACCATAAAATATATAAATGCCCTGAATTTCTAGCGCTCTCAGTTCCTCAGAAAGAAAAGTTCTCTAAAGAAAAACCTCTTTGTTTTAACTGTCTTGGACACAAGCATATTGCTTCAAAGTGTAGTTCGAAATTAAATTGTAGAACTTGTGGTCTAAAACACCATACTCTCCTTCACAAAAACAATGAAAATTCCCAACCTAGTCTCAAAAGGAATCTCTCTTCCCAAGGAGATGAAACAAGATTCAGTCAACCGAATGCAATCTCGCACACTATTACGACTGAAGTTTCATTACCAACCCATTGCAAAGGTCAGGTACTTCTCGCCACCGCAAGAGTTAATGTGACTACACCCGGAGGTTGTAAGGTTATGGCCAGGTGTCTGCTCGACTCCGCTAGTCAACTCTCCTTTGTCACGCAGCACTTGGTGGACCGATTACAGGCAAAAACTATTCCTCACCTCGTTGAAGTGAATGGTCTAGGAAAAAGAATTACTCCAACATCTCGATCAACCTTCTTAAAGATCTCTAGTCTCACACAAGATTTTGAATGTGGTCTACAGTGTACAATACTTGACGAGATCACATGTCCTCTTCCCCAAACAAAGATAGATGCTGATCTGCTTCCAATCCCCCAAGATATGCAACTCGCTGATAAGGACTTTGCCACCCCAGGCGATATACACATGTTGCTAGGAGCAGATGTTTACTATACTCTGCTAAATAAAGGTCTTTACCGTCTAGGCCCTTCTCTGCCTTGCCTCCAGAATACCAAACTAGGCTGGGTCGTTGGAGGAACTACGCCTTCTCTATCAGAAAATACTTGTTCGTCACTGGTTACTCTTCACTCCTCAACTGATGATTTAGATAAGCTTCTACCTAAATTCTGGGAACTCGAAGCGGTTTCAGCGTCGAAGATACCCAAACCAGAAGACGCACATTGCGAAAAGCTCTTTTCTGACACAACTGTTTTGGCAAATCGCAGGTATATAGTTAATCTCCCAATGAAAACTCCTCTACCTCCATTGGGCAACTCGTACTTTATAGCTCTTAAGAAATTCTTTGCTCTAGAATCTCGATTACTAAAAAACCCAAACATTTATGAGCAATATCAAAACTTCATTGGTGATTACATTAAGCTTGGTCATGCCAAAGTGGTTCCTTTCGAAGTTGATAAGTTTAAATCTCATGACTCTAGTGGATACTTTCTACCTCAGTTGATCGTTCTTAGAGAAGAAAGCGTGTCTACCAAACTCCGGGTAGTCTTCAACGCTTCTCAGCCTACCTTCAACGGTAACTCTCTAAATGACATTCTATTGCCAGGTCCTGTGATACAAAAAGAGCTCTTCGATATCATTTTCGTTTTTAGATTCTTCAAATATGTGCTCTCTTGTGATATTACAAAAATGTTCAGGCAAGTACAGGTCGCCAAAGCTCACCATAAATTCCAAAGAATCCTATGGCGAGAAAACCCAGACGCAAAGCTCAAGTGTCTCGAATTGTGTACTGTCACATATGGTACAAATTGCGCTCCATTTCTCTCAACTCGATGCTTACTTGATCTAGCTCAAAAATACTCTAGTGAATACCCGCTTGCGGCAGCTGCAATCGTGAATGGTTGCTACATGGACGACATATTATATGGTCAAGACAACGAAGAAGCCATCATATCCCTAAAGATGCAACTGACGGAGCTCTTGAACTTGGCAAGTTTCCCTTTGCACAAATGGCAATCTAACTTTCCCCAGCTGCAGCAAAACAAGTCTAATCACGAATCCATAGTCCCTATCAACGTTATAAGTGAAGCGAACTCCAAAGTCTTAGGCCTCTATTGGGATCCAAACTCAGACTGCTTGAAAATTACAGCTCCTAAGGAAAGTTCAGGCGACAAACTCACAAAACGCTCTGTTCTTTCCGTGATAAGTAGCCTATTCGATCCTCTAGGATATCTCAACCCCGTTGTAACTAGAGCCAAACTTTTTATGCAAAACCTCTGGCAGTTTGGCTGGGACGAACCCTTGCCAAAGGAAATCTCTCTTGAATGGTTATCGTTTAAGGACTCTCTATTAAATATGCCCAAGGTAAACATCCCTAGATGGATTGGACTTTCCACAATCCACGAGAAAGTTGAACTTCACGGTTATGCCGACGCTTCTCCAAAGGCGTACGGCGCTTGCGTGTATTCTCGCACTGTCTCAAAAAATAATATTTCGGTTGCTCTTCTCTGTGCTCGCTCTCGAGTATCCCCTAGAAAACCAGTCTCTCTCCCACGACTGGAGCTCTGTGCCGCTCTTCTCTTGTCCAGGCTGATGCGCCGTGCCTACACTCTCTTCCAGGTGCCTGTGACGGAAGTGGTTATGTATAGTGATTCGTGCATAACGCTTCATTGGCTCTCATCTCATCCCTCAAGGTGGTCAGTATTCATCTCACACAGAGTCGCCGAAATTCAATCCCTCTCAGAAAACTTTCACTGGGCTTATGTGCCAACTGAACTCAACCCCGCTGATCTCTGCTCTCGGGGTACAAGTCCCCAATCCCTAAGCTCCACTTCTCTATGGTGGCAAGGCCCGGCAGGGCTGCTGTCTCTCGAATATTCTTGGAAAGAATTTAAAGCTCCCAAGCTAATAGATGCATCTCCTAATATCACCGAAGAAAGAAAATCTACACTAACTTCCCAAAGAAAGGTACCTCTTATAGACTTCTCAAGGTTCTCAGATTTCTTTAAGCTCAACAAAACTGTCTCGTATGTACTCTTGTTCATTAAAAACTGCAAGCAGAAGGTCAATTTACGTAAAATCCCTTTACCCTCGGATGAACCTCAAACTCCATCTGTTGAAGGAATGAGACATGCTCTAAAAGTAATCGTTCGTCTTGCTCAAATGGAAAAGTTCCCTGACACATTTCGAGAACTTCAAGAAGGAAAGCATGTCGCAAATCCCTCGCTTAAACCTCTTTTCCCATTTCTCGACAGTGATGGAATACTAAGAGTCGGCGGTCGACTAGAGCACGCTCCCATTTCCTTTGACCAGAAGCATCCCATGATTCTGCCCTCTGATCACCCAGTAACAGACTTGATAATTGACCAGGAACACTCCAAGTCTCTCCATGCAGGTCCACAGCTAACCCTCTCCAACTTGAGATTAAGGTTCTGGCCAATCAATGGAAAACGAATCGTCAAGAAACGTATAAACAGGTGTATCACCTGCTTTAAATGGCGTCACTCAAACGCTCAGCAGTTGATGGGCAGTCTCCCCAAAGACCGAGTTACCACCGGCCGACCTTTTTCCATTGTTGGTGTCGATTTTGCTGGTCCAATAGTAATTAGACAATCCCGTCTTCGGAAGGCTATTGCCACAAAGGCATATATTTGTTTGTTCGTTTGTATGATCACCAAAGCCATACACCTTGAGTTGTGTTCCAGCCTATCAGCAGACGCTTTTATACTAACTCTAAAACGTTTCGTCGCTAGAAGGTCAACTCCAACCATTATTTATTGCGATAATGGAACCAACTTCCTTGGAGCAAAGAACAAACTTTACGAGTATTATAAATTATTTACCGCTCAAGAAAGTCTCAAACCCATTTTGCATTTCCTTACTCGAAAGGAAATCAAGTTCAAATTCTCTCCCCCCTACTCCCCAGAAACAGGAGGTCTCTGGGAAAGTAATGTGAAGGTAGCGAAATATCACCTTAAAAGAATATTAGGAAATGCTCTCCTCACCTTCGAAGAAATGTACTCAGTGTTGACTACCATAGAAGCGCAAATGAATTCTAGACCGATATGTGCTTTCTCGTCCGACCCGACAGATTTGAACTATCTGACCCCTGGACACTTTCTTGTTGGAGCTCCCTTGAGCGCGTTACCCGAACCCAACTATACAGAAACCCCTATCAATAGGCTCACTCTATGGAACCACATTTCCAGGCTGACCCAGAGCTTTTGGAAACATTGGTCCGCCCAGTATCTGAATATTCTTCAAAATCGTCCCAAATGGCAAAAATCCAACCCCAATCTGGACATCGGTACCATGGTCCTACTCAAAGAGCCATCCCTGCCTACTCAAGGATGGATTTTGGGAAGAATTGAAGGCTGCCTCCCTGGCAAAGATCGCCGAGTGAGGATCTTCAAAGTTAGGACTTCCAAAGGTAGCTTCACTCGATCTATAAACCGACTCGCTCCCTTGCCTATTGAAAATTTCTCATCCTCGCCGCCCGCGCAGGATGTTCAGGCCGGCTGAATATTTCTGCAAAACATATTTCCCGCGGTTCCCTACTGCTCTCAATTCCCGCTGCAGGCGCCAGAGGTCGTAACTTTCTCAACGGTTCTTTGCTCGGTAGCATCTCGAGACTAGAGAGTCTGAGTAAGGGTGTGTATGTGAAAAGTTCATTTCTCCGTGCTTCTCATCAAGTAGTGAGTTTCTCTATCAAAGTGCTCTAAAAACCTCCTCCATCAGTTTAGTGTATTTAAGTTGCCGAATATTGTTATTTACATTTAAGTGTATTATAAATTGTTATCGTGAAGTATTTAAAGTTTTTAATACAAGTTATAGAAAATCAGTGATAGTTTATTGTGTGACTAAAACCTACCCGAATTCTCTCTCTCTCTCTCTCTCTCTCTCTCTCTAACATACAGTGTACGACGCTCTCGCGCGCTCTTACATACTCAGATCTCAACCTCAAAAAATATACAGTCCATACGCTCTCTCTTTCTCTCTCTGTACTTGGTGTGGTTAACTACAGTGCCAGGACACCCTCCCGCTCTTCCACCACTGTAGGCAACAGGCCCCACCAATGCATGTTTGTAAGAAAAGAAATTCTGGACGCAGCAAGTGCGTTATGGTAGAGAATTTTGATCAAATGCTTCATATTTGAATAGCTCAATTTGCTATTAATCTATAAGGTTGACCAAGAAACGAGTTTTTTCGGGAACAATTTAAGTTTACTTTCGGAAATTTTTGTACATTTTGAAACAATAAAGTTATTTTGATGAAACATGGCTCATTGTTTTTACTATATAGGTTATATAGGTAACCAAATTTAATGCCTGCTTCCTTTTTTTTAATCGAACACGCTCTATGTTATTGCATTTTTGCATTTTCTACCGAAATATAATACATCTTTGTAAGAAAAGAAATTCGGGACGCAGCAAGTGCGTTATGATAGCAAATTTTCAGTAAATGCTTCAAATTTCAATAGGTCAATTTGCTATTAACCTATAAGGTTGAACAGGAAACCAGTTTTTTCTGGAACAATTTAAGTTTACTTTCGGAAATTTTTGTACATTTTCAAACAATAAAGTTATTTTGATGAAACATGGCACATTGTTTATACTATATAGGTTATACTGCTAACCAAAATTGATGCCTGCTTTTTTTAAAAACATATTTGCTATTAAAAACATTTTAATGAAAATTCACTACCATAACGCACTTGCTGCGTCCAAAGTTTTTTATCGTGAATCATTACGAAAAATTATGTTAAAAGTAGAAATCTATTGTTAGACTCCATGGCCTACTACTTTTTGAACACTTTGTTTGTCATTTGTTTTCTGGTATTGGATTTCATAGCCTACTATCCTCAAAACGGTTTTTCTCAAAATTGTCAGTGCAATTACAAGATTTCTCAAGCATGTTGTACATTATTAGAAAGCACTTTTTACAGGCTATCACATGAGCAAAAAATCAAATATGGCTGCCGTAATAAAAACAAACGTTGATACCTGTAGCTCAAAAACAAATGACAATCCAAAGTTGAGAATAGCACAAAAAGATGTCTCTGTAAAAAGTGTCCTGATAATGTGCAAGTCTTAGACATGTCAGATCAATGCTTACTTAGATATTGAAGAAAAAAGAAATCGACAAATTTGGTTGTTTCAAAATAACTCGAAAACGAAAAGAGGCAGGGCAAAGTACAAGCCATTTGGAGCGAGCATGAAATTCTACAAAACATTGCTAATTCAACCGTCTCCCTATCTCCAATTATTATTAGAGATCCGTTATTACGGAGATAGCAATACATTCCCATCCAGTTTGGGACACATTGTATAATATTGTAGCTGTAGTATGGTTATATTAGGATAACGTGTTGGTGTACTTGGAAATTGAATTATGCAGTTATTATTAAGTATGTAGTTATTTAGTGTGTTGTCATTTCTATTAGGTAAATAAATGGCAATTCCAGGCTGTGTGACGCGCGTTCAAATCTCCTAAAATGAGTAGTTTGTTAGCTTTGTGTAGAAGTGTGTCTAAGTCTTGACAAGAGAAATTGTTTGTAGGTTTGTTATAAACTAAAGTAATATGTGTACTATCTGATAATTTAACCGTCTCCCTATCTCTAATAATAACGGAGATAGCAATATATTCACATCCAGTTTGAGACACATTGTATATACTGATCAATAAAAATGTGATTAATATCTCATCCCATTTAGAATCACTTTCTCAACTAGATTCAGATTACAATCCGGTCAAATTTACTCTATACAACCAGATCCTATCAAATACATCAAGGCAAGCAACTAACTGGACGCAGCAAGTGCGTTATGGTAGTGAATTTTTATTAAATGCTTCAAATTTCAATAACTCAATTTTCTATAAACTTAGAATGTTTAATTTTGGTATGTAGTAAGGTCTTTCCTAAGGCAAGATATCCACAAGATAACACATCCGCTAAATGTCATTAAAATAACTTTGTAATTTTAGGAGAAAAAAATGTTTTTCGAAAGAAAACTCAAAATTTGAAATACTCAAATTTATATAAACCTAGAAAGTTTAATTTTGGTATGTAGTAACGTCTTTATCAAGGCAACATATCCACCAAATTTCATTAAAATAGCTTTGTAATTTTCGGAGAAAAATTTTTTTTGGAAGAAAACTCAAAATTTTCCCGGAAAACCTTGTCCCATTTTCCTGACTAACGACCTCATCCAAGCCATGAATAAAAGAAGGGCACTTGCCGAGTTTCATCAAAATCGGTTAATTATTTTTTGGGTTATCGCTTGAATACATATATATACATATATATATATATATATATATATATATATATATATATATATATATATATATATATATATATATATATATATATATATATATATATATATATATATATATATATATATATATGTCAGAAATGTAATGTCAAATTTTTGTCTTGGAAGAATTAAAATTTTTGGAGAGATATAGTTATAGAAAATTATTTATTTTTATATCAAAGTTAATTTAAAGATAAAATGCTACAGTGGATATATTTGTGAGATTTGGGATTGCAGGGGAGAGAAGTTCAGAGGAAATTTGGAAAGTGACAGAATAAAACTGTTTGACAGTTTGATTTTTTGGAAGAAGGTTAAAATTATGTCATTTGCAAGCACAAGCTAAGCTTTTTGTGAGACATGATGTATAATTAAAATAACAATAAATAAATTATATATATATATATATATATATATATATATATATATATATATATATATATATATATATATATATATATATATATATATATAAACATAAAAATTGAAACTGACCCCGGATATGGGTTCTAGGGGTCCTAGTTCGCGCTCATTTGAAAAAAATGTGCAAAGTCTCACCATCGATACCTCTCTATTAGTGAATTTTTTGAAATAAAAATTCACTAAAAATGCAGTTAGGAGAAGATGGCAGCACAGAGCACAGTAGAAACATCGAAAATAAACAGCTTGTAAATAGACTAAATAAAGAAATTAGATTAGATGTACATAATTTTAAATCAGAATATAATAATGCTAGATTAAGTAGATTAAATGTAAAAGATAATAATCCCTGGAAAATACCAGAAAACTGACAAAGCCCTTCCAAGAAGTCCCTACCTTACAAAACGACCAAAACACCTTCCTTATAACAGATATAGAAAAAGCGGAACAAATTGCAGTATATTTCGAAAACATACACAATTCAGGTACCACACATAATACAGAGGAACAAAGCAATATTATTCAAACAATGAAAGGAGACCCCAAATGATAACACCTGGAAAAAGCATTTAACAAACCCATGGGAAATTCGCAAAGTAATACGTAGAAGGCGCGAGGGTCCGATAAGATACCGAACACTGCCCTCCGAAACTTTTCGAAGAATGGATTTATCAAGCTCACATACATAGTAAATGCAATTATACGGTTAGGACACTTCCCAGAAGAAATGGAAAGTGGCCGATACCATACCCATTCATAAACCATGAAAATCCAGCAATTAAGCGACAGCTACAGACCCATCAGCTTACTCAATACACTAAGTAAAGTGACGAGTAAAGATTATGTTACTACGCTTGTCCGAATTTTTTAAAGGGTTTCTTAAGCAATTACGGAACAAGGGGGTTGGGTACTGCCCACTAGTAATACACGATGTGCGTTAACTAAACGTTTATTATGAGACTCTTACAACAACAATAGTTAAATAATGTAATTAAATATATTTATAATCTCGGAACCAAGCCACGCTACACCAAGGCATTATGGAAGCCGAGACTATGATGTAATGTGTGGGAAGTGTCATCGTTGCATTTTAGTGAATTTTCGTAGAAAAAATTAACTAACGGGGAGATCCCAACTTTTGAATTTTGAATTTTTTTTGCAAATGAGCGCGAACTAGGACCCCTAGAACCCATATCCGGGATCAGTTTCAATTTTTATATGTTTATATATATATATATATATATATATATATATATATATATATATATATATATATATATATATATATATATATATAGTCAAAATTGGCAATGTTTAGGCAAAGAACGTCAAACAAATACGGATGGTAAAAAGAAAATGTTTCAAGAAGTGTGCTGCAAACTCTTAAGTTTCAGATTCAACCATCATTGCCCTTCATTTTAGTAAAATGTTTACAGAAAATTCATTTCAAATAGACCCTCTCTCTGATGCTTTGGCTGTCGGTTTAGTTAAGTTGATGCTTTCGCTGTGGGGTTAGTGAAGTTTATGGTTTAACGGTCTATAATTTTTTTAGCTAATTTTCGTAGAACAAATTCGTTAATGCATTCTTGAATTTTTTATCGAAATATGATACGTTTGTAAGAAAAAAAATCTGAACGCAGTAAGTGCGTTTTGGTAGCGAATTTTCGGTAAATTTGCAGATTAGCTTCCGAACGCTTTTCAAAAAACTGTTTTCAGAAACCTGTCTAGCCTAAAATTTTTAATACCTCGTTTCCGTCTTTTAAAATTAAACAAGGAAGAAAAGATTGGTAATTTTTGTTTTTTATTGATTTTCCGAGGCAGGTAGATGAAAATTTTTTATACTGCTACAAATTTTCTGAGTATCGTAGTTATTATCCTGAACCTCGGTATTTTCTGATAAATATTGATCGGGATTAAACGCATAATTTTCGTCTATGTGATGTTCAAACTGTTCAGCATCAAAATCAATATGTTGTTCTCGATTAGCCTGGTAATTGTCGAAATAGTTATTGTCGTAATTTGTTTCGTCATTTTCTGGTGGATTTTTTAAATATTTTACTTTCCGTTTGATTGGCATTTGGCTGTCGCCAATTTCTAAAAGCAGTTCTCTGATAATTTACTGTTCCAGAGTTATTGCCAGAGGGTTGGGGATTATTATTGGTATTAGGTGGAAATTGATTGACTGATCTTTGATTAGAATTTGAGGGTAGCTTATATCTAGGACTTCTTTGATTTTTTAATGCATTGGGTGGACGTGAGTAAAATTGTTGTCGCCTATTTTGTTCGACCCGTGAAGGGTAATAATTGAAACGGGGTTGACCTAAAATTGGCATAAAATTATTTTTAGGGAAGTTTATTGGAGATTTTAATTTCTGGTTTTAATTTGTCCGTCGGATGTCTAGCTACGTACATCAATACTGTATTAGCTGTATCGGACAATGTTTTAGGTTCTTTAACGTCCAAAATTGTTTGTAAAATTGAAGGGCAATTATTATATAGTACCTCTAGTGCTGTTTGTTCATTAATTTCCCTATAAACTACCTTCTGGTTTGTTACATCATGGTCCATATCAATTTTATTAAAAAAATTCACTAATAGGTATC
This sequence comes from Tillus elongatus, assembly GCA_964006375.1. Classification (NCBI taxonomy): domain Eukaryota; kingdom Metazoa; phylum Arthropoda; class Insecta; order Coleoptera; family Cleridae; genus Tillus; species Tillus elongatus. Next base: position 217,666,431 of record OZ023263.1, read on the forward strand.
GATGGTAACCCATTTGTTAAAGGATTTTGTAGATAAAAAACTTCCAACTGTTGCCCCAACTAGATGGAATTTCGCTTCCCGTCTAGTTCATACTGTTTATGAATATAGATCTCAGTTGCTGGCATTCTTTTCACATTGCATCGAAAACTCTGGTGATTGGGATCATGATTCTAATGTCAAATTCCAAGGGTTTCTAGCTTTCCTCAAAAAATTTGATAACATTTTTTTGCTGCGTTTATTCTCAAAAATATTTTCCCACACAGATGTTCTGTATGATATTCTGCAAACGAAAACATTTGACATACTTTATTGCAGTAAGAAGGTAGTCGATACATTAAATGCCTTTAAAGAGATTCGCGAAAATGAGAATTCATTTGTGGAAGTGTATGAATGGACAAATGACCAAATTTCTCCAAACGATTCTACAAACTATAATGATGCGCGTTCGGCAAAAAGGCAGAAAATCGACGATTCTGTTGTCCCAAACCAATTATCTTTTCGCCGGCTATTTTGTGAAATTATAGACAATGTATGTGTTCAAATTAATAGCAGATATTCTTCAATTGAGACACTTAGTTATTTTAATCTTTTACAAAGTGATAAATTTCCTTTTTTTCAAACAAAGTTTCCAGACAGTGAATTCGATAAACTCAAGACTTTATACAAAGACGTGTTTGATTTCATAAGACTTAAAAATGAACTAATAGTTATTTATTCATCTACCGAGTTTGAAAATAAAGCTATACATGAAATCGTTGATTTTATGTACACTAATAAACTTAATATGGGACTAAAAGAAGTTTATAAACTAGCAATATTAATTTTAACAATACCAACAACAACGGCGTCCGTAGAAAGGTTGTTTTCTGCACTGAAGAGGATAAAAACAATCGTTCAACCCAACAAGAAGACAGACTCACCGGATTGGCTTTGATGTCAATTGAAAAAACTATTCTTGTCGAACTCCAAAGCAATAAAGAATGCTTTTATGATTCTGTTATAAAAAAATTTTTGAAACAGGATCGACGATTGGAATTTATATATAAATAGTAGCCATGTAAGTTTTTTTTTAATTTTAAATTTAACCTTATTTTTACGCAAATCATGTTGACATTTAAAATTATATTTAAGAACGCTTGTAACCGATCTTATAACACAATACGTCACTGTAGTAAGTCCGTTAAGTCACTGTCAATGCATTTTTTGTTTGAGTGACAAACTACATTTTCACATCTATTTTTGCTAAAGAAAATTTTTCAGTGTAATTTAAAATTGACATTTTGTATGCAAAAAAAGTTGTATTCCTCGCCGTCACCACTAACAACAACTCGTAGCGCACACCCGAACTATTTGGTCAGGAGACGCCACTGCGATGGTGAGACTTTGCAAAAAATTTTTCAAATGAGCACGAACTAGGACATCTAGAACCCATATCCGGGGTCACTTTCAATTTTTATATGTTTATATATATATATATATATATATATATATATATATATATATATATATATATATATATATATATATATATATATATATATATTCATTCGATAATTCAAAAAAGAATTAACCGATTTCGATGAAACTCGGCAAGTGTCTTTCTTTTATTAATGGCTTGGATGAGTTCGTTATCCAGGAAAATCGGACGGGGTTTTCCGCGAAAATTTTGAGTTTTCTTTCGAAAAAAAATTTTTCTCCGAAAATTACAAAGATGTTTTAATGAAATTTAACAGATATATTGCCTTAGGAAAGACCTTACTACGTACCAAAATTAAACTTTCTAAGTTTATAGAAAATTGAGTTATTCAAATTTTGAATTTTCTTTCGAAAAAAATTTGTTCTCCGAAAATTACAAAGTTATTTTAATGAAATTTAGTGGATATCTTGCCTTAGGAAAGACCTTACTACATACCAAAATAAAACTTTCTAAGTTTATAGAAAATTGAGTTATTTATTTTGAAGCATTTAATAAAAATTCACTACCATAACGCACTTACTGTGTCCAGAATTTTTCTCTATAAACACATTTTTAAGTTAGAATAAAATGCGGGCTAAGTATTTGCAGAGTCATGAATCATTATGGCAAAGAAGGGTATCGATTGTTGTAGTCTAGTTCCTACATTACAAACAATGCACCTGTGAAAGATCGTATAAATCACTTGTAATACCGCAGAGCCTACCGCTAGTTGTGCCCTTCTTTTATAACAAGTAGTTTGCCACCGTGCCTTTCTATTTATCAAAATTTGAAAGTCATGTTGCCCTAGAAACATCTGTAAAATAGGTAGGTCAAAACTTCTTTATGTAAACACACGCATCATAACAAGCAGTTTTGTGTTTTGTTTTAAGAAATGTTGTTTCATTTTAGTGAATTTTCTTAAAAAAAATCACTAATGAGGAGATCCCGACTTTTGAATTTTGGAAAAATTTCTTTAAATGACCGCTAATTAGGCCCCCCAGAACACATATCCGGGGTCAGTTTCAATTTTTATATGTTTATATATATATATATATATATATATATATATATATATATATATATATATATATATATATATATATATATATATATATATATATATATATATTATATATATATATATATGTATCACACCGATAACTCAAAAAATTATAGGCCGATTTTGATTAAATTTGGTGAGTACCTTCCTTTTACAAATGGCTTGAATAAGTTCGTTAGCCAGGAAAATCGGCCCAGGTTTTCCCGGAAAATGTTGAGTTTTCTTTCGAAAAAAATTGTAAAAAAATTATATCTCGAAAATTAACAAAGTAAGGGCAACCAATTTTGGTACGCGGGTTTATATCATTATACGTAAGCTACCTACCAAAATTTAGCTCTGTAGATCAAAAGACAAAAAAGTTATAGGCATTTAAATAAAAATTTATTGGGATTTTCCTCAAAATGTCAAAATTGCGATTTAAAACGTGAAAAATTGGCAACATTTAGGCAAAGAACTTGAATCTAGTACGGTCTATGGAAAGAAAATGTCTCAAGAAGAATGTTTTACAAACCCAGAAGTCTTAGCTTCAACCGTCATTGTCCTTCATTTTACTAAAATATTTCCAGAAAATTAATTTAAAATAGACCCTTTCTCTGATGTTTGGCAGTAGCCTAAGCTATAGAGTTTATCGTTTAATGGTATAACATTTTTGTCGAATTTTCGTAAAAAATCAATAAAGCTCAATATATCCGTTATTATACAAGATATGAAAAAAAAATTATATATTAATTATAGGGTGTCTTGAGCTACATCTTAAAAAAATATTTCTACCATCATAGGGTGGCCCATAAGTCGTTGGTGATGTTCCCTCAGGGCTCGTCCGCGGCCTTGCCGCCCGATAGCACCGCAACCCTTGGTTGATTGTGCATAAGTCGTTGGTGATACAAATTTTCTTATTTTTTTTAATCAAACACGCCTTATGTTATTGCATTTTTGCATTTTCCATCGAAATATAATGCATGTTTGTAAGAAAAGAAATTCTGGATGCAGCAAGTGCGTTATGGTAGCATATTTGAATAGCCCAATTTGCTTAACCTATAAGGTTGACCAAGAAACGAGTTTTTGTGGGAACACTTTAAGTTTACTTTTGGAAATTTTTGTACATTTTTACACAATAAAGTTATTTTTATGAAAAATGGCACATTGTTTTTACTATATAGGTTATACTGGTAACCAAAATTGATGCCTGCTTTCTTAAATAAAAAGAAAACAGACATATTTGCAATAAAAACATATTTAAGAAAATTCACTACCATAACGCACTTGCTGCGTCCCGAGTTTTTGTAATTTAGCAGTAAATAAGTACCTAGAAATGTGCAAATTTATTTATTTTGTTATTTGAAATTTGAGCTTTTAACAGAAAAATTCGCTTATGACGATATCCGACTTTCAGACTTTAGACCATTTCTGGGATGTTTTTACAGCAACTTAAATTATAGAGTTTGTAATTTAAAAGTGTTAAATCTAGAGAATTTTTGTAAAAAAAAAACTCGCTACAATTCGTTAATGAGGAGAGCGCGACTTTTGAATTTTTTTTTTTTTCATATCCGATCAAATTCAGATCTCTAAGTTGAAAAAAATTTGGGTGTCACTGGTAACCAGTGGACGGCACAGTACTAACATATTTTGTGTGGTTAACAAAATTTATTAAGAACTACAGACAAAGATAAAGGTTTCTTGGCGCAAAAAGGTCAAGAAGTGCCAGAAAAATACATTGAAAATGTGATAATTTTGCTTCCTAAAACGTCAAGTCGCAATGTTTAGACAAAAAACCTGAAACGAAGATGGGTTATATAGAAGAAATGTCGTAAGGAGAAGTGTGTTTTACAACGCCTTAAGTTTCAGCTTCAACCGGTCTCATTAGCCTTCATTTTACTAAAATACTTGCAAGAAATTCATTTCAAATATACCCTTTCCCTGATGCTTTTGCAGTAGTTTCAGTTATAGAGTTTGTGATTTAATAGTCTATCATTTGAAGCGAATTTTCGTTGAAAAATTTCGTTTGAGGAGACTGCGACTTTTGAGCTTTGAAAAGATTTCTTCAAATGAGTGCAAAGTATGCCCCCTAGAAGCCATATTCGGACTCAGTTTCAGGTTTTATATGTTTCGATATATAAATATTGGCGCACTTCTACGGTAAACTTCAATATATCTGTTATTATACAAGATACGAGAAAAAATTATATACGGAATTATACGGTGTCTTGAGCTTATAAAAGTAACTTGACAATCACAGGGTATCCTAATAATTCGGCGGTAATACAAGTTTTCTTTTTATTAATAGAACACCCGTTCTATTATTACATTTTTGAAAATGCATGTTTATAACGGACTAAAAATTGATATGGTTCATCGTTTTCGATATTTCAATTTTTTGCAACTTTTGGCGTTTTTTTGGCGGAGTCGCATTCAGGCAGGGTTTTATTTATATTATTCTTTGAAAAAAATCGAGATGCTATACAGTGTGTCCCAAACTGAATGGGAATGTATTGCTATCTCCGTTATTATTAGAGATAGTGAGACGGTTAAATTAGCAATGTTTTGTAGAATTTCATGCTTATTCCAAATATGACTTGTATTTTGGCCTGCCTCTAGTTTTCGAGTTATTTTGAAAAAAACAAAATTTGTCGATTTCTTTTTTCTTCAATATCTAAGTAGGCGTTGATCTGACATGTCTAAGACTTGCACATTATCAGAACACTTTTTACAGAGTAATCTTTTTGTACTATTCTTAACTTTGGATTGTCATTTGTTTTTGAGCTACAGGTATCAACGTTTGTTTTTATTATGGCAGCCATATTGGATTTTTTGCTCATGTGATAGCCTGTGAAAAGAGCTTTCTAATGATGTACAACATGCTTGATAAATCTTGTAATTGCACTGACAATTTTGAGAAAACTCGTTTTGAGGATAGTAGGCTATGAAATCCAATACCAGAAAACAAATGACAAAAAAGTGTTCAAAAAGCAGTAGGCTATGGAGTCTAACAATATACTTCTACTTTTAACATAATTTTCCGTAATGATTCACGATAAAAAAAATAGGAACTTTGAGCACACCAATGAATCGGGCCATTATTACAAATGATATTTTACATTACAACATTATCCTAAAAAAAATTATAATTAAATTAAATAGATAAACCTAGTAAATAACTAAATTTACTATTTATGGCTGCACACTCGGGTGAGGGTGTTTCGGTTAATATGATTTATAGCTTCTGTGATTCTGTTTCGTAATTCATTGATATTTTGTGGTGGATCGAATTCATACACATCATTCTTCAGAGTACCCCCAAAAATAAAAATCCATGGGTGTTATATCAGGACTTCCAGCACACCAATGAACCGGCCCATTGTTACAAATGATACGATTATTAAAATTTTGGCGCAAAAATTCTTTGACGATACTAGCATTGTGAGCTGGACAACTGTCTTGTTGGTACCAAATATCGTCTAAATTATCATGAATTCTTCTAATTGTTGGTAAGATATCATTTCTCAATAGATTAAGATACCTTTCCCCAGTTAAATTATTTTCAAAAAATAACGGACCAAGAATGAAGTTTCCTGAAATTTTTTAAATTAACTGTTTAATCTACAAATAAAAACAACAATTTTTTACCTAAGTCGCACCAAACATTAATACCAAATATGTCTTGCAATCGTCTTTCTTCCTTTAGATGGGGATTTTCATTTGCCCAATAATGCCATTATGGCGATTATACACACCACAATTTGTAAATCTGGATTCATCAGTTCATATTATTTTCAAATGAAAATTTTCATCTTGCTGACATTGTCCTTGATACCATCTGCAGAATTGAACTCGCTTTGGGTAATCGTCAACATTTCAGCCTTGTACGATTGTAGGTTTGTATGGATGGTAATGACTTTGTTTTAATACACGGTGTACCGTACTTTTTGGAACGTCAATTTGTTCACCATAAAACCGAAGAAATTGCGGGGGGTTTTCGTTTGAAACCTGTGAGGCGGCATTATTTCTTTCTTCATTTCTAGGCATTGGTAGTTTCTTTGCGTGGAAGCTACTTTCGTTCAATAGATTGGTCACTATCCTGCGTCTTCGTAAACCATTAATCTGCTTTTTATTGAGTTCTGTTAGTAAATTTAGTTATTTACTAGGTTTATCTATTTAATTAAATTATAACCATTTTTTAGGATAATGTTGTAGTGTAAAATATCATTTGTAATAACGGGCTGCTTCATTGGTGTGCTCAAAGTTCCTTTTTTTTTATTGTGAATCATTACAGAAAATTATGTTAGAAGTAGAAGTTTATTGTTAGACTCCATGGCCTACTGTTTTTTGAACATTTTTTTTGTCATTTGTTTTCTGGTATTGGATTTCATAGCCTACTATCCTCAAAACGGTTTTTCTCAAAATTGTCAGTGAAATTACAAGATTTCTTAAGCATGTTGTACATCATTGGAAAGCTCTTTTCACAGACTTTTCAAGTGCAAGTGTTAGACATGTCAGATCAACGCGTTCTTAGATATTGAAGAACAAAGATATCGACAAATTTTATTTTTTTCCAAATAACTCGAAAACGAAAAGAGGCAGGGCAAAATACAAGTCATATTTGGAACAAGCATGAAATTCTACAAAACATTGCTAATTTAACCGTCTTCCTATCTCTAATAATAATGGAGATAGCAATACGTTCCGTCCAGTTTGGGACACACTGTATACAGGTCGCTCTCAGGTACTCGCTTGAATTTGAAAAAAATTCAAACTGCCGCAACTCAATTTTTTCAAACGGAATAGTTTGGACTCTATGTTTCAGGCGGGAGGGCATGCACTCTGATTCAACTTTAGCCTAACATTCCCTATACATAAAGACTCTAGTTTTGGAAATTTTGACATTTAGAATCGCATGAAGGGATCAGTTAAACACTTTTTTTCAGTGTTTTATTCAATTGTAATAACCAATTATGTGGTTATTTAGCGAATTTTTGAAGAAGCATATCAAAATATTTAAATTAACCTTGGTACAGAAAAGGTGAGAAATAATTAATTTGATAGGATTATCTCACATTTACATTTTCATAATATATGGGTAGTTGAATAATTATTTTCGCAAATGTCAAATGAAGCTTCAAAGTGACGGACAAATAATGTTCTTATTTTTGACAGCGTGTGAGATGAAAATATGGGCATTTTTCCGCTTTTGTTAGCGAATTTTTATTATAAAAAATTCGCTAATAGAGATGTATCGATAGTGAGGCTTTGCAAAAATCTTTTCAAATGAGTGGGAATTTGGGCCCTTAGAACCCGTTATCAAGATCCGTTTGAATTTTTATATGTTTATATATAAGTACACTTGGAGAACTCAAATCTCGACAACACATATTTTAAAGACCTTAGGATCGTTTCACTGACAACGTCAGCGTCATCAGAGGATGAAGAATTTTTTATCCTCTGATGACGCTGACGTTGTCAGTGAAACGATCCTAAGGTCTGATAATATGTGTTGTGGTGATTTGGGTTCTCCAAGTGTACTTATCAGTGCTCATCACAGGATCTAGTTTCAAATAATGTTTATATATATATATATATATATATATATATATATATATATATATATATATATATATATATATATATATATATATATATAGGGTGGCGCATTGAAAACGAAACAGACCGATTTGCGTCCAGAGAAATTTTTTTTAAGAAACGCTGAAACACGTCTATTTTAATATTGAGGGGGACATGTTTTGACATAAAACTCAACTTTGTCACATCAGCCCCTTAAGGGTGGTGATAACAACCCTTATATTTTAAATAGGGAACATCGGTCTAGTGTTACATCATTTGAAAGCTCTTTCTTTTAGTGAATTTTCTTAAAAAAATTTACTAATGAGGAGATCCCGACTTTTGAATTTTGGAAAAATTTCTTCAAATGACCGCTAATTAGGCCCCCCAGAACACATATCCGGGGTCAGTTTCAATTTTTATATGTTTATATATATATATATATATATATATATATATATATATATATATATATATATATATATATATATATGTATCACACCGATAACTCAAAAAATTATGGGCCGATTTTAATTAAATTTGGTGAGTACCTTCCTTTTACAAATGGCTTGGATAAGTTCGTTAGCCAGGAAAATCGGCCCAGGTTTTCCCGAAAATTTTTGAGTTTTCTTTCGAAAAAAAATGTAAAAAATTTATATCTCCAAAATTAACAAAGTAAGGGCAACCAAATTTGGTGCGCGGGTTTATATTATTATACGTAAGCTACCTACCAAAATTTAGCTCTGTAGATCAAAAGACAAAAAAGTTATAGGCATTTAAATAAAAAATTATTGGGATTTTCCTCAAAATGTCAAAGTTGCGATTTAAAACGTCCAAAATTGGCAACATTTAGGCAAAGAACTTGAATCTAGTACGGGCTATGGAAAGAAAATGTCTCAAGAAGAATGTTCTACAAACCCTGAAGTCTTAGTTTCAACCGTCATTGTCCTTCATTTTACTAAAATATTTCCAGAAAATTAATTTAAAATAGACCCTTTCTCTGATGCTTGGCAGTAGCCTTAGCTATAGAGTTTATCGTTTAATGGTATATAATTTTTGTCGAATTTTCGTAAAAAATCAATAAAGCTCAATATATTCGTTATTATACAAGATATGAAAAAAAATTTATATATTAGTTATAGGGTGTCTTGAGCTACATCTTAAAAAAATATTTCTACACTCATAGGGTGGCCCATAAGTCGTTGGTAATACAAATTTTCTTATTTTTTTAAATCAAACACGCCTTATGTTATTGCATTTTTGCATTTTCCATCGAAATATAATGCATGTTTGTAAAAAAAGAAATTCTGGATGCAGCAAGTGCGTTATGGTAGCGAATTTTGATCAAATGCTTCATATTTGAATAGCCCAATTTGCTATTAACCTATAAGGTTGATCAAGAAACGAGTTTTTGTGGGAACACTTTAAGTTTACTTTTGGAAATTTTGGTACATTTTCACACAATAAAGTTATTTTTATGAAACATGGCACATTGTTTTTACTATATAGGTTATACTGGTAACCAAAATTGATGCCTGCTTTCTTAAATAAAAAGAAAACAGACATATTTGCAATAAAAACATATTTAAGAAAATTCACTACCATAACGCACTTGCTGCGTCCCGAGTTTTCTTAATTCAGCACACTAATTTTTTTGGAAGTTTTATCAACTCGTTTAAAAATTATTCACAGTTGAAGATGCAAAAACGTATTTCATTCATTCCGATAAGAAATGTGCTAATAGTCAATGTTTTGTTGGTTTGTAAACAAAAAATTGACTATCAGAACATTTCTTATCGGAATGAGAGAAATGCGGTTTATTATTTTAGTTTATCGGTCGGTTTGACACTTGATAGTACTACCGAAAATTAATTCCACAATGGTGTATTCTGTAGATACAAAGAGTTGAAATAATTACTCTTTTTTTCAAAAACGATGACTGTGCCAACCGTGCCTCAAATTTGTTTAATGAACGACATCCGAACAGACATATTTGTGAAGTTATGACTGCACGAATTGCTGATAACGGGAAGTGTTAGGGAGTTTTTGAACAGAGAGTTTCCAGGACAATGGATTGGGCGTAGAGGTGCTATTGAGTGGCCCCTTAGCTCACCGGATTTAACTGCTTTAGACTTCTTTCTATGGGGCCATTACGATGACGCATTGTTGAAGAATGCCGTCTAATAACTCCACAAATGCTCCAGAATGTCAGAGCTCGTTTTGAACAAAATTTGTACTTTTGTATGGCAGCTGGTGGTCAACAATTTGAACACTTACTTAACTGAATAAACATTTTTGAACGTTTGGTTTTGTTTTTAAGTTTTTTTAACAAATAATTGACTAATTAGTGCATTTCGTATCACAATTAATGCAATACGTTCTTGCAACTCCAACTGTGAATAATTTTTAAACGAGTTGATAAAACTTCCAAAAAAAATTAGTGTGCTGAATTCAGAAAAGAAAGGGCTTTCAAATGATGTAACACTCGACCCATGTTCCGTATTTAAAATATAAGGGTTGTTATCACCACCCTTAAGGGGTTGAGGTGACAAAGTTGAGTTTTATGTCAAAACATGTTCCCCTCAATATTAAAATCGACGTGTTTCAGCGTTTCTTAAAAATAAAATTCTTTGGACACAAATCAGTCTGTCTCGTTTTCATAGCGCCACCCTGTATATATATATATATATATATATATATATATATATATATATATATATATATATATATATATATATATATATATATATATATATATATAATTTCGGTATTTCAAATTTACAATTTATTAAACCAATCTTTGGTTATTAGCACCTCCAATATTTCCTCTACATCCCTTAGACTTGTCAACCATTTTAGACTCCAAAATAGTTTTCTTTCAACTTTAGTTTAATAATATTTTCGAACATTTTAGGACCTAAAATTGCAATTTGTGCGACATATGCAAATATATATATGTATTCAACCGATAACTCAAAAAGTTATGAACCAATTTTGATGAAACTCGGCAAGTACCTTTCTTTTCTTAATAGCATGAATGAGTTCGTGAGCCAGCCCGATCGGAAGTGTTTTTCTTTAAAAAAAATAATTTGTTCGAAAAAAAATTGTATCTCATAAAATAACAAAGTTATTTTGATTAAATTTAATAGATATGTTGCTCTGGCAAAGACCTTACTACGTACTAAAATTCAACTTTCTAGGTTTATAGAAAATTGTGTCAGCTTTGAAGAAATTAATGAAAATTCGCTACTATAACGCACTGTCTGCGTCCCGAATTTTTTTCTTTACTTTCACTGGATCAAATTTCCGTGAAAAGCTAAAAAAAAAACAACTTTTTAACATTTTATTTTTTTTCAGTTTTAGTTACACATTAGGTAAATCATTTGAATTTTATGTGATTTTTCAGCAAAAGTTCGTGTAAAAAATGTTTAGTGTTTACGTAGAAATAATTTTTAAACATTTTTGTATTTAAGGTAGGTTAGGTTAGGTTTGTATGTGAGTGGGCCCTCCACCGCGACCATAAGGTCTATTGTGGCTCACGCCTAAAGTCTATATTTCGCCCAACAAATCCAGCCTCCTGCAGAGGTCGATAATCTTTGTGGGCGAAAGTTGATCCAGGTCTTCTGGAGCAAGCTTTACCTTGCCAAAGAGCAGGTATCTAGTCCTGTCCGCTGCTGGACAGTAACACAGCACGTGCTCTGCTGTTTCTTCATTCTCCATGCACAGCCGGCACTCGGTCTCCTGACCGACCCCAAGACGGTGCATGTGGTGCCGCAAGCGGCAGTGTCCTGTATACAGGCCGACTAGAGTTCTCAGTTGTTGTCTGTTCAACTCTAGAAGCTTTTTAGCCCTTGACTCGGACAGGCCATTTATGAAGGCCTTAGAGTGGGCTAATCCTGGAAGATTTTGCCAATATTCGATTGTCATTCTTTCTGTCCAGGTCTTTAAGGTGCGTTTTGCTGTGCAAGATGTTATCCCCAGCACCGGTTCTGGTCCAACAAAGTCACTCTGGGCCCCACTCTTGGCAAGCGCGTCGGCCGCAACATTGCCGTCATGGTCCGAGTGACCCGGTATCCAGACCAGCGACACCTCATTACAGCTGCCCAATTCGTTAAGGGCAGATTTACAACTCCATACCGTCTTTGAATTACACCGGTAGGAACCAAGAGCCTTTATTGCAGCTTGGCTATCTGCATATATCTTTATCGATTTGTTTGTGCACAGGTCTTTTAAACATTCCCTTGCACACATCTCGATGGCATACACTTCTGCCTGGTGTATGGTTGCATACTTGCCGAGGCTAGCTGATAGTCTAGCATCGGTGCTGCCCCCATATGCGCCGGCTCCTACTCCCAAATTGGTTTTGGAGCCGTCAGAGTACCAGCAGAGGTCCGCTCTCAACAGGGTCGATTGATTCCGGTCCCAGTCCTCCCTTTCCGGGAGGACGGTCTTGAAATACAGATCTCTGCTGATTTTTGTAGGCATCAAGTCTGAGACCATTCCCAGTATCCTGTGACAATCACTGTCATCAAGGAGACCGGACCCTCTCAGATTGACTTCCCTCGGTATGTTATCTGCCGTTTGTTTTAGTCTGTACGTTGTCCACCTCGCCACCCTCTCCAACCATATGTGAAGTGGGGGAATATTGAGGAGGACCTCCAGAGCGGCTGATGGTGCGGTGCTTATCGCTCCCGTTATCATCAGACAAGCTTGTCTCTGTAGATGAGCCAGTTTGGCCCTCGCGATACCACGAAGTACCCTAAGCCACCAAACTATGGCTCCATATGTTATCATTGGCCTGATAACCACTACATAGAGCCAGTACATCTGTTGGGGGTTTGTTCCCCAGTTGTTACCACAGATTCTCCGACAGGTCCACAGGGACAGTTTTGCCCTGCGGATAACGTTTTCTAACTGTATGTCCCAGTTGAGCTTCTTATCTAGGATAACTCCCAGATATTTAGCTTGGTCCGAAAATGGAATGGTTTCTCCCATGAGAATAGGTGGTTTTGATTTGTCCAACCTTCTTCTTTTGGTAAATGGAACAATGATCGTTTTGCGAGGGTTCACAGACATCTGTTCCCTCCGGCACCAATCATTGATTACATTTAGTGCTTCCTGAAGAGTACTAGCCAGTTCCTCCTCAGATTTGCCTCTAACCATTATGACGAGATCATCAGCATACGCCTGGACCTCAACCTCCCAGAGTTCGAGAATAGCCAGCAGATCGTCCACAAAGAGGGACCACAGCAGGGGGGATAGTACGCCCCCCTGAGGGCACCCCTCGCAGCCCTGACCCCGACCACCTCCCCCCGCAATGAGGTAATAATGGTCCGATTGTGCAGCATGTTTCCGATCCAGCCACAAATGGTAGGTTCCACCCCCCAGCGATAGTGGCCTCGTAGAGGGAGATAGGTAATGCATTATTAAATGCTCCTTCGATGTCGAGAAATGCTGCCACCGCAACCTCTCCATTTTCCAGGGAGTAGGTGATTTTCTCGACGAGGTTATTGAGCGCTAACTCAGTGGATTTGCCAGTTTGGTAGGCATACTGGTGGGTATTTAGGGGGTTATTGGGTAAGATGTTCCCCCTAATGTGTCCGTCCAGTATTTTTTCCAATCCCTTCAGGAGGAATGATGTTATACTGAGAGGTCTCAGTGATGTAGATAGGAGGTCCTTACGTCCCAATTTGGGAATGTAAACCCCCCTAACCACCGTTCAGCTGGATGGAATATAGTTCCAGGCCAGGCTGGCTCTGAACAGCCTGATAAGGAAAGGTAGGAGAATCTCCAGTCCCTTTTGTAGTAGGACTGGCACCACCCCATCCTCTCCTGGCGACTTGAATGGCTGGAAATGATTCACAGCACACTCCACTGCCGAGGCTGTGACTATTCTCCGAGCAACTTGCCAGTCCTCCCTATGGGGGCGTTTGAATCGTCCCTCAGCTGGTAGGACCTCTCCGTTGCTCAGGATCAGACAATCCGGGAAGTGTGTGTGTGTGCCAAGAGCTCTAACGTTTCTTTCCGAGATTCAGTAAAGGAACCATCTGGTCGTTTTATCGATCCCAGTTCCTGTACTCGGTCGCGTGAGAGAATCCTGTGGATTCTGGCGCTGCTGGGCATATTATTAATGTTCCCGCAGAACCTCCTCCAGGACTCCCTCTTAGCGTCCCTTATCTCTTTGTTATAGTGTGTTAGGGCGGTTTTATATTGCTCCCAGTTGCCTGTAATCTTAGCACGATTGAAGAGACGTCTAACTTCTCTTCGTAGTTTATCGAGGTTATTATTCCACCAAGTAGACCCCCGACTGTCTCTCTTTGACCTTAGTGGGCAGTTTTCGTGATATGCAGAGATTATAGCTTCCCTAACCTGTTCAGCCGCAATCTCAATCACATCACGATCCCTCACTGTGGGGATAGCGGACCCGAGTCTGGCTGCGAGGGGCTGTTTGTACCCCTCCCAATCCGTCCTTCTCGGGTCTCGATACTCCATCACAGGTCTAGGGCCTGTTTCAATCTCAAATAGGATATGGGCATGGTCAGAACATGAGGGTTCAGACGACACCCTCCATTTGAGGATTTTTGAGCTCAAAATCCTTGAGCTGATCGTAAGATCTAAAACCTCTCTCCGATTAGCTGTAAGAAAGGTGGGTTCCGAGCCTATGTTGTTGACTACTAGCTCTTCCCCTAATAAGTATTCAAATAGTGACTCACCTCGTCTGTTAGTGTCCGTGCTCCCCCAAGCTAAGTGATGGGAGTTCGCATCACACCCCATTACGAGGTGATAGTTGTTCCTCTTGCAGTAGGCGATCAATTTCCGCACATCTGCTGGAGGTGGTTGATCTGCATCTCTGTCTCCAGGGAAATGGGCAGAGCAGGCCACTACTTCCAGCCTAGTCCCCCCGGATGTGATCACGAGATGGATGGATGCCATGTCCTTGGTGCAGTATTCTGAAAGTATAAAATACTGCAAGTTGTTTCTGATCCAGATACAGGCTCTGGGGTTAGTACCAGTGCCCACCTCTACTATCTTACCAGAAGTGTTACCCAGCCCTTTAGTTCGTTCCGAATTGGCGGTCTAGGGCTCTTGGAGAAGTGCAATATCAATCTGCTCTTCCTTTAATTTCATGCTAAGGAGGTATGTCGTAGCCTTAGCATGATGCAAATTAGCTTGAATGCACCTTATATTAGTGGGCATGGGGGTGGGGATAGGTGTGTGTAAAGGATAAGGATTAAGGTTAAGGAGCTCGAAAGGATAGGGTTTAGTTTAAGGTATGGTAGGTAATTAATAATTAATGTTTCATAAGTTATTATAAATGAAATGTTTTCCGAGAAAAAATATTGTTTAGCAAATTTTTGAAAAAAATATTTTTTTCGTGTAACATTGCCATTTTTTATAAAAAAGGCAAGTTTTCGTGAAGGAAATTGTTTGCATACTTTATGTGGATACCTTTTTTTCTTGAAATGTTGTCAAAAAGCTTTTTGTGAATAATTATATCTTGGCACGTGTGTAAATCCTTTGAAAAGGTTCGTTGGCCAGGTAAAAAGTCCAGTTTCGGAAAATCTTTGTACTTTTTCAAAGTTATTGTAAAAAATAACCAAATCTGATGCCTTGCTTAAAAACATACATACTTGACTTTCCTCCTTGCTTTGGGATGTTGAGAAGCTTATGTGTAATATTACGATAATTAAAAATTATTATGTGGTTTAATTAAGTAAGAAATACTTCTTAGTTTTATTTATTTTTATTTATTAGCAAAATATTTACATATTTTGAAATTTCTTTTAAATTAAATCTTGTACTCCTTGTGCTAACAGTTCCTTTACCGATTTTATCCAGGAAATCCGGTATTCCCAAGATGGAGTTCCGCAAGAAACCAGACTACGCAGACACAGCTTACCGGGAAGCGGTGTCCCGTCTTAGGATACTTCTGGCGGAGAGCTACACACCATTGAGACGTCCCTTGCGGGAGCTGGACAGTGCAGGTGAGGAGACTGATAACCAGTCTCTTATCAGCGCAGGCAGCAGGACGTCCCATAATTCTAGATTACCCAGACCTTCCAGATACTACAACTACAATTACTACACCCCTAAAAGATATCCATTATATACAACCGCTGCAAGGCTCAATACAACCCTTGGAACTGATCCTGATAAACTCCAGACGTAAGTATCTCTAGACAGATAATGTTTCCTGTTGCCTCACAATAATCTCATAAAATGCTAATCCGACTTTGGTACTGTAAAAGGAACTAGCTGAAATACACGGGAAGGTGTGTTTTTAGGGTATTTAGAGACTGGGTACCGGGACACAATGATCAGATCAGCAAGAACAACATTTAATAAGATGTTCTAACAAAAGGTATTTATGAAAGAATAAAATGAAACATACATATATACATTGTGACGGTAAATAATAAAATACCTTCTTAGAGCTAATATAGTGTGTAATTTTGTTTGTTAAAATGTTAATATTAGTGAATTTGCTTTTAAAAAATCACCAATGAGTACATCGCAACTTTTGAATTTTGAAAAAATGTCTTCAAATGAGCGCAAACTAGTACCCCTAGAACCCATATCCGGGGCAGTTTCAATATATATATATATATATATATATATATATATATATATATATATATATATATATATATATATATATATGTATGTATATATATATATATATATATATATATATATATATATATATATATATATATATATATATATATATATATATATATCACAACGATAACTCAAAAAATAATGATTTAGATCAATTTGGTGGGTACCTTCCTTGTGCAAATGGCTTTCTTGCGTCGTTAAATGCTTGACGGTTTTCTTGACTGGGATTGTGTAGAAGCTTTTTGTGAGCTTTGACCTTTTTAAGTCTGGCCTTGCCACAGGATTTAGAGAACCAGGGCTTTTGAGAGGCTGCAGAGGTTTTCTGTCTACGTGGAATAAATAATTCCATGCCAGCTTGGATAATTTCGGTGACGTTTTGTGAGATATCAGAGGCGTCAGGGTGAGAGAAGCAGACAGACGCCCATGGAAATGAGGAAAAGTAATCTCGCATTCCGTCCGAGTTCGCGGAGTTGTAGTGCCAAACGATACTTAGGTGTGATGACTGTGTGACCTCGGGTTGCATTGCACAGAAAGCAGTAACCATGCCGTGGTATGAGCGAACCAGGGGGGCGGTGACTGATATCTTATAGCAGTCAGGATTTGTAGTAAGAAGGAGATCCAAGGGATTTGAGCTGTGTGTTGGGATGCGAGGAAAGTAAGTAGGTTGCTGAACCATATTGGCTAAAGAATTTCTGATTGCAAAGGCCTCCGCTGCTCTTCCTTGTGGATCGGTTTTTGAAGATCGTAGCCATTCCTTATTATGGACATTGAAGTCACCAAGAATAGTGACCTCAGAGGAAGGATATTCAGAAATCAGATGGTCGTTTTTTTCAGAAAGGTAGCCAAAGAGCTGGACAAAGTTTTTGTCAGAAGGTGACCAGTAAATGCAACAGATGAATTTAGTTGCAGCCCCGAGAGAGAAATAGAGTTTTATCCATAGTATGTCTTTTATTTCAGCTTCTAAATTGGTAAGTCTGGTGCAGGGTAGATTGCTACGGACGTACGCGCACACGCCTCCATGCAATCTAAAGGAAGTGAGGAGCTCATACCCCGGGAAATTAAGGTGATTTGTGGCTGTTGTGGCACTGATTTGGGTTTCGGTGAGGAAGAGGAGTTGGGGCCTATTAGCCTGGAGGAAATGGTGGACGGAGTTCAGGTTAGAATTTAGGCCACATATATTCGAGAAGGATATGTTAAATTTTGATGCTGGCGTCCCCTGTACACCCTTCTCCCGGAGATCCGAATGGAGGGGTATTTTACCTCCGGAATCTTTTATACAAGGAGGAGCCATCATCATTTTTGCTTATAAGGGAAACCGACTCATACACCAGAACCGGAAACGTCCGTTGGGACTTCACCGGCCCCCCTTGATGTAAGGGGTGGTACCTCCTCGGGCGTGAAAAAAATCCTTTACTGTCGCGTAAAGGAAAATTCCACTGCCACCTACCATATTGCAAATATACCACACCAGCCAACTATTAAAGAGCTGACCAGCTCTAAGACTTGCCTAAAAACATTTTAACATTCTGTGTTATTTGGAGCTGCCGTGACAACATAATACTTTGTTTCTCAACGAGATGGCGACACGTGTAAAAGCGGGTCTTACATATCACCTAGTTTTAACAGATTATCAAAAGTTTCTCAATTACTTTATTGTTCTTCCTCTTCTTCTCTTCCTCCATTTTCTTCGTTTTCTTGTCTTGATCGGCATAAATATCCAAAACAGCAATACCCTGCTAGCTAGTTATCATACTCGCTTATACAGAGTGATGAATGACAGTATGGCGATGTCATGCAGCTGATTAAGTACAATTTGGAGAACCCAATTCGTCACAATACAGTTTTTAGACCTGACGATCGTTTGGCTCACAAAGTAAGCGTCATCAGAAGAGTGAATAAATGTTTAAAAAACCTCTTTAACCCACCATCGACCGTGAGTCACCCTGTATATGTTTTCCTGTCTAATAGAGTATTGGTATAAATAAAACTCGGACAACGCCGGGTGATCAGTTAGTATCATATAAATTAAATGTTGAATAGCCTATTCTTTTCAGGGATCCAGTAAAATACGACAGCCACGCAGGCTCGACTGCCCCTGAACTTCTGGCTTTTATAGAAAGGCAGGAAGATTACATAGAGCAGTTAGAGAAAGAATCAAAATTTTGCAAGGTAAATAGTTGTTTATAGTTTATATTAAACGTTTCTAATATACACTTTACTTATAATGCTGCACTAGGATGAGCTTTCTACACTTTTAGCCAAAGTGAGAGAAGTGATAGCCGAAAACGAGCATCTGCATACCAAGCAGAAGGAGCACTTAGTCAAATCTATGTTCGATAATATTGAACCTGAGACTGAGACGGAAACAGAAGTTGATAATAGACATGTATTGTCCTATTTCATTTTTCACTTTGATTGTGGAAATTTAAGAGAAAAATAAGAGATTTACACCTAAAGAAGTATAGACATTTCGAGACACAAAAACACCTTTGCTGTTTTGTTTGGCAAAATATATTTTTATTTAAAATTCTTGGCAGGTTTTCTATACAGGGTGGCGCATTGAAAACGAAAAAGACCGATTTGCGCCCAGAGAATTTTTTTTAAAGAATCGCTGAAACACATCAATTTTAATATTGAGGGGGGCATGCTTTGGCATAAAACTAAACTTTGTCACATCAACCCCTTAAGGGTGGTGATAACAACCCTTATATTTTAAATATGGAACATGGGTCGAGTGTTACATCATTTGAAAGCTCTTTATTTTCTGAATTCAGCACACTATTTTTTTTAAAGTTTTATCAACTCGTTTAGGAATTATTCACAGTTGAAGTTGCAAGAACGTATTTCATTCATTGTGATAAGAAATGCACTAATTAGTCAATTTTTTGTTAAAAAAAAACTAAAAAACAAAACCAAACGTTCTAAAATGTTTATTCAGTTAAGTAAGTGTTTAAATTGTTGACCACCAGCTTCCATACAAAAGTACACATTTTGTTCAAAACGAGCTCTGACATTCTGGAGCACTTGTGGAGTTATTATGCGGCATTCTTCAACAATGCATCGGCGTAATTCTTCCAGAGACTCCGGTTCTGTTGCGAAAATTCTACTCTTTAAATGGCCCCATAGAAAGAAGTCTAAATGAGTAAAATCCGGTGATCTAGGGGGCCACTCAATAGCACCATTGCGTCCAATCCATTGGTCTGGAAACTCTCTGTTCAAAAACTCCCTAACAAGTTGTGAAAAATACGGAGGAGCTCCATCTTGTTGAAACACTAATTGATTTCCCTGATAGCGATCATCATTTTCAACAATGTCAATTAGTAGAGGGTAAACGATATCTTCTAGTAACTCCAAATACGTTTCGCCACTCAAACTGCAATCAGGAAAAATTGGTCCGATTAAACGGTCTCCAAAAATTCCAGTCCACACATTCAATTTCTGTGGAGTTTGAGTGTGGACTTTGTGAAAATTTCTTGGATTATTATCTGCCCAATAACGACAATTATGACGATTGACTGTAGAGTTTAATAAAAACGTACACTCCTCTGAAAAACAGATATTGAACAGAAAGTTCCCGTTATCAGCTATTCGTGCTGTCATAACTTCACAAAACTCCAGCCGCCGATCAAAATCATCTTCATTCAGTTGTTGTACAAGATGAATTTTATACGGGTGAAATTTATGATGCTTTAATATTCGCTGAATAGTTCTTCTGCAGCAATTTGTCCTAAAACTTCAATCTCAGTAGTCTCATTTCTAACCGGAAATTCACGTTCAGGATCCCGTTTTTTGTTGGCTACTAAACCACTTTGTCGAAACTTTGCAACTAACTCCAAAATGTATTTTCTGTTAACATGTCTGTTCGGATGTCGTTCATTAAACAAATTTGCGGTACGGTTGGCACAATCATAGTTTTTGAAAAAAAAGAGTAATTATTTCAACTTTTTCTTCTACAGAATACACCATTGTGAAATTAATTTTAGGTAGTACTATCAAGTATCAAACCGACTGATAAACTGAAATAATAAACCACATTTCTCTCATTCCGATAAGAAATGTTCTGGTAGTCAATTTTTTGTTTACAAACCAACAAAACATTGACTATCAGCACATTTCTTATCGGAATGAGTGAAATGCGTTTTTGCATCTTCAACTGTGAATAATTTTTAACGAGTTGATAAAACTTCCAAAAAAATATTGTGCTGAATTCATAAAAGAAAGAGCTTTCAAATGATATAACACTCGACACATGTTCCCTATTTAAAATATAAGGGTTGTTATCACCACCCTTAAGGGGTTGATGTGACAAAGTTGAGTTTTATGTCAAAACATGTCCCCCTCAATATTAAAATTGACGGGTTTCAGCGTTTCTTAAAAAAAATTCTCTGGACGCAAATAGGTCTGTTTCGTTTTCAATGCGCCACCTTATATAATAAATTAACATTTTTACACGCGACAAAATAAATATCAACAAAATCGTATAAAAAAATTGTACGCAATTTATTTAGTAAGCTTAACATTAAATACAGACTTATAGACTATTTCTCTGGCTTCACAAATGTTTCTTCTCTGTAGCCGTTTTGCTGTTTGAGACAGGAGAAAATTGAATTAATTAGGTTTCTCCCAATAAACTGAATGTTCCAGCGAGATAATGTCAGACCACGTACACTTACAATTACTAGAAACTTTAAGTAACAAGCTGTTGTAAATTGCCCTTCCATGGCTCGCAAGATTACCAGACTTTTCATCTATTGAATATGAACCGGATATGATAGGTAGAATGTTGTTAGTTCCAATATCCTATTCTGAATGTACGGCGTTCACTGCATGGGTTCAGATTATATAGGAACAACACATCACAGATACCGACAAATAGCAACGGTATAGTGTGGGGGTGCTCCGTCTTGCTGAAATATTAATTCATTTTTATTGTAACGGTTACTTTGTTTACAAATTTCTGTTAGCGCTAGATCAACGGCATCTTCAAATAACTGTGAATACATTTCTCCCGGGATATGGATTGAGCGAAGAGCATCAATAAAAAGGTCGTCAGCAGATTTAAATCCTTTATACTTTTTTGTGGGGCCACCTGAAAAATAAGATTTGCACTATATTGCCAGAATGCGTAGATGATTAACGCCAAAGCATCATCGCCGAATAGCAACAAATTTCACCTGAAATGCGTCGCAACGTTCGAAACCGCTTTGAACAAAACTTGTATTAGTGCATGGAAGCTGGAGGTCAACATTTCGAACATTTAATACATTAGTATACTATTAAGGTAATAAAAAATAATGTAGGAAACTTGTTTGCTTTGTTTGGATGGCAACACTTTACAATGTGTATTCTCAGGAACTGATCAACCGATTTTCAAAAACTGTACTTTTTAAAAAGAGAAATTGATTACCTTCAAAATGAGGTAACACTCAGTACCCCGTTCTAGTTAAAGTTTCAGTGGCGAAACTCACCCCTGCCAGAGGGATGAACTGACAGGGTTGAAAATATTTGCGAAATGTTTTCCCCTCGAAATAAAAATTGCCGTATCCGAGCGATTTTTTTGGACATGAAAAATTGGGCCTGTTTCGTTTTCCGTTCGCATTTCTGCATATATTGCTTCCTTCTTTATTAAATTTAAGATGTTAAACCGTCTAAAAGATGTTTCTGTGGCATCATTATAGTTTAGAAAACGATGTTTCTTATTGCCGAAATGTCCGAAAGATTTTAGCGAAATTTCATATAATTTTGAAAGCGTTAAGCATTTAATAAAGGCTTGGAGACTACTTCTCTGGCTTCACTGTTGGTTTTCGTTTTTGTAGGTGAAGGACGTAGCCAGCGCGTAAGCTAACTGGAGCAAGTGGCCCTTATGAATTCTGGAAGTTCTAGGATGTTCTTCAACGTTTCTGTGACTAGTTTCGCTGCTTGACAGCATTCTCAGACAGATTAAAATTGAATTAGTACGAAATCATGACAACTACAAATAAACATCTGTTGCTATGTTATGATATGATGTTTTGATCAAAATTTTTTTTATCAAATTGAAAATAAAATGAAACACAGATGACACATGCGGCTTTCAAAATGTCTACGTGATGTATGTCAATATTTAACATAAAAATAGAACTAGCCTATAATAACTATGGTAACAGTTATAACAATAAAAAAGCTAAACAATAACAGTATAAAAGCTGTCTCTATATAACGAAATTATTGACATACATCAACTCATCTTATTACAACTTTTTTGAAAGAATAGTTAAATTTATTTTTCTTTGACTTATTTAATTAGAAAGAAGAATATCCAAGAAAGGGGAATTCATTAAATCAGTTTGCTCGTTTAAAACAAGGTAGCTATTGTCGTGTGTGTGCTTTTTGACTTCTAAAGCTTCAAAAAAGTCTAGTTTACTTTGTCATTAAAAAAATGAGGTGGTTGTATGCGGTTATTTACTGTAGGTCTATGTTCGGTATCAATAATATGTTTTGCAAATGTAGATTTGTCAGCGTGGTTATTTCTAAATGGAGAAATATGTTCTTTGTATCGGGTCTTAAAATTTCTAGAAGTTTGACCTATGTAGATTGCGTTACAATGTGTACAAGCTAATTTATAAACTCCAGCTTTTGTCAGGAAACATGATTTTTCTTTAGCGTTAAATAGTAAATCACGCGTCGTGTTGTAAGATTTAAAAGCTACCTTTGTATTTGTACAAATATTTAAAAATTTTGAAATGTTTTCTGAAATGATTCCAAAATAAGTTATCGAAACGTATCTGTTGTCTTATTTGCCTCTAATATTTGAAGAAATTAAATTAATCGCTAATTTGTATTCTTTCCTATATATTGAAAAGTCAAATGAATTATTTTCTAACTTTCTAATTGTTAAGTCTAAAAAATTTATACAACTGTTAGTTTCTTCTTCTAAAGTAAACTTCGTATTTGTGTGAAAGTTATTAATAAAATTCAAAAATTCATTTAATTCTGTATGACTACCTTGAAAACATGCTAAAATATCATCTACGTATCTGTACCAAAAGACAATATTATGCGAAAGTTCTGATGTTAAAATTTGGTTTTCTAAGTTTTCCATAAATATGTTGGCTAATAAAGGTGACAACGGACTACCCATAGGTAGGCCTCATTTTGCATATAAATTTTATGATTAAATTTAAAATAGTGTTGTTTTATATAATTTTGAAAAAGAAATTTCAATAATTAAGCAAACAGCATTTAATAATGGCTACTCTGTTAAAATAATAGATAAAATGATCGAGAGAAAAGTATACAAATTAGCGATTAACTTAATTTATCCACATATTAGAGACAAAGAAGACAACAGATACGTTTCGATAACTTATTTTGGAACCATTTCAGAAAACATTTCAAACATTCAATACCTGTACAAATACAAAGGTAGCTTTTAAATCTTACAACACGACGCGTGATTTACTATTTAACGCTAAAGAAAAATCTTGTTTCCTGACAAAAGCTGGAGTTTATAAATTAGCTTGTACACATTGTAACGGAATCTACATAGGTCAAACTTCTAGAAATTTTAATACCCGATACAAAGAACATATTTCTGCATTTAGAAATAACCACGCTGACAAATCTACATTTGCAAAACATATTATTTATACCAAACATAGACCTACAGTAAATAACCGCATACAACCAGTACATTTTTATAATGACAAACGTAAACTAGACTTTTTTGAAGCTTTAGAAGTCCAAAAGCACACACACGACAATAGCTACCTTATTTTAAACGAGCAAACTGATTTAATGAATTCCCCTTTCTTGTATATTCGCCTTTCTAATTAAATAAGTCAAAGAAAAATAAATTTAACTAGTCTTTCAAAAAAGTTGTAATAAGATGCGTTGATGTATGTCAATAATTTTGTTATATAGAGACTGCTTTTATACTGTTATTGTTTAGTTATATTATTGTTATAACTGTTACCATAGTTATTATAGGCTAGTTCTGTTTTTATGTTAAATAGTGACATACATCACGTAGACATTTTGAAAGCCTCATCTGTCATCTGTGTTTCATTTTATTTTCAATTTGATAAAAATTTTTTTGATCAAAACATCATATCATAACATAGCAACAGATGTTTATTTGTAGTTGTCGTGATTTTGTACTAATTCAATTTTAATCTGTCTGAGAATGCTGTCAAGCAGCGAAACTAGTCACAGAAACGTTGAAGAACATCCTAGAACATCCAGAATTCATAAGGACCACTTGCTCCAGTTAGCTTACACGCTGGCTACGTCCTTGACCTACAAAAACGAAAACCAACAGTGAAGTCAGAGAAGTAGTCTGCAAGTCTGTATGTAGTATGGACCAGTTTCACCAAGTAAAGGCAACAACAATCAATGAATTTAATAAAGGCACCTAGATTTTTATTAAGATATTTATACAGGGTGTTATATTGATTACCAGTTATCTAGATCTAACTTAAATGTTATATGAAACTTGTAAAAGCCATGTACTATACAATGCGTTGCAAAAGTGTAGCGTTGCATACGCACGACAAATTTTGAATTTCTAATAAATCCCCTAAAAACATAAACACGGTCTAATTATATTACATATTTGCTGTAGTTGCAAATGACAAACCACAAACAAAAACCTAAAAAGTTATTTTTAACAAGGTGTAAATACCTCTTTTAGCAAAACTAAATGCTTAGCATTTTTCTATTAAATTTCTTAGGCTACGAAGGAAAAAAAAATGATTATATTTAAATGATGAAATTTTTAGATTCTGAAAATCCCTTCCAAACCATCAAAATTTACAACATTGGAAGGCCCAGCAATAGTGTTCGAATCAAGAATATCCGAACTGGAGGCACAACTAACACAAGCTAAAATAGACCTTAGAAAGTCCCAAGACGAAAATGAAAGTCTCAAGAATAAGTCATCAGAAGGAGGCGTACTTGACTGCATTGGGCAAGATACTTATAAAAGACAAATTGAAAATTTACAGAGGTAAAATTCTTCTTATGGTAATTTCTTAATAAATTTACTGTTTCTAATATGTTAGTTTTCTAATTATGTTAGGGAAAAAGATATGCTTCAAGAAACAGTATCAAAACTACAAAATGCTCTTACCAGAATAAGAGATCGAGAATTCGATACATCTGACCAGGTTAAAAGAAGCTTGGACGTAGCAGAACAGGCACAATATGAGAAGAGTGCTGCTGAAATGGAAATCAGACGATTAAAGGACGAACTAGAAAGACAGCACAGTAAACTAAGAGATGCTATCGCCGAACAAGTAAGTACCTATTGAATCTGTTACAATATCTTTATTTAGAAAAGCTGGGTGAATTCTATACTGCTGCCCCGTGGCTGAAGTTATTTTATAGATGAGTAGACGTTTTGCACAGAAGCCAAGGTCTGTTTGAATTGTTATACGTTTATATATAAATAAATAAATAAATAAATAAATATATATATATATATATATATATATATATATATATATATATATATATATATATATATATATATATATATATATATATATATATATATATATATATATATATAGGTTTGTCCAATAAGCGTGCGTCGGTCCATAATTACTAAACCGTTGTACTTGAAAAAAAATTCTCAATGAAACATATAACGTGTGATCTTTGCTACATCCCAAAATTATTTTTAAGTATACAGGGTGTACAAAAAAAGAGTAATACTAAAAATTATGTTTTTCTTAAATGGAATACTATAGTTTTTATGTGTTAAATAAAGCGCCTGTATGTTCTATATTCAACTAAAAATTTGTAAGATGGTCAAATGCAATGTTGCCGAGTTATTAATTTTTCTTTAAAAATTTAGTCAAAAACATACTTTCTTCAAACTGTTATATCTATGCCACTGTTCGTTATTGGCTCTGAAAATTTTACGTGCAATCTAATATTGGCCTAGTTTATCCTGAACTGTCCTTACATTTGGATTCGTTCATACAGTGTGTTCAAAATTTCTCTTCAAACATCTCTACATTCACCTTCATTTTAATTGAATTTCTTAAATGCAACACCTTGTATATTATTCTGCCGTTAAAAAGCTTATAGTGTGCTCATTCAAAAAATACCATGTTTGCCGTATCTATCTCAACCTACTTTTGATATATTAAGCTTTCCCCCAAAAATTTACACAGAACATAAGAAAAATCACAGGCGGCACGGCACAAGGAATGGAAGCAGTTGCTACTCGTTGACATAATAATGTTATTTCTTTTTGTATCGCAAATTTATATAATATTTATTGAAATAATGATAAAATCATTTAGAATAAAAGATTATTAAACGTAACATAATTTAGGTAACTAACAAAAACACAATAACTACTTCATCAAATGTTCAAACAATCTACTATTTTGTTGTAGACACATATTGAACCTGCCTGTTAAAGATTTATTTACATTTCGTTACATCAATGGCGTAAGTGAATCAAATGCTTCTCTAATTCTTTCCCGCATGTTTGCTGCCGTTGTGGGGGGTATTTTGTAGACCAGATCTTTAATGTATTCCCATAAGAAAAAATCCAGTTTCGTTAGATCTGGTGACCTTGGAGGCCACAGAATAGGTCCTCCTCTTCCGATCCAACGGCCTGGAAATTTTGCATCCAGCGTATTTCGGACTCCAATGCTGAAATCTGCAGGCGCCCCATCTAACATCCTTCTTAACAGATGTAATGGTATATTTTCCAGCAGATTATCAAGATCTTCGCCTAAAAAATTTTGAAAAATATTTCCATTGAGGTGTCCATCAAAAAAATGCGGCCCTATTATGTGGTCTCCAATTATTCCTCCCCATATATTTACACTCCACCTATGTTGCTGGTCAACAGTTCTCACAAAATGTGGATTGGCATCAGCGTGTACATTATGCCTGTTTACAAGACCACTGTTTTGGAATGTCGCTTTATCGGTGAACAATACATTATCCCAAAATCGTTCCTCTTCTCCAATTCGACCAAGACGCCAATTACAGAAATGTATCCTATTTTCGAAGTCTTGCCTATTAAGTATTTGAGTGAGTTGCACATGATATGGAAGGAACCTATTCTTACTTAACATTCTTTTCACAGAAGTTTGACCTAAGATCAACATATCACTTATGTCTGCTGTACTTCTATGTGGGTCTTCAACAACAGATGCGACAACATTAAATTCATTCTCTTCGTTTAGCACTGGCTTCATTCGTTCATGCTTCTCGTACTTAGCTGTCCCCGTCCGGTCAAATCTATTCTTTAGTCTTTGAAATGATCTTGCATCTGGATGCCTTCTTTCAGGATATCTCTCAGCGTACACTCTGGATACCAGAAGACAATTCTTTAGGCATTCTCCAAGGACATAAATCATTGCATTAATTCTTCGAGCGTGTACTTCATTTTTGTTACAAAATACCCCTTATAAAAAAAGATAATATGCACAAGATGTCACCAAATGTCACAAGATTGTACAAATAATTAGTTACATTGTCATGTCAACGAACAGCAATTGCTTCGCTTCCTTGTGCCGTGCCGCCTGCGATTTTTTTCATTTTCTGTGTAAATTTTTGGAACAAGCTTAATATCTCAGAAGTAGATTGAGATAGATACGGCAAACATAATATTTTCTGAATGAGCACAATTTAAGCTTTCTAACGGCAAAATAATATACAGGGTGTTATATTTAAGAAATTCAATTAAAATTAGGGTGAATGTAGAGCTGTTTGAAGAGAAATTTTGAACACCCCGTATGAACGAATCCAAATTTAAAGACAGTTCAGGATGAACTAGGCCCATATTAGATTGCACGTAAATTTTTCAGGGTAACTAACGAACAGTGGCAGAGATATAACAGTCTAAAGAAAGTATGTTTTTGACAAAAAAAATTAAGAAAAATTAATACTTCGGCAACACTGCATTTGACAATCTTACAATTTTTTATTTGAATATAGAACCTACAGAAAATTCATCTACCACATAAAAAACTATACTATTCCATTTAAAAAAATATAATTTTTGGTATTAATCTTTTTTTGTACACCCTGTATGCTTAAAAATAATTTTGGGTTGTAGCAAAGATCACACGTTATAAGTTTCATTGGGAAATTTTTTATCAAGTGCAACGGTTTAGTAACTATGGACCGACGTGCGCTTATTGGACAACCCTATATATATATATATATATATATATATATATATATATATATATATATATATATATATATATATATATATATACATGTGTGCGTCCAACTGATAACTCAAAAACTTATTATCGATTTTGATGAAACTCAGCTTGGACGAGTTCGCAAGCCTATCGGCCTAGTTTTTCTAAAAAAAATATGTATCCCAAAAAATAACAGAGTTATTTTGATAAAATTATGTTGATATGTTGCCCTCGTTAATACCTTACTACATACCAAAATTCATCTTTCTAGGTTTATAAAAAATTGAGTTATACAATTTTGAAGCATTTAATGAAAAGTCGCTACCATAACGCACTTGCTGCGTTCCGAAATGTTTTACATTTATCCAAATAAGTCTAAAATCTATTCCACATTCCATCAAAATAACTTTATTGTTTGAAAAAGTACAAAGATTAACAAATGATATAAACGAAAGCATCTCTGAAGGCGGGATTACGGGATGCTCTATCTATGGGTAAAAACGCCGTATGATAATTTTTGATATATGCCAAAAATCTAAAAAGTTGCAAAACAATTGAAATAACTCGAAAACGATCAATACTATCAATTTTTTCCTTACAACCATGCATTATAATTCGATGGAAAATGTAAAAATGCAATAAAATAAGTGGTGTACGATAAAAAAAATTAGATTTGGATCACCAACCACTTGTGGGCCAACCTGTAAATACTCAAATTATTTTGTAAGATGCAGCACAAGACACCCTATAATTATCGTATACATTTTTTTTTCGTTTCTTGTATAACAACGGGTATATTGAGCTTTACCTTAGAAATATGTCAGCCTGTATATGTGGGTTTTGGGGGGCCAAGTTCGCGCTCATTTGAAGAAATCTTCTCACAATTCAAAAATCGCGGTCTCCTCCATAACGATTTTTTTCTACGAAAATTAGCTAAAACTTACAGACTATTAAACCATATATGCTCTTACTAAAACTACTGCCAAAGTGTCAGAGAACGGCTCTATTTGAAACGATGTTTTTGCAAATATTTTAGTAAAATGAACGACAATGACGGTTGAAGCTGAAACTTAAGGCTTGAAAATTGAAAGTGACCCTGGATATGGGTTCTAGGGGGACCTAGTTCGCTCTCATTTGAAGACATTTTTTCAAAATTGAAAAAGTTGGGATCTCCCCATTGGTGTTTTTTTAAATTTAAAATTAATTAAAATAACAAATATGTGTGTGTTGTCTTCTTTCATAGCTGCGGTCGTCAGACCATTCGCACATTTTTTCCGGCTTAATCACAAATATATAATATTATGTTTAGTGAAACTTCACTAAAATATGAACGTAACGTTCAATTACTTCATTAAATTTGTAGTTACTGTTTTAGGAACTGAAAAACTGAAGTTTAATATTCAGTATGAACGTATAGACGCATCCATTCACATGTGTTCGACCATGTAAATGGATGCGTTATATATATATATATATATATATATATATATATATATATATATATATATATATATATATATATATATATATATATATATATATATTTATTTATTTATTTATGCGTGTGTGTGTCTGTTTTACATTGACATAAGATGTTAACCGTCAGCTCAAACCTGGACGAGCGTCTCGCGACAGTAAAAACTCGGTGATGTATGTCAGAGTTGCTTTTTGCTTCTATTAGCTTTTGATTAGGCAAACTGATGTCAGGACAGGTCGGGAAGGTCAGTTGGGAGGATTGTGTGTAAACAG
Organism: Tillus elongatus; assembly: GCA_964006375.1. Classification (NCBI taxonomy): domain Eukaryota; kingdom Metazoa; phylum Arthropoda; class Insecta; order Coleoptera; family Cleridae; genus Tillus; species Tillus elongatus. The sequence continues at coordinate 217,697,032 of OZ023263.1, forward strand.
CACCTCAGGAAGTCTTTTATTTCGGTAAAATGGTAAAAAACTCACAAAGTTTTTACTGTCGCGTGACGGTCGTAAATCTGGGTATCCTATTGTCTAATTAAGACCAAACATTGTATCTTTCTGCTCTCATGCCTTATATGAACTTTAACTATGCCAAATATCACACTGCTCCGTGCGCAAAATGTGCTTAAAAAGGGATACAAAGTTTTTTCTTCATGTATTATAACCCTATAATTGAAACTTCTACCAAAGCATCAGAGAAAGGGTTTGTTTGAAATTCATTTTCTGCAAATATTTAAGTAAAATGGACGACAGTGTCGGCTTAAGCTCAAACTTAAGGCTTTATAGAACACACATCTTTTCACATGAGCCTTACTAGTTTCAGGTCATGTCAATTTTGACGTTTCGAAATGCGACTTTGAAGTTTTAAGAAGAAAAACTATTATGCTTATAACTTTCTTTTCTTATAACGCAGGGATCCAATTTGTGGTGTGTGGTTTTCTTTTTCTGATATAAACCGGTGTATCAAATTTGGTTGCCATAACTTTGTTGTTTCCGGAGATATAAAGATTTTTCGAAAGAAAACACAGATTTTTCGGGGAAAATCAAGCCGATTTCCCTGGTTAACGAACTTATCCAAGCGACTTGTGAATGGAAGGTACTGACCAAATTTTATCACAATCGGTCCGTTATTTTTTGAGTTTTCGCTATTCCCCGTCATAAATAAAAATACTGCTGCAAATTGAATCATAACTTCCACATAGCGGTGATAATCTACTCTCCTGAGAAAGACATTCTCATGAAACGAATTTAGGGTCCATGCCTTGAGCACAAAGAAAATATTCGTATTCCTGTACCTATAAAGTACTGAAACGTTATACTACTCGAATTTTAACAAAAAACTGTTAATTTTCACCAAATCACCCCTCATTTATCCCCTACCCATGAAGCGATCTTACCCAAGAACAATTCGAAGCCTTCCTTTGTCGCTTGCTAACTGGATGCTAACTGAATACCAAATTCGAAGATGATATCTGAATTGATTCGAAAGTTATTGCGCCTACTAACACAGATGTACAGGCCGACAAATAAAAAAAACGTTCCAGAATCAAGTTTTCTATATGTTTTGAGACTTTTTATGCCGTTTTGTCAACAAAAAAACCAATCATTTATATATATATATATATATATATATATATATATATATATATATATATATATATATATATATATATATATATAGTAAAAAGTATTGGCCCTAGCACCGTTCCCTGCGGCACACCACACTCCACAGTCCGAAAATCGCTCAAGACCCCACCAATCTTCACACACTGCTTTCGGTTGATAAGGTAACTCTCAAAAAACTTCAATGTTTTATCCCTAATTCCCATGTCCTTAAGGAACTCTAATGGTAGTTTATGACTGACGGTGTCGAATGCCTTAGCCAAATCTACAAAAACACATAAGGATGGTGTACCTTTGTCCAGAGCGGCATAGACGTTTGACGTCAGGTTGAGAATTGCATCGTGTGTTGATACTGTCTGCTGAAACCCGTATTGTCCCTCGGATATCAAACTGTACTTTGTTATGTAATCGTTTAATCTTTTTTTTTAATAATTGATTCAAACATTTTTGCAAAGCAGGTTATCAATGGAATTGGCCTATAATTACTTACTTCTGTTTGGTGACTTGATTTATAAATAGGTATTATTATATGCTCCGATATCCGGATCCAGTTTTAATTTTTATACGTCTATATATATATATATATATATATATATATATATATATATATATATATATATATATATATATATATATATATATATACACATTGAAAACGAAACAGACCGATTTGCGCCCAGAGAATTTTTTTTTTAACAAACGCTGAAACACGTCAATTTTAATATTGAGGGGGACATGTTTCGACATAAAACTCAACTTTGTCACATCAACCCCTTAAGGGTGGTGATAACAACCCTTATATTTTAAATAGGGAACATGGGTCTACTGTTACAGCATTTGAAAGCTCTTTCTTTTCTGAATTCAGCACACTAATTTTTTTGGAAGTTTTATCAACTCGTTTAAAAATTATTCACAGTTAGAGTTGCAAGAACGTATTTCATTCATTGTGATAAGAAATGCACTAATTAGTTTTTTTTAACGAAAAATTGACTAATTAGTGCATTTCTTATCACAATAAATGAAATGCGTTCTTGCAATTCCAACTGTGAATAATTTTTAAACGAATTAATAAAACTTCCAAAAAAATTAGTGTGCTGAATTCATAAAAGAAAGAGCGTTCAAATGATGTAACACTCGACCCATGTTCCCTATTTAAAATGGAAGGGTTGTTATCACCACCCTTAAGGGGTTGATGTGACAAAGTTGAGTTTTATGTCAAAACATGTCCCCCTCAATATTAAAATTGACGTGTCTCGGTGTTTCTTAAAAAAAATTCCTCTGTACGCAAATCGGTTAGTTTCGTTTTCAATGCGCCACCCTATATATATATATATATATATATATATATATATATATATATATATATATATATATATATATATATATATATATATATATATTAAACATATAAAAATTAAAACTGACCCCGGGTATGGGTTCTAGGGGTCCTGGTTCGCGGTTATTTGAAAAAGAATTCAAAATTCAAAAGTGGTAATCTCCCCATTAGTGAATTTTTTCTAAGAAAATTCACTAAAAATTTCTGTAACCGATATTCCACTTCGACACATTCAACCGCTAATTTAACTTCAGCACAGAGTACCAGATGTTTGATTAAATTGAAAGTTTTCTAATAAACAAATCCTAAAACGTTATATTACTCGAGTTCTAATTGTAGGCCCTGGAGCGATTTTACCCAAAAACAATCTGAACCGTTGGTTTATCGGGTGCTAACTGTATACAAAAAAAAACGATACCCCAATGCGTTCTAAAGTTATCGTGGCTACAAACAGACAGACATACAGACTGCCAGACCGACAGACACACAAAAATTTCGTTTCCAAGTCATGTTTTCTGTATGTTTTGACACTTTTTAGACGTTTAAGCAAAAAAATCATTTTAAACTTTGATCGCCGATCCCATACTTCCACACTTATTGACGATGTGGAAGTAAAAGTTATTTTATCACATATAAACGTTTTTTGCATGTAAAATCATGGATTTTTATACACACGTGTTACAAATACATAAATACAGAAAGTTACCATTTGAATAAATAATTGTTAATTCTAACACATTTATATTTACTGCCACAGGTTGGGCGCCAAGTTAAAGTTTTACAATTCGTTTAAGACTTCATCGAGAAAATATTAAAATCAAAGTTAAACTTCCTAATTACTGCAGGGTCGTCGAGTAGCTGAAGAAAGATCCGTTGCTGAGCGACGTTACACCCAACAGATCGAACAACTAAATGCTGAACTCAGCGTTCAGTGGGAATCAACTAACAAGCTTCAGTTGGAGGTAGATAAACTACGTCGCGAAAACACTGATCTCAGAAGGGAAGTGACTCAAAAGCAAGCTCTCATCGACGAGATGAAAAAAGATACGCAGAACAAGATAAGTAAGTATGCTCTGTTAAACAGTGACACCTCTTCTGGACTTGTGATAAATAGGTGGTGTTCCAGTGACGTTGCAGTCCGACATCGGGTTGACCGGGGCAGAGAAAGGTGCTCTGGAACAGCAGGTGGCTAACTTGCAGATGGCAAACGATAGGAGTGAAAGACAGGCGAAACAGGATGCTGTAAGGTTGCAGGCAGAAATACAGTCGTTGAGGCAAAGATTGGACAGGGCAGACGCGGATCTCATACATAGCAAGAGGGAAAATCTAAGATTAACAGAGCAGATAGCTTCGCTCGAGAAAGAGGTTTGATCTTTACTTACAATTTTTTAATGATATGATATATCTAAGACAGTATTTTCGGTAGACTCCTTATAATTATATTTTGAGTCACAAGAAACAAACGATCTACAACTTAAAAAAATTTTAATACGGGTTCTGAATTCTTTAATGTAATAATTGTAATGTTCCTCGAAACTGGTTATATTGGTTGGGGCATTACAATGACAAAGACCGATATATCCATTACTATGCAAGATATCAAAAAGTATATTTTACAAAAATTATAGAGCGTCTTAAGCTTCATATTTTAAAGCTATTTTAAATTTAAATTATAACTATTTTAAATTTTTTATTTTATATATGGTAACGCTTATTTTTTTTTAGCGAAATTTCTTGGTATAAATTTTATATTTTCGTGAAAACGGTTTTTTATTGGATTTATTTTGTATTTTCGAAAAAAAAAATTGCAAATTTTTGAGGAAACATCTTTGATAAATTTTCGTAGAATTCGTACGGGAATCGGTTATGCTTGGGGTGGTAGTCGATCGAGAGATAAATGCGAATGCGGCGATAAGAATAGGCGAAGTACTTTCGGATACGGAGTGGGTAGTGGTATACGGTTACTTAAGCAATAAGAACAGGGTAAAAGCAAATGTTTTAGGTCGGAAAAGCGTTAATGGCAGGTTCTCACTCGATGTGACGGAGACAAAGGACAGAAAGCTTTGAACGAAAGAGTAAGGATTTGTGTTCCTTGATAACCTATGTGGGCTGTGACTCCTCAGCATCGACGCTGGGGTTACACTAGGGTGCAAAGATCTCTATTATTTACGTGTTCTCTAGAGTGATCTAGACAGGCTGTGACTACTCAGTACCTCTATCAGGATCAAGCCAGGATAGAAATATATCGATAATCTAGTAGGCAGTGAATAATGAGTACCCCTATGAAAATAATCTGAGATAATCTAACATGCAGAACCAGATAAAGGTACGGCTGTAAGCAACACACCGCTGAAATATCCAGATTGCCAAAAACTAACTGAGATGCGTGATATTAAAAATTCACAACAAAATATTAATTGAGACAAATAATTGTGAGAAATTTCTCACCTATAAAAAGCTTACACCAAATAAGTCAATCCACTGCTAAAATGTTCACCATTGACCTGACCTGACCTAACCCTCGCTGAAGGCGGTGGCGTTGCTAATATTGTAGTTTCAACTAACAGGTGCCTGGTTATTGCTCGGGCCTTACTTAACGATCTACTGCTGACTCATACCGTGAGACGGCCTTTTATCTATGAAAAAAGTTCAATCTCCGCGTCGATTGGAATTTGTTATCAAGACACGATATGATACTGCTACGTAATATACGCGTTTGCTTAAAAATTAACCGCTCAAAAATATTTCATTGCCAAAATATATTATAATATATTTTTAATGCTTGTATTTTGTTAATTGATCTGAAATTTATTAGTTACTTAGATGTTATAAGTTTTCTAATATTAATTGAAGAAATTACGCGTTATTACAAAAAAATACAGAGATGTTTCATATAAGCCAATCAGTGGCTAATAAATATTGTTTAACACTGACAAGTAAAAATAAATATTATGACATTAATTTTCACTTTTCATAATTACAGATAAAGTTAAAGGAAGCCATCTCTGATGAAAAGAGGAAATCAAGTGGTGGCGAAATTATGGCTCTACCACCGCCAAAAGATGACCGTGTTTCCCTAGAAGCCAAGCATGGCAAGTATAATATCACATGAAATAAACCTTATTAAAAACTGCTTTAAAAACCACGCATGAAATAATATTTTATCACGGCATTTTTTATAGCTCAATAAAAAATAAAAATAAAAATTAAGCTTTCCTTACTACGCTCAAGTTTACGTCCATGAGTTGATTTGGGAGTATATTTTCCTGCACTGCATGTTTAAGCCATTTTATATAAAGATTCTTTGAGATCAGCTTATTAAATTAAGTATCTGTGTTGTTGCAGCGGCGACAGTCGCAGAACTTGAAGGCATGGTCCACTCCCAAAGTCAACTCATGGACAAACTATCGAACGAATGTCAGACACTAACCCAGAAACTTGAGGATGCCAGCAGCAAACATAAGTAAGCAAAGCATTTCCTATGTCATATTTTTATTATATATTCACAGACTGAAGTTTTAACTACAGTTACAACTGCGTTACTGACTTCGCTTTATATTTCTCTAAATTTTTGGAGTAGGTATAGGTAGCAATACGACTTTTCGAAGTTGTTTTCAGGTGCTGGAGAACAGCAGCAGGATTCTATTCACTCGCAAAGCTCCATGGTTGCTTCAGATCAATCCGTTTCGAAAGACCAAAGCGCATGGTTTGGATTAATCCAGTTTGAAGGATTAAATTGGTTCGCTTACGTAACTTATGAAGGACTAGAGGAATTGTTGCTTGGGGTGCAGATTTATAAACAAAACACGTGACGTTACAGCAATAACAAATCTATACATAAATCTAATGGCTGAATTGTGATCAAAAATTCATTAAGACAAGGAAAGTGATACTTACAGATGGATGTATAGTGATCGTAACCAGCACGTGGAGAGTGTCGCTGCTACTGAGGGCCACGTCCAAGGGGACCAAAGTGGTTCACGTGACCGATGTGGATTTTCTACCTCTTGGTGCCGCTTGCACGCGGTCGAAACGATAGGTACAGACAGAAGAGAGTTGACTGTTGGGGACTTCTCGTCATGGGTTAGTCGATGGCCTGAAGACCGGTTCTTGCTAAACGGTGCTCACTGGACGCTAGGTGACGAAGAAATGGAGTTGAAGATATTTATTACTCACAGTCACGGGCCTCTCGATCTTACAATGATGGTCACTGGCTGCTGGATGAAGAGGAAGTGATGTGGTGTGTAACTGCTTGTCCCGTGCCAGTCGATCTTGCTATGATGCTCGCCATCCGCTGGATGACGAAGAAGTGTTGTGAGGTGTGACTACTTATAACGGACCTGTCGATTTTGCTATGATGCTCACCAGCCACTGGATGACGAAGAAGTAAAACAGTCCTGGTGTCAAGTTTGAGTCCTGGATCTAGTTGTAACAGCTTATCTGTTGTTGGGGGTTTAAAACACATGTCACGTGGCGCCACTGTCGGTTACCTCGCCCTCCTGGTGGCTCGTACGGGCGTTAAGGGAGGTGTGCCGGGAAATAATAGACAGGGTTGGCGTCAGGGATATTAGAAGCAAGGATTAATAAATATCAAAACACGGCTTTCTATTTACATCTTTAAATTTTCCAGGATTAGTCATTTGGTCAGTTCATTGAAACCACATTTCACCATTTCGTCCAAACTAGTTACTTATTGAACACAGATCATATTGATATTAAAACTCGCTGTCTGGTTCACTACCATCACATAAGACGTCCTCTGTTTTGTCACTTTCAGACGAAGAGCTTTCTAAAACTTTACGTATCACATCACAAACCTTCTTATCCTTGCTGTGACTCGTCAATTTTTAACATTCCTTTCGCCGTTTTCTATTTTTCTTCCAACTCGATTTTATTTGGACTTATGGCTGGTATTTTAGAATGTTAGCAACGCCGATATGTCCAATATAGAAACTTTTACCAAACTAGCGTTATCCTAACTTTCAGAAGTTGCTTTGTCGAAAACATCTGTGAATGTAGAAGGCTACGGACGTACATGCGCTTTTCTTGAAGGTGTGAAGACCTGTGGCTGTTAATCTGTAATAATTCACGTACTCCATCTATGGCGTTTTTTGAGGCAACTTTTTATTTACCTCCACCAAAACTGGCTGTAACGTATCCATTGTAGATGTGTTAGCCTGATTCTCTAAATGGTCATCCTGGTGGAAATCGAAGTCCTGGAAAGTATCTTTATTCAATTGATAGATTCTTGAAGATTTAAAACACTTGATCGCTTTCGAGACAGTTGTCCGTTTTACATAAGTTTTGTAAAATAGTTCTTCTAACTCGTAAGTTGTAATTTTCTCATTTGGATGTGATTTCACATAATATTTATACTCTATTGTAGGTCGTTTTGATAGACCCATAAAATGTTGCATCTTAAGGCTGCATACGATGCGATGTATGGAGAGGCAGCGAAAGCATAAGAATTCCCATAGAACATACAGACTTTGAGACTACTGCTCTGGCTTCACTGCTACGCTCTGGCTACGTCCTTCATTTACACAAACGAAAAAACGAAAACAAACAGTGAATCCAGAGAAGTAGTCTCCAAGTCTGTATGTAGTATTGACCAGTTGCACCAAGTAAGGGCAACAACAATCAATGAATAAAGATATACAAAACTCGTAAGCAGACAAAAAATGTGTGACGAATGATTTACTGCAATAAGTAGCACATGTTTTTCATTTAAAGGATTAAAGAATTTACTGAAGTGCTTCAGTCATATAGCGAAGAGCTCTTCAGTCCTTCATCCGCTCCTAGAACATTCATAAAGTGAACCAGGTGGTCTATTCTTGGTTAACTGTGGTGTCATTCTCTGTTTCGCAAAAAAAAACATAGGTGGAATGTAATATCCTGATGCGGTCATAGCACAACACAACGGTGTGGTATTTTCCCTTTCAACACTGAATATTGCTCCCACCTGCTTTTGACCTTTTAATAAGGCATACTTAAATCTGACTATTTTTGTAAACGGTTGTGATTTCCATTTCAGCGACATTCCATATTCGTGATTTTTTTCCCTCAGGGCTCGCCCGCGGCCTTGCCGCCCCGATAACACTGCAACCTTTGGTTGATTGTGCATACCCTTAGTCTTACTCCACCCATTCCAAAATCATTGTGCCTTGAACTAGTCTGCACAGCGATTGGAAGGGTGAAGTTTTATATTGCCCTGTCTCCGGTCTAGGCTGACCGTAGATCAGTTGTCTTTTGCGGTCCAGAGCTTTACACTCGCACAAGATTGGCTGGGCTGATTCCTCCCCCTCGCCACAGAGTCTGCATGCGAGGTCCCCTTCGAACCGCCCCATTTTATGCCGGTGTTTCTTGACGGCCATGTGTCCCGTCAAGAGACCTGTTGTGTTTCTGAGCTGTCCTCTGCTAAGATTTAGCAGCTCCACAGCTCCCTTTGAATTGGGGCCCTCAATTATTGACTTTCCATGTCTGAGCCCTGGACAGTCCGCCCAGTACACCTTGTGTTGGTTTCTGACCCAGGACTTAATAGCTCCCCTGGCAGTGCTCTTTGTCACGCCCAGAGCCGGTTCTGGTCCCATAAATGGTTCTGCTGACCCTCTCTTCGCGAGACTGTCAGCTTCTTCATTGCCTTTAACCCCCGAGTGACCCGGCACCCAGATGAGGGTCACCTCATTCTGCCCAGCCAGGTCACTCGTCTCGTCTCGGCACTCACTCACCAGCCAGGAATTTACCCGTGGGCTACTTAGTGCCTTAAGGGCTGCCTGGCTGTCTGTGGCTATGAGGATCCGCTTGTTGGTGTAGCCCCTCCTCTTGTTATCCCGCACACAGTGCAGGATGGCGTACATTTCGGCCTGAAACAGCGTTGCATGGGCTCCGAGGGAAATACTATGACTTACCCTCGGTCCTTCCGAGTAAACACCTGCCCCCGTCCCACGCTCCCCGCCAGAGCCGTCCGTGAACCAGACGAGCGCGTCCCGTGGTATGCCCGGCGTCTCCTCCCGCCATGCCTCGCGGTCGGGGATTTCCACTGTAAAGTTGTTTTCCCTGCACATTCGCGGGATCTCGAAGTCTGACCTCATTTCAAGCATGGGCTCCTTCACGATATCCTGAATTTTGCAGTGGCCCCTGAAGCATGGGTTGATCTTCAGTCTACCATTGCAGGCTAGTCTGTATAGTCCTAGCCTGGCCTCCCCCATAATAACTAAGTGTAGGGGAGGGGGCAGATCCAGCAACACCTCCATGGCGGCTGTTGGTTCGAATCTATATTTTGTCATTAGACTATCCTTGCATATTATTGTAAAACAATTCAGTTTCCACCCGGTTAAAAGTCAGAATTCTATTTATGCTTGTTGGCTCTGGTTTTCTCAGACAAATATCCTTATTTCTTATTTCATTCCTTATGAAAATTGGACAATATTTTCCCCACGTCGGATTTGCCTTCCCTTTTACGGACAGGCCAGACTCGAGCTTGTTTACAAGAAGTTGGAAATACCACTATCTTATAGGACATCGAAAAGAAGCGACATACAACTGAAGTTATTTCAGAAGCACACATTTTAAGAACCACTACTGGGATTTCATTGAATCCGGATGCTTTTTGATCCCTAAATTTTCCAATATGGTTAACAGTACGATGCCTGAAAAATATTTCATCATTTTTGACAGCTAGAACAGTTGTGGGTTTAATCCCTGCGGATGAAGCGTGGAATTGGAAGAAAATACCTGGACGAATAGATCAGCACTTTCTTTTGAAGATATTGCGAATACTCTATCATTTGAAGCCAGGGGAGAGAAGTAGTTGGTGGTAAAATTTCTACCTGTAATTTTTGCCACAGACCAGAAACGTCGGGTATTGTTTGGACATGAAATGACTTTGTCTCTTGTTGATTGGTGAAAGTCATTTTTGACCTGATCTGCTCCTTGCTGATGCAATGACGGCATGAGTTTCGGAGAATTTTCACAAAGTACTGCTTTTCGGCAAGCTTTATTGAACCAGCGTTTTGATGCTGGTAAGCTTGGCTCTTCGTGGAAAGTGCAAAGCCTCCGATCCCGAGTACCATGGTATGCTTGGCACGCTCAGAAACTCGACAATATTGATCTGTTGGTGAGGTAAATCATCTCTCTGGCGGAGGTGATTGGCTATATTCGACGAAATAGACGGACACCAATAAATCTGTTCTCTTGAGTTATATCATAAATATCTCCACAGTAATAGAACTTCGAGTATTTTCAATTTTACCACAAATGTTATCAAAAATATTTAATTGCAGCCATCAAATTGCTAGATACATCTATTAATAATCCACTAATCGTTTGCTTGTGTCTGGTAGGGACGGACCGGGCAAATACGAAAAAAGAGTCAGATTCGCAGTCAGTCCGACCAACCAAACGCAAGGAACCCATTAAAGTTGATATCAATGTCAAAGTGGTGCCCAAGTCTCGTAAGGTTAGTCACTCTTAAATTTTCTGCAAACTTGTACCTTTAACACACATATATAACACTATTGATTAAAACAATTACATTCGTGTACCTCTGTTTAGAACTTATGACAAAACTTGAGATTTGGCACTAACTGTACTGAAAGCTTTGGTAATGTGTTCATTCCCATCGAATGGTGGAAGCAACAGGACAGGTAAATTATTCAGTGTTATTAACATGTTTTCTTTTTTGTTTGTAGGGAGGAAATACGGCAACTACAAAATAGCCTAGATCATTTAAGTAATAGGTTTAGTCAGACCCAAGTGCCCATTACATCTAACATTAAAGGTAATATTACCGTGTATAGTAAAATAATTTGTAGTTTAGCTGCAACGAAAATCATTGGTTCTATATTATACTAGTTGCAAAAGTAGTTGTTTTTTTATACATGAAGTCCAGTTAAATTAAACCAATTTTCGACAAATAAAAATAATAATCGGTAAAGATCTGAATTTTGGTATACATGCTTATTACGGCTTCCCATTGAACATACTAAAAGTCCCCGTCAAAATCTGTTGCGCTCGAGCCGCCATCTTGGAAAAGGGTACACTTTTCAGTTTTTTGCCTCTATTTCGGCAACCATACTGATACGAAAAAATAGTTTAAATAAAAAATATATTTTATTAAATTGCACATAAAAAGAGTTTATTAACATTTTAGTGAATTTTCGTAGAAAAAATTCACTACGGGGGAGATCCCGACTTTTGAATTTTGAAAAAATTTTGCAAATGAGCGCGAACTAGGACCCCTAGAACCCATATCCGGGGTCAGTTTCAATTTTTATATGTTTATATATATATATATATATATATATATATATATATATATATATATATATATATATATATATAAACATATAAAAATTGAAACTGACCCCGGATATGGGTTCTAGGGGTCCTAGTTCGCGCTCATTTGCAAAATTTTTTCAAAATTCAATATATATATATAAATATATATATATATAAATATATATATATATATATATATATATATATATATATATATATATATATATATATATATATATATATATATATATATATATATATATGTGTGTATCATACCGATAATTAAAAAATAATGGGCCGATTTGGATAAATTTTGGCATGTGCCTTCCTTTTGTAAGTGGTTTGAATAAGTTCGTTAATCAGGAAAATCGGTCGAGGTTTTCCAAGAAAATTTTTAGTTTTCATTAGAAAAAAAAAATTTCTCAAAAGATAATGGGCCGATTTTGATAAAATTTGGCATGTACCTTTCTTTTATAAATGGCTTGGATAAGTTCGTTAATCAGGAAAATCGGACGCGGTTTTCCGGGAAATGTTTGAGGTTTCATTATAAAAATACTTTTATCTCAAAAAATAAAAAAGCTATGATAACGAAATTCGGTAGGTTGGTTTACGATATAAAAAGTAAACTATACACCAAAATTTAGATTTCTATGTTACAAGAAAAAAAACTTATAATAAAATATTTTGTGCCAGATAATTTCTATGAAAATTCACTACTATAACGCACTTACTGCGTCCAGGCTTTTTGGTATATCCAATACTTTAGCTGTAATCTGACGCTGAATATCAAAATTATTTATATTTTTGCCTTATTTGTTTTTGTACACTGAAATTGATGAAATTGGTAAAATATAGTTTTTGACATTTATTCCCTGAAACTACAAAGAAAGAGAGAAAGGCAGGCAGACAGTTCATTTATTCAGACCAATAGTAGATTGAAACCCATTGAAAATGCATCCAATCCGAAATTTGCGAAAATCAGCGTGTGATTTTGTAACAAATGAATAGTGTTCAATAGCTTTGTTTTTACAAGGAGGTAAGAGTCTAAGCCCTAAGTGGCTGATGTTCGCTTTCACTGATTACGAAACTTTGTGCGACACGCATCTTCTCTACGTGTCTTTAGTCATTTTATTAAAAACATGGCAAGTGACGTAGATTGTTTTGATTATTTTTTTGTACTGGTGAGACAGTGAGTGTTAAAGATAAAGCACATAACATTAAAAAAAATCAGTGAAAGGAGACAATAAAAAATAAACTTAAAACATTTCCGAGAAAACTCGTTTCCTAGCTGACGAACCTTAGGTTAATAGCAAATTGCATTATTGAATTTTGAAGCGTTTAATGAAAATTCGCTACTAAAACGCACTTACTGCGTCTCGTTTTTTTTACAAACATGCATCATATTTCGATGAAAAATGCAATAAGGAATGTTAAAAAAAATGTAGGTATCACCAACGACATATGGGTTTATAAGATGCACCTCAAAACACCCTATAGGTAACGTATACATTTTTTTCTCGTATCTTGCATAATAACAATTATATTGAGCTTTACCGTAGAAATGCGTCACACTGTATATATGTAAACAAAAGGTAAACCTGGATATGGATTCTAGTGGGCCTAGTTTGCGCTCATGTGAAGAAATATTTTTAGAATTCAAAAGCCGCAGTCTCCTCATTAACTAATTTTTTCTATGAAAATTATCTAAAAATTATACACCGTTAGACCATAAATTTAACTAAAACTACTTCCAAAGCATCAGAGAAAGTGCCTATTTGAAATGAATTTTCTGGAAATATTTGATTAAAATGAAGGGCAATGAGGTTTAAGCAGCTCAAGGGTTTGCAGAACACTCTTTACATAATCCGTATTTCTTTCAGGTTCTTTGCCTAAATGTCGCCAATTCTGACGTTTCAAATCGCGACTTTTTACGTTTTGAGGAAAACCCCATTTTTTTCTTTCTTTAAATGCCTCTAACTTTTTTGTCTCTAAACTTACAGACCTAAATGTTGGTAAATTGTTCACCCTATATATATATATATATATATATATATATATATATATATATATATATATATATATATATATATATATATATATATATATATAGTTGAAACTGACCCTGAATATGGGTTCTAGAGGGCCTAGTAGGCTCATTTGAAGAAACTTTTCTAAACTCAAAAGTCGGGATTTCCTCGTTAGTGAACTTTTTTTAAAGAAAATTCACTAAAACAAGCACTTGTGAAGCCACGGGAAAAGTCTACGACTGTATTAAATATAAACGGTTTCGCTAAGTTAGGGCAAGGACAAGCAACCAGATATGCTATTCAAATTGAAGTAAGTCTTTCATCTACTCTTTGTCTAATTTTTTTTTATACAAAAACTCGCCCGAAATTCATCCTAATAACAACAATCTGATTAGATAACAGTAAAGTGAAATGAGACTAAAAAAAAAATTGAAAAAAGTAAAGTGACTAAGTAGGATTCGAACTCGTCATGCAGGAGTCAATTGAATTTGATTATCAATGTAGAGGGACTTAGGCCACTGAGCTATGCTGTACATGGGTCTACTAGCAGCTATATCCCGTAATACATTGGTTCAATGTTTTAAAATTGACACAAAACCATTTCGATTTACAATAGATTTTTTGCTCATATTATAACGAAATCACGGAAAATAACGGCTTAGACACATATCTAGGAGCTTGTTAGTCATTTCTTGTAGTATTTTTCACTCCTATTCGTACTCATTCAATTTTGACGATTTAACTTTCTTGAATCAGATTTAATTAATTAAAAATTAATTTACCTGTAACTTTTTTGTCTTTTTAAATAGAGATCTAACTTTTGGTGCACATGATACACTTTATGACAGAAACTAGCCTACTAAATTTGGTTGTCCTTACTTTGTTATTCCCCGATATAAATTTTTTTCGAAAGAAAACACAAAAAACCTGGACCGATTTTCCTGACTAACGAACTTATCCAAGCCATTTACAAAAGAAATGTTTTTTTGAGTTATCGGTATGATACATATATATATATATATATATATATATATATATATATATATATATATATATATATATATATATATATATATATATATATATAAGTATATAAACATATAAAAACTGAAACTGACCCTGGATATGGGTTCTAGCGGGCCTAGTTCGCGGTCATTTGAAGAAATTTTTTCAAAATTCAAAAGTCGGGATCTCCTCGGGTCATCTATTCTTAGTTTTCAATGAAAAAAATGCGTCTTTTTACTGTGCGAAAACAATGAATTCGCAGTTTTATGAGGTCAGACAAGCTCAAGACGATGCTGATACCCTTATCGTCGAGACAGCAATATAATTATCTCCGTCTGCAAATGTCGTTATTGTTGGCGAAGATATTGATCTCCTCGTTCTACTAACTGCATTGTCCTCGCAGGAAAAAAATTGTTACTTCACGAACCAGAAAAGGGCAAAACTGAGCTTACTTATCGCGTCTCCTGAATTCACATGAAGGGATTCAGGATTATATTTTGTTTGCACATGTCTTCACTGGGTGTGACACCACATCATGTCTTTTGTAACAAGGTAAACAAAAAAGTTTAATTAATTGTTGGAGCAACGAAATGATTTGCAAGACGAAAGAAATTTCACTAACGCTAATGCCACTCACGGTGAAATTGCTCACGCTGGAGAACTTTTTTTTAATCTGTATATAATGCGCAAGCTAATCAGAGATCTTTAAACCGACATCGTTATCACACCTTCAGAAAATTTGCGTATAAGAGTAAGCCAAGTCTAACATCGTCACCGCCTACGGCTGCAGCCGCCCAGCAACACTCGTTTCGTGTTTATCAGCAAGTCCAAAAATGGCGTGGCTATGAAAAATCTCCCGAACTGTGGGGTTGGACAAAAGTCCACGATGTCCTTTACCCTATTCGGACACTGAAGACTCCTGCTCAAGATTCCGTGCTCACTTTACTCTCACGCAATTGTAAAAACGGATGTACTTCATCTTGTGGACACCGGAAAGCCGGACTAAAACGCGCAGCGATTTGTGGACATTGCCAGGGTATCGCGAGATAGATGGACCCATAATAACGGGCTATTATTGCAACAATATAGCAACCCATGTATGCAGACATCAGGTCAGCGGATCAGAAAGCACCTTGGGAAACTACGCCGCAAAGCGTGACAAGCTGAGTCAGCAGGTAGAAGTCACCTCTAAAGACAATAGTGCCACTCCCGAGGTGACATATTATAAATAGGCAACTCGCCTTCAGCGAGGTGTTCATTCTTGTTCCACACATAGTACTTTGCACATCGCGTGCTGCAGTGATGTATTTTATTAGTATCACACTTATGTTGATATCTATTATTTTTATTATTGTATTTTTTATTATATTAATTGTGTAATAGTTAAATAAATATTGTTGAAAAAAGCTAAACGTCTTAGCCGTAAAGTTAAGTCGCGTGTTTGAACTTGAACAGAAATCTCGACATTAAAGACGAGATTTCTATTGAGAGGGAATTTTATGAGGAACCTTTCAACGCACCTCACAGCCAAATTGAATACAACGAAGCCAACCCCGATGAACTACTTTTACCAGACGATTGGGCTTCAGACAATGCTACATCTAGTACGAATGGCATGCAACGATTTTAATTGGTAAGAATAGACGAACTTTTACATAGCTAAGAAATGCTAGCACAATTTTCTATGAATTTAATGATTCGTCATTTATTCACATCAGGAAAGCAATTCCCAGCAACTTACCTATTTGTAGTGTAACTCAATTCTTCTGTCGTTTTTGGCAAATTCGTCATAAAACTGTGGATTCTGGGACATTTCCTGGACGAGGTTATTTTCAACTGACAAAATTGAAATTTGAGAAAATCTTTCCTGTCCTGTTGAATTCCTAACAAAACTCATGATACGTTTCAATGTAGAAAAATTTCGTTCTACAGATGCCCTAGTAGCAGGAATTGTTAATACTAATTCACATAATTTGAACACTTCAGAATATGCATTTTCCAATTTTGATTGTTTTAAGAATGTTAAAAGTTCACTCGGGTTAGTTTTTGTGTCAATAACATTGGTTTCATAAATGACTGTAAGTTCTGATCGTAATAAGGCTTTGTCAAAATAATGTCAATAGTGGTGGAATAATGATTTGAATGAATCTTCTGGGAAAGGTATCCCTTTAAATCAATCCAAAATTACACAATTCAAGAAATTTCAGGTCACTGAGATGATCAAATCTGCAGTTAATTTGCTGGTGAATTTGATCTATGATTTCGTAGAAAAGGAGCGATAAGAAGTTTGAAGGTCTCCCACATTATCGGTGCGCAGACGAGTTCTTCCTGGCTCCACTTCTCCTAATTTAATTGTTTTTTTCCAGAACTTATCAAATTCATTCCTTTTTTGAATTATAATGGATTTAAATTCACTAATTTTTTTCAGGCAAAAACCAATGTCATTTGTTTTAAATTGCAATATGTTAAATACATTATCTGAAAACGGAAATATTTCCGAAAATATATTATGTAAAAAATTAAAATTAAAGTCTCTTTTCAAACCATCCAAAAATCCTCTAGAACTATTTATTGTTTCTGCGTCCCAATTTTTGCTATTTTCCATAATATTTTCAAAAAGTTCAATTAACGATTCACGGTGTTCAAATACAGTTAACACAAGCCCACCGTTGTAGTTCCATCGCGTTGCAGCTACTTTGGGTAAACGTTTTTTAACAATTGAGTCTAAGGCTTGTGTGCGCTTCATAGATTTGGAAAAAAAGCAGCCATTCCACTTAGGGTAGCAAAAAACACCTTACATTCTTTAATATGATTTATAGATTGGGTTAAAATTAAATTTAATTTATGAGCACAACAGTGTACAAATAAAGCACTGGAGAATGTTTCCCGCACTTTAGCTTGAAGACCTCCTAAATGTCCGGCCATAACAGCAGCCCCATCATAGCTTTGGACAATTAATTTATTTTCAGCCTCCTCAATATATTTCATAATATTAAGCACAATTTTATATAGAGCGTTTGCGGTACGATCTTCTGTCACATTTTTAAAGCCTAAAAATCTTTCTTGTACACTCCCATCCATTTTTACGTAGCGTATTACTACAGATAGTTGACTTAAATTAGTTACATCGGTTGTTTCATCTAGAACAATAGCAATGAAAGGAGTCTGTTTAATTTTCGATTTAATTCTGTTCAAAATAATAGTGCCAGCGGCCGAAATTAAGTCATTCTGAATGCGATTTGATGTCCCGCGAAAAACGTTAGACTGTTCCAAGTGATTTTTTAAACAAATGTCGTACTTGGCTATTAAAGAAACTAGGTCTTGAAAGTTTCCTCTATTTGCAGATGTAGTTGTTTCGTCATGACCTCTGAAGCCCAATTCATGCTGACCAAGAAAACAAACAACATCAATAAGTCTTTTTAATATGTTTCTGTTTTTATCAACCAATTAATTGTGTTGGCGATTTTCCAAAGACACGTAATTTTAAAATGCTCTGTAAATGCGCTTTAGGCATAACATGTCTTTTTACTACTTTATGTAGATTATTCAAGTCGAAAAACCCACTTTTATTCCACAACCCCCTTTCAGTCACAAATAGACTACAAGGCCAACAAAACAGTTTATTCCTGATTTTACAACCCGTTAACCATTCATATTGTTTATAAGTTTTTTCGGCGTTGAAATGTCGAATACATGTTTTAATTCTTGTATTTAAGTCTTTTAGAGTAGGTTTCGGCCTACCTTTATTAATAATAGCAAGTTTTTCAGCAAACTGTAAAGCTGAAAATCCTTTATGGTCATCAAAAAACACACAACACAATCACAGTTCACATGATTTACAGGTCATGAAGTTGTAAAAAACCATTTGCACACCAGTTTCAGGAGTTCAGGAGACCTTATTTTCTATTAGATGTTAGATTACAAGTGCAGTATTGGAGACACAAAATAATATTTAAAATATTTTTATAGGCAATTTAATAAGCTATATTTTTATCTAAACTATTTTTTCATATCAGTTATAGTTGCCAAGATATGGGCAAAAACTGAAAAGGTGTACTTTTTTTTAAGATGGCGGCTCAAGCGCAAAAGATTTTGGCCGTGACTTTTAGTATGTTCAATGGGAATCCATTATAAGCATGTATACCAAAATTCAGATCTTTACCGATTAATGTTTTATTTTTTCTATTTAGAATAAACTAATGAAAATAAATGCAATTTTGTGATTAGATGCAGGCCTGTATGGTTCGGTAACCAGTGGAAAGGAACCAGCACATCAACCAACAAACGAAACGACATCACCAAAATTGCTAACACGCACTGACAGCAACGCTTCTGTGTCTCGCACCGGTGTTCCTTCCGCTAACGACAGCCCAGACCAACTCGTTACATCATCACTGCCTTATCAACAATCCCAACCAGTCAATTATGATCAGTCATTCAGCAATCCTCAACAACAACCTTTTGATAATAGTCAACTTCCACAACCTAACTCACATGTGTCATCTTCCAGAAGAAGTAGCCAGCTTCCGTCCCCACAAGATACATTACCATCTAATTATAATGCACCTTTATCTAGAAGAAGTAGTCAGGACAAAGTAGGCCTTCTTTCCAGACGACAATCGCAGTTATCTCTGGGAAGTTTATCCAAACAGCAATCCCAAGATCAGTTGAACGAGCATAGCTTAGAAAATAAGGTACTATCTCGCAAACAGTCGCAGGATTATAATTCAAGTCCTGTTAAAGCACCTGACAATGAAGATATAACCAGCTCAAACATTCCAGAACAACCGCCTATAGTAGACAGTGCCGATAAAATAGATGAGGAGATGCCAGAGAAAGAATATAAAGGAAGTGAAGTTGATAATATGAATATTATTCCAGATGACACAGATTCTCATAAACCTGTAGACGAAATAAATCAACCAGAACAAAAAGACAGTCAACCTTACGAAGGAAATTATGATTCTAATCAAGACTACACATCAACTCAACAGTATGATCCAAATCAACAATATGACACAAATCAAGATTATGACCCTAACCAACAATACGATCCCAACCAACAATACGACCCGAGTCAGCAGTATGATCCAAACCAGCAATACGATCCTAACCAGCAATTTGATCCGAATCAACAGTACGACCCGAATCAACAGTATGATCCAAATCAGCAGTACGATCCTAATCAACAGTACGATCCTAATATGCAATACGATCCAAACCAACAATATGACCCCAATCAACAGTATGATCCAAACCAGCAGTACGATCCAAATCAACAATATGATCCCAATCAACAGTACGATCCTAATCAAACGTATGATCCGGATCAACAGTACGATCCAAACCAACAATACGAGCAGAACAAATAGTTTTGATTAGATACAGAAAACTAAATAATGATATAGTGTAAAAAATATTTCCATAAATTAAATATCTAGACATAGAGTTAGTTGATGATTGTTGAATTTGTTAAATAATGTCTATCAAAGTTTTCAAGCTTGTTGATGATTAAACAGACTGATGTTTTAATAATGTGCAATAAATATAACAAATATTAATATTAAGAGCTTTAAACATTAGTACATATATCAACTGCATGTGCAGAAATACATATATATCTGTAATCAAAATGAAGATTTTAATAATAGGATTTTCACAGTCTGTAGTTATTAGATTAAAAGTTCAATACAACCAAACTATTTAGCGTTTTACTAGACGACCCTCTGGCAGCTGCGTCGAGTGATAGGGAGGACCTGGGGAGTTAATCCTCAGCTCCTTCACTGGATCTACACTGCGATCGTCAGGCCGAGAATCCTCTATGGGGCGTTGGCCTGGTGGTGCGGTGTGAACCAAACTACCAGCAGGAAGCTGGCCAAACTCCAAAGGCTGGCAATCCTGGTTATCACAGGCGCTATGAGGACGACACCCTCAGCCGCGCTAGAGGTCCTGTTGATGCTGCCACCGCTTCCCATCTGTGTCAGGAGGGAGGCGATGGCGTCGCATCTCAGAATGCGAGACGCAGGAAACTGGTGCGGAGAGGGAGCAGTAATAGTCGCCAAGGAGGTGGAAAAGGAAATTCCCATTTCCGCTATAAAGGTGCGGGATGCCGAGGATGATATTAGGTTGACTAGGCCATACACCCTCAGGATGCCCAGTAGGGATCAGTGGAGGGAAAATGAGGTTGAATTCCAGCCCGCAAGCCTGGTCTGTTTCACCGACGGATCGTGGCTGGGGGACCAGCAATCCTCCGGGGCAGGAATATACATCGAGGGCCTGTGGGTGCGCGAGAGCTATGCAGTTGGCGCATATACCACGGCATTCGAAACAGAGGCGTACGCTATCCTGTCTGTGGCCAACAGACAGGATGTGAAGAGGAGTCCCGTGAAATGTGTGTACATCTGCTCGGACAGCCAGGCAGTCTGCGCGGCCAGAATCAGGTCGACACTGGTTCAGAAGTGCGCTGACGCCCTCAAGAGGGTTAGCCAGGACAAAGGAGGTGCAACTAGTGTGGGTTCCGGGACACTGTGGCGTGGTGGGGAATGAGGTCGCGAATAATCTCGCAAGGCTTGGTTCCTGGCGGCCGTTCTGTGGCCCGGAGCCGGCCATAGGTATAAGTAGGAAGTCGGTCTCCGTCGCCTTAGGCAGGTGGACCGAGGAAGCAATGAAGGGGCACTGGGGGTCGGTTGGTGGCTGCAGGCAGGCGAGGGACTTCGTGGAGGGGCCAGACAGAGATAAAGCTGTCTGGCTACTCGGAAGGAGTCGACCTACGCTTCGCCGCATCCTTGGGGTGCTCACAGGCCACTGCACCCTTAGAAGACACCTCACATTGATAGGAGTAGAGAGGGATCCCATTTGCCAGGAATGCGGCGAGGATGAGGAAACGTCCTACCACTACCTGTGCGAATGCGAGGCTTTTGGGAGTCTTCGAGCAGGATTGTTCGGATCGAGGACTCTGCAGAGGAATCAGGTAAGTTCCGTCCAATTGAAGATCGTCACGGCCTTCATCTCGAGGTCGAGGCGGTTTGGCGACGGAACCGAGGAGGAGTAGAGCATGGTTGCTGGGGTTGGCAAAAAGGGCCCATGGTGGCCTACTTGCTTGGCGTTGGCCTCCCCAGCACTGCTACAACTACTACTACTAGACGAATCCAAATAAGGTTCTTATAAATTGTTGAAAAAGTGTAGGCTTAACTTTCTCAATTAAAACAGCAAAAAACAAATTGTCGGGCAGCGGTAGAAATTTAAATGTATGTTCTTAGTGTTTCTTAACCCTTTGAGACCTGAAGTTTTTCCCTATATAAAAAACATTCAAGCAAAACCAGGGGCGGCTCCTCAATAAGTGCGCCCGTGCGCGCGTACTGCCGCCTGCCGTGGAAAAAATAATATTTTTGCTATGCTATATTTTAATAAATTTTTATTTACTTTTTTACTTCCTGCATTCAACAAACAAAATTAGTATATCGAGGATCGCAGAGAGTCGGCAGCCATTAAAACAGAATCAGAATAAGTCACAATGAGTATAGTGTTAATCGTTGCAGACGTTATATACATCCATATCCATATAAAGCAGTCAGGCGGCGGTATGTATTTTTCGGCGCACTCAGGAAATGCGATACTTCAGTGCGAAACGATCGCCGAATCTTAATGATCTTCGTCGAAAACGACCGAATAAGCAATCTGTTGTGCGCTATAAAATTACACACTTCCAGTTTGTAGTGGACTTTTGGCAGAGCGTGTGTACCTACTACCTAGTAATTTTCGTCTTCGCTTCGGATTGATTTTTAATTAGATCATTTCGTTGTTGTTTAGATGTTCTAACAAAACAATTATTATTATTATGATGGTTACTACTTCGGGTTGCTTAATAAGTGGACAAAATAATTGTGATACTGTGATTAATTCAGTGGATATTTTAAATTTAAAGGTTAACTTTTTAAGGGACTTTTTCACTACTATAACGTGTAACTGACTAGAAACTTGGTAAATAGTTAATAATTATTAAGTTTGGTAAGTAGGTTTCTTTATAATACATTTTCGGGGAAAAAAATAGGCGAGCCCTTCATTTTTAGTAATTTTTTATTTAAAAAAATTCACTAATAAAGAGGTATCAATGGAAAGACTTTGCAAAAATTGTTTCAAATGAGAGCGAACTAGGAACCCTAGAAACCATATCCGGGGTCAGTTTCAATTTTTATATGTTTATATATATATATATATATATATATATATATATATATATATATATATATATATATATATATATATATATATATATCTATATATATATAATGTATGTATCCAACCGATAACTCAAAAAATAAGCAGCTGATTTCGATGAAACTCGGCAAAATTTTGAGTTTTGTTAAAAAAAATCTTTTTCTCCGAAAATTACAAAGGCATTTTAATGAAGTTTGGTGGATATGTTGCCTTGTAAAAGACCTTACTACACACTAAAATTCAACTTTCTACATCTTTAGAAAATTGAGTTATTCAAATTTTGAATTTTCTTTTGAAAAAATTTTTTTCTCCGAAAATTACAAAGTTATTTTAATGAAATTTGGTGGATATGTTGCCTTGTTAAAGACCTTACTACACACTAAAATTCAACTTTCTACATTTTTAGAAAATTGAGTTAATCAAATTTTGAATTTTCTTTTGAAAAATTTTTTTTCTTCGAAAATTACAAAGTTATTTTAATGAAATTTGGTGGATATGTTTCCCTGTGTAAGACCCTACTATACACCAAAATCCAACTTTCTAAGTTCGTATAAACTTGAGTTATTCAAATTTGAAGCATTTAATAAAAATTTACTACCATAACGCACTTGCTGCGTCCCGAACTTTTTTTCTTGCGCACCCCCAATGCATTAAGGCACGAGCCGCTACTGAGCAAAACCATGCTCTGTAATGACTACTGAAAACAACGCAACGAGTATTTTCCCCAAAAACTCTTTATTGGCAGAAAAATGGTGGGCAGAGATATGCCCAAAATATCTCAAGAGGTGTGATACACTGATAACTATTTCATTTTTGCAATATAAAAATTAATATAAAAAGAGAAATTATGTAATTAATTCCTCTGGAAGTAGGCAAAACAATTCTTTTTTTTATGCAGAGATAAACATTACATTTTTCACAAGAGAAATGAGTTTTCTGCTGACATTAAGACTAAGTAATTTGGTCTCTCTTTCTTCTAAGTGGTTAAGGCGAGATCTAAAGCTTACTAAAAGGGGGTCTCCGTGTTTCAACCTCCACAGTTGTTAAAGCAGGTGTCCTGCAGGGATCTGTGCTTGGACCAATTTTGTATTTGTTGTAAGTGCATAATCATTAGCAAAATTAAAAGCTTAAACATAACTTTCCCAGATGACACGGGGCTGTTATATTCGCAAAACTCCCAGGATTCATTGGAAAAAATTGTCAATGATAACTTGGATACATATTAAAGGTGGTTATTAAGTAATAACTTGAAAATAAACTTAGATAAAACGGTGTACATAATGTGTACACAAAAACGTAAATACATAAAATATATGAATATTAATATAAACAATCAAAGAATAAAACATGGAACTAACCATAAATACCTTGGATTAACAATAGACATTCAGTTGAATTTTGACGAACACTTAAATAATGTAAGGAAAAAAATATCTAGTCTGAATGGAGCCTTTAGGTGTGATTATTATTTAACAGAGGTTGAAGAGACTAATATATAATTTATTAACAGAACCACATATAAGATATATGATGGTTGTTTGGGCTTCTACGTCAAATGTGAAATTACAACAATTGCAGAGAACACAAAACCAGGTATTCAAAACATTACATGGTTTAAACTGGTTTTATCCTACTAGGTAAATGTTTGTATAGAACACTAAACATTTTACAAATTCATAACCTTATAAAGCTGGAAGTATGTAAATCAATGTATAAAATATTGAATGATAAAATAAAAACAAACATTAAAATGGCAAGAAGAGGTGAAGTACATGTGTACTCAACAAGGCAACTGGCAGACCCACGTGTAGTAGCATCAAAAACAAATATAAAACTCCAGTGTGTTTACGAGGAGCATAAGATCATTTAAGACTACATACAGACTTGGAGACTACTTCTCTGGCTTCACGGTGAAGCCAGAGAAGTAGTCTCCAAGTCTGTATGTAGTATGGACAAGTTTCACCAAGTAAGGGCAACAACAATCAATGAATTCATTTAAGACTATTCCAGAAGAACCCTGGAACATACATCCGATGCAAAGATTCAAAATTAACCTAAAAAGACATTTGTTAAATGGACAAAACTCTTTCCAATTATAGAGTATACAGTGTGTCCCAAATTGGATGGGAATGTATTGCTATCTCCGTTATTATTAGAGATAGGGAGACGGTTAAATTAGCAAAGTTTTGTAGAATTTCATGCTCGTTCCAAACATGACTTGTATTTTGCTCTGCCTCTTTTCGTTTTGGAGTTATTTTGAAAAAAACAAAATTTGTCGATTTCTTTCTTCTTCGATATCTAAGTAGGCTTTGATCTGACATGTCTAAGACTTGCACATTATCAGGACACTTTACACAGTAATCTTTTTGTGCTATTCTCAACTTTTGATTGTCATTTGTTTTTGAGCCACAGCTATCAACGTTTGTTTTTATTATGGCAGCCATATTGGATTTTTTGCTCATGTGATAGCCTGTGAAAAGAGCTTTCCAATAATGTACAACATGCTTGAGAAATCTTGTAATTGCACTGACAGTTTTGAGAAAACCCGTTTTGAGGTTAGTAGATTATGAAATCCAATACCAGGAAACAAATGAAAAAAAAACTCTGGACGCAGCAAGTGCGTTATGGTAGTGAATTTTCATAAAAATGTTTTTAATAACAAATATGTGTGTTTTTTTAAGAAATAATAATCAAATTTGGTTACCAGTATAATCTATACAGTAAAAACAATGTGCCATGTTTCATCAAAATAACTTTATTGTGTGAAAATGTACAAAAATTTCCAAAAGTAAACTTAAAGTGTTCCCGAAAAAACACGTTTCTTGGTCAACCTTGTAGGTTAATAGCAAATTGAGCTGTTCAAATATGAAACATTTGATCAAAATTCGCTACCATAACGCACTTGCTGCGTCCAGAATTTCTTTTCTTACAAACATGCATTATATTTCGATGGAAAATGCAAAAATGCAATAACATAAGGCGTGTTTGATTAAAAAAAAAAAAAGGAAATTTGTATCACCAGCGACTTATGGGCCATCCTGTGATTGTAGAAATATTATTTTAAGATGTAGCTCAAGACACCCTATAATTAATATATACAAATTTTTTTCATATCTTATATAATAACGGATATATTGAACTTTATTGATTTTTTACGAAAATTCGACAAAAATTATATACCATTAAACGATAAACTCTATAGCTAAGGCTACTGCCAAGCATCAGAGAAAGGGTCTATTTGAAATGAATTTTCTGCAAATATTTTAGTAAAATGAAGGACAATGACGGTTGAAACTAAGACTTTAGGGTTTGTAAAACATCCTTCTTGAGACATTTTCTTTCCATAGTCCGTATTAGATTAAAGTTATTTGCCTAAATGTTGCCAATTTTGACATTTTAAATCGCCACTTTGACGTTTTGAGGAAAACCCCAATTTATTTTTCTTTAAATGCCTATAACTTTTTTGTCTTTTGACCTACATAGCTAAATTTTGGTAGGTGACTTACCTATAAGGATATAAACCCGCGTACCAAATTTGGCTGCCTTTACTTTGTTCATTCCGGAGATATAATTTTTTTTCGAAAGAAAATACATAATTTTCCGGGAAAACCTGGGCAGATTTTCCTGGGTAACGAACTCATCCAAGCCATTTGCAAAAGGAATTTTTTCACCAAATTTAATCAAAATCGGCCCATTATTTTTTGAGTTATCGGTGTGATACATATATATATATATAAATATATATATATATATATATATATATATATATATATATATATATATATATATATATATATATATATATATATATTTTCACCAAATTTAATCAAAATCGGCCCATTATTTTTTGAGTTATCGGTGTGATACATATATATATATATATATATATATATATATATATATATATATATATATATATATATATATATATATATATATATATATATATATATATATATATATATATATATATATATATATATATATATATATATATATATAAACATATAAAATTTTTTTCAAAATTCAAAAGTCGGGATCTCCTCATTAGTGAATTTTTTTAAAGAAAATTCACTAAAATAAAGTGTTCAAAAAGCAGTAGGCCATGGAGTCTAACAATAGACTTCTACTTTTAACATAATTTTCCCTAATGATTCACGATAAAAAATAGGAACTTTGAGCACACCAATGAATCGGCCCATTATTACAAATGATATTTTACATTACAACATTATCCTAAAAAATTGTTATAATTTCATTAAATGGGTAAAGCTAGTAAATAACTACATTTACTAACAAAACTCAACATGCACAATAGGCCAAGGGTTGCAGTGCTATCGGGACGGCAAAGCCGCGGACTAGCCCTGAGGAAAAAAACAGAACTCAATAAAAAGCAGATTAATGATTTACGAAGACGCCTTTGAAAATTGTTTGATTTTTAAACGTAAGTCAACTGAAAAACAACAGAAGAAAGGTTGCTATGGATATAACACTATTGTGAAAATTAAGAATACTGCCATTCTTAATTATCTGAACAATTTGAGGTGTATTTAACATGTTGCTTAAAATTTTGTACTAAATAGTTTGTTTCCTGTTTATTTTAAATATTATTCAACAATATGTTCAGTAATGAAGAATATTTTGACATGTTGGAATGTTATATTCGTTCTAACCAAAATGCTTAGGCGGCTGCAAATTCATATCAAAACAACTACCCAGAAAAACAACCAAACACCAAAATATTTCGCAGGATAGTGACCAATCTATTGAACGACGGTTTCTTCCATGCAAATAAACTACCAATACCTAGAAATAAAGAAAGAAATAATGCCGTCTTACAGGTTTCAAACGAAAACCCACTGCAATCTGTTCGGTTTTATGGTGAACAAATTGACGTTCCAAAAAGTACGGTACACTGTGTATTAAAACAAAGTCATTACCATCCATACTAACCTACAATCGTACAAGGCTTAAATGTTGACGATTACCCTAAGCGACTTCAATTCTGCAGATGGTATCAAGGACAATGTCAGCAAGATGAAAATTTTCATTTGAATATAATATGAACTGATGAATCCAGATTTACAAATTGTGGTGTATAATCGCCATAATAGGCATTATTGGGCAAATGAAAATCCCCATATAAAGAAAGAAAGCCGATTGCAAGACAGATTTGGTACTGTTTGGTGCGGCTTATTAGGTAAAAAAACTGTTATTTTTATTTGTAGATTAGATAGTTAATTAAAAAAAAATTCAGGTAAGTTCATTGTTGGTCCGTTCTTTTTTGAAAATGATTTAACTGGGGAAAAGTATCTTAATCTATTGAGAAATGATATCTTACCAACAATTAGAAGAGTTCATGATAATTTAGATGAGATTTAGTACCAACAAGACGGTTGTCCAACTCACAATGCTGGGATCGTCAAAGAATTTTTGTACCAAAATTGTAATAATCGTGTAATTTGTAACAATGGGCTGGTTCATTGGTGTGCTCGAAGACCTGATATAACACCCATGAATTTTTATTTTTGAGGTACTCTGAAGAATGATGTGTATACATTTGATCCACCACAAAATATCAATGAATTATGAAACAGAATCACGGAAGTTACAAATTGTATTAACCAAAACACCCTCACCAGAGTTTCCAGGCATGGTTCAAAAAGGTGTATAAAGTGCATTGAATAATTTAGTGTATTTTTAAGTTTCTATTTTATTATTTGTCGAGTTCCGTTTCTAACTGTGTTGTTTTGTGGAGTTTAAGTTTATATTTGTTATTGCCGGGTTTCATTATTAAACTGTTTCACATAATATTACTTAGCATTATTACCTAATTAAGTATTGTAAATTAAATCAGAATATTTTTTATCATGAATCATTACGGAAAATTATCTTAAAAGTAGAAGTCTATTGTTTAACTCCATGGCCTACTGCTTTTTGAACACTTTTTTTTGTCATTTGTTTTCTGGTATTGGATTTCATAGCCTACTAACAGTTTTTCTCAAAATTGTTAGTGCAATTACAAGATTTCTCAAGCATGTTGTACATTATTGGAAAGCTCTTTTCACAGGCTCTCACAGGAGCAAAAAATCCAATATGGCTGCCATAATAAAAACAAACGTTCATACCTGTAGCTCAAAAACAAATGACAATCCAAAGTTGACAATAGCACAAAAAGATTACTCTGTAAAAAGTGTCCTGATAATGTGCAAGTCTTAGACATGTCAGATCAACGCCTACTTAGATATTGAAGAAAAAAGAAATCGACAAATTTTGGTTTTTTCAAAATAACTCGAAAAGGGGCAGGGCAAAATACAAGTCATATTTGGAACGAGCATGAAATTCTACAAAACACTGCTAATTTAACTGTCTTCCTATCTCTAATAATAGCGGAGATAGCAATACATTCCCATCCAGTTTGGGACACACTGTATAGTTCCTAAAGTACTTGGCATTAATATAATTTAAGTTAACCTCAAAATCATGTGTTATTAATTGTAGAACTTGTTACCAGTGGAAATGTACCGTTTTGAATTCGTTTATAAAGAATATAGAAAAATATTGTTCCTAAACGTCAAAATGTTTGGGGTTGACATCTTTGGGTGATGAATAAAAAGGCCTTTTCTTTCCAAACAAATATTTTATTCCTTGTCCCGACACATTTCGACCCTTTTTAACAGGTCATCCTCAGGGAATTTGTCTTGTTGAATGTCAAAGGAACATGCTTCATCTGTTGTTATAGGATTGATCCATTGGTATCAGAAGTGCTAACCTGTTAAAAAGGGTCGAAACGCGTCGAGACAAGGAATAAAATATTTGTTTGGAAAAAAAAGCCTTTTTATTCATCACCCAAAAATATTGAAAAAAAAGCTAGGATTCATACAAACATGCTGGGCTAAATCCTTGCTGGGCTCATAACACAACATTTGCTAAAATTGTTGCAACTTTATCTCCAGCATATTTTTTCTATAATTTCCTGAAAACATATACATTTAAATTACATAAGGTACATGAACAAGACATTGTGACTGTGCAGAAATATTTTATTAAATAATTTACAAAAGGAACATGAAATACCAAATTATGGCTTAATTAAAATATATACAAGTAGGTATATCTCAAAAATCCATGTAAACATGTAATTCATTCCAAAGGTACTACTTTCCCACAGTATTGAATAACCCCATACTTTCCATTAATCATCCATTCTTCATCCACAGCGTCCATTTTAGCAGCTACGCCTTCTGCTAGCCCACATATAATATCAGCTTTTAAAGTACGTAATGTTACCAGTTTTCCTGGATGAAAACCTTGCAAACCCTCTTCTATAGACGTTGTGGGATCCCAATTCTTCTCTCCAAATAGCTTTCGATAGTTCAAGTCTCCTTTGAAAATAATCAGCTTTGATTCTTCTAGTTTCTTGTATAAATCTGGGTCTTTAGTTGCCATATAAGAGTAGTCAAGAGGTGCAGTCCAGAAATATGACTCTTCTATAGTGAAAACACCATCATTTAAGTACCCAAGCCACTTAGTTCCAAGCTGGGAAAGGCTACCGTTTGAATTTTTCTGAAGCTGTTTCAGAGTCCAGTGGAAATCAGGTGTTGTAACATCTGAGACGAACCATGGTATGGATTTTACATGGAAACGAATCTTTTGAGCCAAATTTGTGCTGATAAGGTAGTCTGCTATGCAAAGGTCAGTGAAAAATTCATACCCACAGTTATCAAGTACAATATCTAAAAGAAAAACAAATTGTAAACAATATTAAATTCACAATACACAAGTTTTGTGCAATTATTTTCATTTTATTCAGGGCTGTCCTCATGTTTACGGTGGAGTATATACAGGGTTCTTCACGGTGAGTGGCCTATTAGATGTTTCTGGAGAACTACATCTATTTAAATTCTGAAAATTTGTATCCGCACGTTTTTGATATTGATCTTTCTAACTAAAATATTTTTAATTAGCCTGCACTTCCGGTTATACCGGAAGTCGACACAAACTTTGTTTTTTTAAATGGAACACCCTGTATATTATTAGCTTTTTCAATTACACGTTCAATTTAAGGGCCACTTTATAACAACACATTCAGGCTAGTTCGTACCGTTTCGGATTTATTCGCCATTTTGTAGAAAAAGTTACGATTGGAGCGCTTTAGAAAAATTCTGATATCTTTAAAGACATGCAAAACAGAAACATGCGGTTTTCACTATCCAATAGAGCGTAAAAATTCCTACATACTGTCATAAACACAATACGATTTTAAAATAACTGTTATTTATAACATACATTTGAATTTGAAAATTTTCAATCAGAGATAACTTGATTTTTTTTAATGGAACGGTATCCATATGTCTCCAGCATTACATACCCTATCTTTCAAGTGTACATTAGCCTATACCTATCTCTTATAGTTTTCTTAGAAAATGATTGAAAATAGTAATTGTTAGCAGGGCGGTGTCATTTTTTTTTGTACGTAACAAAAAAAAATACAGTAGAAACAAAAATATTTCATGTTCAAGTAAAAAATTATAATAAAGAAATATTGTTACTGTGTTTGAAAATTATGTATTTAATATATTTTTTTAAAAATTTAAAAAAAATTCTAGCGATAACAACAGTGATATTATTACCTTACACAATCTTATAAATCCTATAAGTATTATTACAACAGGAGTAACAAAACAACTCACACCTCCTAAACTAATAACTGCTCAAAATGTTGTCCATTAACACTCAAACATTTTAATATTCGTGTCGTAATGCCGCTAGTGGTTGCTGACAGAATCTCATTCCTATCTAACTCTTCAAACGCCCTTCTTACTCTGATCTCTAATTCTTCGCGTGAATTGACGGGCGTTTCATATACTTTGGTTTTTATCTTTCCCCAAAGATGGAAATCAAGCGGGGTAAGATCTGGACTTCTTGCGGGCCATATCCAGGGAGCACACTTTCCAATCCATCTATCTTCAAATAGATCGTCAAGTGTGTTAGATATTTCTCGTGTAGAGTGAGCAGGAGCTCCATCATGTTGATACCAACAAGTTCTATATTCTGATAATGGTAAATTGTCTAAAAAGTCTGTAACTATTGTTCTTAATATTTCCATGTAACGATTAGAAGTTAAGGTCCCATCATAAATATGATAATAAAAGTTATTTCCATTCAATAAACAAAACACATTGAAACTAAATTTTACTTGAAACCTTGTTTCCCTAATAGCGTCAGGGTTTTGATTTGCCCAAACATGACTGTTATGTCTATTGAAAACTCCTTCATGAGAAAATTTTGATTCATCAGCCCTTTTTTTTTAAGTCATCATCTCCTTGAATATGAATTAACATCGTTTGACAAAACTAGACCCTTTTACTAGCATCTTCTGGATGGAGAGCTTGCACTAAAGTAAACTTATAGTTGTGCATTTTATGCTTCCACAAGATTCTTTCCACAGAGGAGTAAGGAATATCTATGTCGTTCACTGCAGTGTAAATAGAGGCATGTGGATATGCTTCGAAATAAGCCAGGACCGTTATTTCGTTATCTTCATCTCTAGTCATTGGACTGGGATTCACTTTGGGTGTTTTAAAAGTACCAAATTCTAGGAAATTTGACTCAATCCTAAAATTCTTTTCACTCATGGGTGGCAGATTAGGATTTAACTCATTAAACCTTCTACATGTTCTACTAACAATTCGGTTACATTCTCCATGGATGTAAAATAAATTAAAATAATCTGCATTGGAATAATGATTTTCCATCTTAACTGTGAACATTAGTACATTGACATTTATCGAATAATTTAGAATGACAAGTATGTAATATAAATTGTTCATCATGGCACACTTGCCTTAACGTTGACGTTCAACCATAGTATAAGGAAAAATTATGCTGTGTTATGTTTTTGAATGTCTCTAAATACCTCAAAAACTGTCCTTTTTAACCATAGGAAATACCCAATATAGGTCCGAAAGTTATCAAAAAAGGAATCGGTTGGAACTGCAAGTTACTGTATGTCCCTTTTAAAATAAGACACTCATTAAAGGCAGAACTAGTCAAAGGTTGGCGCTACCCCGCTGACCAATAATATTTTCAAATCAATTTTCAAAGAAAACTATAAGAGATAGATATAGGGTAATGTATACTTAGAAGATAGGGAATTTAACGCCGAATCAGATGCTGGGGACATATGGGTACCCTTCCATTAAAAAAATCAATTTATCTCTGATTGAAAATTTTCAAATTCAAATGTATTTTATAAATAAGTTATCTTAAAATCGTATTTTTATAAAAGTATGTAGACATTTTTACGCTCTATTGGATAGTGAAAACCGCATGTTTCTGTCTTGCATGTCTTTAAAGATATCGGAATTTTTCTAAAGCGCTCCAATCGTAACTTTTTCTACAAAATGGTGAATAAATCCGAAATGGTACAAACTAGCCCGAATATGTTGTCATAAAGTGGCCCTTAAATTAAACGTGTAATTGAAAAAGCTAATAATATGCAGGGTGTTCCATTTAAAAAAACAAAGTTTGTGTCGACTTCCGGTATAACCGGAAGTGCAGGCTAATTGAACATATTTTAGTTAGAAAGATCAATATCAAAAACGTGCGGATACCAATTTTCAGAATTTAAATAGATATAGTTCTCCAGAAACATCTAATAGGCCACTCACCGTGAAGCACCCTGTATACAGGTGTCCCGGAATTCAATGTACAATCGACCTACCACAGATTTCTCATCCAAAATTAGGTCGATTAAGATCAACTCACCTCTATACAAAGTTGCACCGTTTAGCCGCCAGAGGGCTTCAAAGTTATTCATTTTTTTTCTATTTTTTACCTATCTCCTAAAGGTAATCCAATCATATTCAAATTTCACAGAAATATTGTAATGAGCAAGTGGTTTAGTCGTTATGAGAACTAGTGCAATTGCACCCCTGCAAGGGTGTAAACTACCCCCACCCCAAACTTTTTTTATCGTATTTATTTCTCGGGCTGTTAGATAAATAACACGTTAATTTTTTTTTCAAAGACCGATCTTTTTTCAAATGTTTGTTTATTTTGTAAAATTTTGCTTACTCTCTTAGTTTTTGCGCAAAATATCTTTTTAGTTGAAGTTTGATGCAGAAATACAATACTTCATAAAATGTTTATTCATTAACCATAGAAACAATAAGAAAAGTAAAATTTGTGTAAAGTTTAAATTGAAACAAATTAAATCTAACTAATTAATTGTTCAATATGGTAACCATTCACTTGCCTTAAAGCTTCTAGTCTATGTAAAAAATTAAAACTTATACGCTCTAAATTTTCCCTATTCCGCAGTGAGGCAACAGCTTCTTCAATTCTATCCCACAATTGCTCCTCGGTATTTATCTCCCCCTTGTAAACATACGTCTTGATCCGCCCTCATAGTGAAAAGTCGCAAGGATTTAAATCTGGTGAATGTGCTGGCCAAGGAACAGGAGCATCGTGACCTCTGCCAATCCATTTATTGGGAAATTGCTCACTATGGTAATCCCTCACAATGCGTCCAAAATGGGGTGGTGCACTGTCATGCATGTACCAGATATCACGACGTAATGCGATCGGCAAATCTTCTAAAAATTCTGACAAAGTTTCTTGCAAGAAGTGTAAGTAGCCTTCCGCTGTTAGCCTATTGGATAACCTAACGGGTCCAATCAAATGACAATCAATTATTCCTATCCACACAGTAATTTTGAATGCGCGTTGAAAATGCCTTACATGAAATGCGTGAGGATTTTCGACTGCATAATGGTGCTCTTTATGAACATTTGTAACACCTCGCCGCGTGAAACATGCCTCATCTGTAAAAAGCACCTTTTTGTAAAAATTTGCATCCAGCCTTCTTTTCTGAGACATAATGCGCGCAAATAAAAGGCGTTCGTCATGGTCACCAGGCAGCAGTTCTTGGACAGGTTGTAAATGGTATGGGTGCAGTAGCTGTTGCTTCAGCATACGATTGACTGCTGTTTTTGGAATTCCAATTTGGTGTGCCAACAGCCTCGTACTAATGCTGGGATTCTCACTTACGATATCCAATACTTGCTCTTTTTCACGAAGATGGCGGACGTTAGAATTACGGCCAGCACTAAGTCTGTGCACACTTAGCACTCCAGTCTCCCTTAGCCGTCTTTCGATAGACGCAAATGTTCTGCGATCAGGAGTTTGCCTACTTGAAAATTTCTCCCTGTACTTGCACACTTTTGCTGAAGTGATGTTGACATAAACCTAACACTAAAAGCAAAAATTACCTTACTAACTTGTCACTTTGGCAAATACTATTAATGCAATAATAAGCTGTAGTGTCAAAATACGCATATATCAAACTCACTCCCATAGTAACAACAACTTTGTCCAGCTCTTCGACTCCCTTTCTGAAAAAACCGACCATCTGATTTCTGAATATCCTTCCTCCCAGGTCACTATTCTTGGTGGCTTTAATGTCTATAATAAGGAATGGCTAGGATCTTCAAAAACCGATCCACAAGGGAGAGCAGTGGAAGCCTTTGCAGTCAGCAATTATTTAGCCAATATGGTTCAGCAACCTACTTACTTTCCTTGCATCCCAACACAGCTCAAATTGCTTGGATCTCCTTCTTACTACAAAACCTGAATGCTATAAGACATCAGTCACCGCCCCACTTGGTCGCTCAGACCACGGCATGGTCACTGCTTCCTGGGCAATGCAACCCGAGGTAACACAGTCATCACACCCACGTATCGTTTGGCATTACAACTCCGCGAACTGGGACGAAATGCGGGATTGCTTTTACTCATTTCCATGGGCTCACAAAATGTCACCGAAATTATCCAAGCTGGCATGGAATTATTTATTCCACGTACACAGAAAACCTCTTCAGTCACTCAAAAGCCCTGGTTCTCTAAATCCTGTGACAAGGCTACACTTGAAAAAAAGTCAAAGCTCACAAAACGCTTCTACACAATTCCAGTCAAGGAAACTGTCAAGCAATGACCTCCTCTCTAGCACATCCAACCCAGTTCACAGTTACGCAGCACCCTCCAACTCAAATATACAATATTCTAAGCCTGTCTCTTTAGCCCAATTAGATGAGGATCACAGACTCATGGAGGGTTCTGTCTCTGTGGATCTCCAAAAAATATTAGACTGGGAAAGTAGAAATCTTGTACAAATCAACTCCACCAAATCTCAGTCTTGCTTTCTATCACATAAGAGATACACCAGCCCTAGACCCATCACAATGAACAACCAAGTTATTCAAAGTAATGAGTCTTTTTCACTTGTTGGCATTTATGTGGATCGTAATCTCAATTCGCACCAACATGTCACATCAATTGCAGAAGCGGCTGCTAAGAAATTAGGTTTCCTCTTCCGAGCTCGCAAATACTTTTTACCAGCTAATCTCTATATCTTATATACTTCACAAATAAGGCGAAACCTCGAATACTGCTCCCACA
The DNA here is from genome assembly GCA_964006375.1 of Tillus elongatus. Classification (NCBI taxonomy): domain Eukaryota; kingdom Metazoa; phylum Arthropoda; class Insecta; order Coleoptera; family Cleridae; genus Tillus; species Tillus elongatus. Next base: position 217,733,542 of record OZ023263.1, read on the forward strand.
TCTGGGATGCCTCTGCCACTTCTACACTTACTATCCTGGACTCCATTCAGAAGAGAGCTATGTGTCTCATTGGTGACCCTACCCTCACCCAAAGACTGCCATCCCTTGCCCGACGTGCCGTTGGTGACCTCTCTCTCTTTTATAGATATCTGCAGGGGCACTGCTCAGAGGAGCTTTCTTCCATAGTTCCTCCACCTGCTGCCCCCAACAGATCTACCAGGGGAACAGAGCGAATGCACCGTTTTACTGTCCAGGTCACCAGACAAGAACATCTTGTTATGCCCGCTCTTTTGTCCCAAGGACTTCCAAGTTGTGGAATTCCTTGCCGGCTCATGTTTTTCCTTCTCCTCCGAACTTCCAAGCCTTCAAGTCCAGAATTGCCTCTTTCCTCCTTGTCGACACCCACGGTACGATAGTATTTAGGCTGTAAGCCCTCGTGGGGTGTTGTTTAAATATTTTTTTTAAATGCAACATGTATTGCTTATATTTTATTTATATTAAACCGAGACATATCAATCAGTTTAATCTATAATGATGATAAAAATCATTTAAATCAAAGCTTACCTACGATACCTGACTGGGTAACTTCATCACCTGCCAATGCCTCCCATACTTTTTCCGATTCGTCACACAAAACGTATTGTTCTAGAGCAGAAATATCCATCATATTACCAGTCTCTGAATTTTCAGTAGCTGTAAAAGATAAGTCACATTTGTTGCCCCACAAATTTAACTGTAAAGTACAAGAAAATTATGAAACTGACACAATATCGCAACACAAAGGCAACACTAACCTTCAATAAAGTAAAGAAGTTATCTTTGTGTGGCGATGAATTTTCTAAAACTTTCAACAGGTGCATTCCCATGGGAGGCATTATTTTAAGAGACTCGTTGAAAGATTCTTCTTTTTTCTTTTTAAATGGGTCATAGTTTTGTAAGGTGTTCCTAAAATTTCAAAGAAACAAAGCAGGTTTTAAAATGTTTACTTTTTCTTAAAGATTTATAATTTCGACAGCAAACACAGTTTTTTCTTTTCCATTAATGTAATCAACAAACCAAACAAAGTATACATCATATTCAAAGTTATATATTCACCATTGCTAACTTTGTAACCGTTGGAGCTAAGAAGTCAGCTAATTTAAGAAAGTTGTAATATTTTTCCTGTGAAAAAACTGTTAAAATGGTGAAATTTGATCTATCTTTTGGTAGACCCCATACTAACGACTACTCAAAATGTGAGGAAGTGAAAGTCAAAATTGGAGGCTCTTACTTGAATAATAAAGCTAAACGTGTAGCAATAGCTGAACTGATCGTTCACAATAGAGAAACGAAACAGTTTTTCAACAAAAGTAATGATAGAAAAGAGATATGCAAGGAGAAAGATAATGTTGCGAGAATCACTATAGATTATATGCAGAATTTACCCCCGTCTAGCATATTCCAGTCCAAGAACTTTTTTAATTCAGGCAACTGTGTTTTTTTTTTAATTCAACAACACACCACGAGGGCTTACAGCCTAAATACTAACGTACCGTGGGTGTCGACAAGGAGGAAAGAGGCAACTTGTTAATTCTGGACTTGAAGGTTTGGAGGCTCAGTGGAGAAGGAAAAACATGTGCCGGCAAAGAATTCCACAACTTGGAAGTCCTCGGGACAAAAGAGCGGCCATAACAAGATGTTCTTTGTCTGGTGACCTGGACAGTAAAAGGGTGCATTTGCTCTGTTCCCCTGGTAGATCTGTTGGGGGGCAGCAGGTGGAGGAACTATGGAAAAAAGCTCCTCTCTCTGAGCAGTGCCTGTGCAGATATCTATAAAAGAGAGAAAGAGGTCACCAACGGCACGTCGGTGGGCAAGGAATGACAGCCTTTGGTTGAGGGTAGGGCCACCGATGAGACGTATAGCTCTCTTCTGAATTGAGTCAAGGATAGCGAGTGTAGAAGCTGCAGCGGCACCCCAGATGTGGGAGCAGTATTCGAGGTTTGGTCTTATTTGTGAAGTATATAAGGTATAGAGATTAGCTGGTGAAAAGTATTTGCGAGCCCAGAAGAGGAAACCTAATTTCTAAGCAGCCGCTTCTGCAATTGATGTGACATGTTGGTGCCAATTGTGATTTCGATCCACAGAAATGCCAACAAGTGAAAAAGACTCATTACTTTGACTAACTTGGCGGTTCATTGTGATGGGTCTAGGTCTGGTGTATCTCTTATGAGAAAGAAAGCAAGACTGAGATTTGGTGGGGTTGAATTGTACAAGATTTATATTTCCCCTGTCTAATATTTTTTGGAGATCCATGGAGACAGAACCCTCCATGAGTCTGCGATCCTCATCTAATTGCTAAAGGGACAGGCTTAGAATATTGTATATTAGACGGTGCTGTCGTCCGCGTAACTGTGAACTGTGTCGGATGTGCTAGAGCTTTCTTCCATAGTTCCTCCACCTGCTGCCCTCAACAGAGCTACCAGGGGAACAGAGCAAATGCACCCTTTTACTGTCCAGGTCACCAGACATAGAACATCTTGTTATGTCTGCTCTTTTGTCCCGAGGACTTCCAAGTTGTGGAATTCCTTGCGGCACATGTTTTTCCTTCTCCTCCGAACCTCCAAACCTTCAAGTCCAGAATTAACAAGTTGCCTCTTTCCTCCTTGTTGACACACACGCTACGATAGTATTTAGGCTGTGAGCCCTCGTGATGTGATGTGCAATAAAAAAATATAAAAAAATATCCTCATGCGTCAATTTATCATGCTGAAAAAGATTTGGGCTGCAGAAAATCCTCACTTCGTTAAAGAAAAGGGATTTCAACACAAATTCGATTTTAATGTATTCTGTTTATTGCTGAACGATAAAATAACATTTTGTTTTTATGATGAGAAGCTAGATTCTGAGAAATATCTTGAAATATTACGGACCACAGTATCTGACTTTCTCGACGAATCAAATCTTGAAATGCTGCGAAATGGTTGGTATCCACTAAATGGTGCACCAGCACAAATGAAGTTACCAATGAACTGTCAGAGATGTTTCAAGATCGTTGAATTCGTCGATCAGGTAAGGTCAAGTTTGGCCTCCAAAGTTGCCAAACCTTACTCCACTTGATTTTTATCTGTGGGTTAGAATAAACCAACTTGTTTACCTTACCCCCATTCATACTAAGGAAGAGCGTCAAAATCGAGAAGCACTACTGTCTTTAGAGGCCTGTGAGATATATGCAGCAACAAGAGACCACGTCCAGAAACAAATTCTGGAATCTTTGAGAGTTAGTGGAGGACATTTTGAACAATTTAGTTATTAGGTCTCACCTTTTGTTATGTTTATTTCTTGTTATTTTAAAGTGTTAAAAATTGTTTAAGGCGTTACAAATAATTTAGTTATTAATTTTTTGATTTGGTATTTCTTTCTTTATTCTAGAATAGTGATTTATTACTTTATTTTAGAATGATAAGTTGTTGCTACCTGTATTATTTTATTTGAAAGTCTTATCATATTCGACAAGTAAATAACTGTTCATGCTCGTTGTTCTGTCACTTTTAAATTCAAATGTCGCGCGCTACACTGACATAGAGTAAGTGTTACTAATGGTTTCCGCCAGAAGACCAGAGAGGGGGAAGAAGAATGAGAGAAGGGAGAGAAGCTTGCATCCCTCTGCCACTTGTTTTTGAGTCCTTGAAGAGGCAAGAGGTCTCGAGAAAGCGAATTGCTTTCAACCCCTTGAAGAGACACGAGGTCTCTAAATATCCATTTTGTTTGTAAGTCCTTTGGGAGACACGAGGTCCCTAGAGGTGTTGTGTGTGAATACAGAAAAACGAAGCTTATGTTCCTGCATTATTGGAGAATAAAGGTAGGTAACTTTGCTTATTGTCAGTGCCCTATTTGTTCTGTTTTTTTTTGTTATTCATTATAAAATAAATACACGTGGTATTTACATCCGGCTCCGGCTCGAAGGACCACAAATGTAAATACCACGTGTATTTATTTTATAATGAATAACAAAAAAAAAACAGAACAAATAGGGCACTGACAATAAGCAAAGTTACCTACCTTTATTCTCCAATAATGCAGGAACATAAGCTTCGTTTTTCTGTATTCACACACAACACCTCTAGGGACCTCGTGTCTCCCAAAGGACTTACAAACAAAATGGATATTTAGAGACCTCGTGTCTCTTCAAGGGGTTGAAAGCAATTCGCTTTCTCGAGACCTCTTGCCTCTTCAAGGACTCAAAAACAAGTGGCAGAGGGATGCAAGCTTCTCTCCCTTCTCTCATTCTTCTTCCCCCTCTCTGGTCTTCTGGCGGAAACCATTAGTAACACTTACTCTATGTCAGTGTAGCGCGCGACATTTGAATTTAAAAGTGACAGAACAACGAGCATGAACATTCCGCCCACCAAAATAAGGATTTATTTTCACAATTATATTGTTTCTCAAATAAACAAACAAAACAAAAATTTACAATAAGCACAAAAAACAAAAAACTGAAGCTATTGGATTCATAATTAACTGTACAAAAAATTTCAAGGCAGACGTATTACTGCGATGGCAACAGACATAACTTCGTCAGAGGCCTATCAAAAGTGCCACTACTAGTGCGAACTTGAGCTACCCGAGCTATACCATCACGGCCTGGGTATAGTTGCATAATGCGTCCGAGCTTCCAAACAAGAGGTGACGAAGTCTCATCTTTAATCACAACTAAAGCTCCGATCGGGGGGGACGTTTGCACAGTATCCCACTTACCACGCTGCTGCAGTGTATGCAGGTATTCGTTCTTCCAGCGGCGCCAAAAGTCCTGGTGGATCCTTTGCACCAGCTGCCAGCGTGACAAGCGATTCATACTTAACAAAGTCAAATCAGCATCAGGAGGAGCACCTAACGGTTCCATTGTAAGAAAATGTCCTGGGGATAGGGCTAACAGATCATTTGGATCAGTACTCGCACTACACAATGGTCGAGAATTCAAAACTGATTCCACTTGAGCAAGCAACGTGGACATTTCCTCAAAGGTCAGAATCTGCAAACCGATCACCCTTCGCAAATAAGTCTTGACTGAGCGCACTCCTGCCTCCCACAGACCTCCAAAATGCGGAGCTGATGGGGGGTTGAAATGCCACTTAATGGTACAAGCATCTGCTGCCCCCTTTGCATAGTTTAAGAGCTGCTTATTTGAGCCGACGAAGTTGGTACCTCTATCGCTATACAAATTGTCACATCTTCCTCTGCGAGCCACAAACCTCCGAAGAGCTGCCAAGAAGGCTTCAGCTGAAAGATCAGACACTACTTCCAAATGGACGGCCTTCGTTGCCATGCACACAAACAAACAAATATATGCTTTCACCTTTCGGACACCTCGATATCTGCCCTGTGTCACAAAAACTGGACCTGCAAAATCAACTCCGCTGTGTGAAAACGGCTTCAACTGAGAAACCCTGGCAACTGGCAAATCAGACATCATCGGTGCCATGGGAGTAGGATTCACTCGAAAGCAACGATAGCACCTTGACAAAACATGATGAATAGCTCTCCGAGGGGACAAAATCCAAAACTGTTGCGAAAGCAAATGAAGCAATGTGCGAGGACCAGGATGAAGATTGACATGGTGTGTGTGTGCAATGATTAACTCGGTGAGACGATGTGAGCGGGGCAACAATATAGGGTGTTTCACTTCAACTGGAACATCAGCTTGACGAAGGCGACCGCCCACCCTGAGGATACCCTCTGTATCCAGAAAGGGGGCTAACTTATTTATTGCCCTCGCACACCTCTCACCTTTAACCAAGGATGCTATTTCCCTTTGAAATACTTCACCTTGAGCACATTTGATAAGCATATGAAGCGCCTCCTGTAATTCGGTGGCTGTCAGAGATGCAGTAGTTCGGTCAGATGGAGACACCCTACAATTTCGCACAAACCGCTGACAATATACAACAACACCCTGAATTTTCCGTAGATGCGAAAAGCGATTCAAAAGTTTACTGAGCCACTCCTCATTTGCCAAAGTAACTAGTACGGGGAGAGTTCGTTGCTCCGCCAGGCACTCTTCTGGCGGCTCAAAACGCAACGACTTGGGCCAATTTTCTCTTGCCAATTTTAGCCAGGCGGGTCCCGCCCACCATAGTGGATGCTCACAAAACCCAGAAGGTAACATGCCTCTCGATGCACAATCAGCTGGGTTTTCTTGTCCACTTACGTGATGCCATGACTCTGGAGGAATCTTCTCTTGTATGCTTGCTACTCGATTCCCAATAAAGGTCTTCCACCTATTGGAAGATGATTTTATCCAGGCAAGTGCCACCATAGAGTCTGACCAAGCATACATAGAGTTAAACTCAAAACGACCTTCATACACCCGACACACAAATTCCAGAAGCTTTGCCAACAATAAACACCCACACAATTCGAGACGTGGAATCGATATTCTTTTTAAAGGTGATACCTTGGACTTGGCACACAGAAAATTGATCCAAACTTGACCCTCCTCTGATACTTGTCTTAAGTAAACAACTGCAGCATACCCTCGCTCCGATGCATCACAGAACCCATGGAGTTCTGTACTGATGATATTATCGTGTTTTACGCCTCTGGGAATTGATAAACCTGCTAGCGCACTGAGTTGTGATTTATACTGAGACCACTGACCAACAATATCCTTTGAGGGCTTATCATCCCATCCCACTTTTTGCTCCCACAAGCACTGCATAAGATATTTTGCCAACAGGGTAACAGGAGACAAAAAACCCAGGGGGTCATAAATTCTTGCCAATTCCGAAAGAAGATTTCGTTTTGTGCACGGACGATCAATAGGTTCAACATTAAAAGAGAATGTATCACCTATGGGACACCACTGCAATCCTAAAATTTTCAACACTGATGGATCATTTAAATCTAACGATCGAGGTTGCTGACTATCAGCTGATACTGTGGACAACAGTTTCGAATTATTGCTGGCCCACTTCTTCAATTCAAAACCCCCCTTAGCAAACAACCCAATCAATTGCCGTTGCAACTCAAAAGCCTCTGACAATGAGTCGACTCCACTGACTACATCATCCACATAGAGATCGGACCGAACTAGCTTTGCTGCCAATGGAAAAGATGATTCCTCATCATCACAAAGCTGCATCATTGTTCGGATTGCCATGTGTGGGCTTGAGGAGACCCCATATGTGACAGTATTAAGGCGATATTTCTGTACAGGTTCCCCCTTTGAGAACCTCCAGAGAATTCTTTGATAATCCCTATGATTATCTACAACCAAAATTTGTCGATACATTTGCCGAATGTCAGCAGTAAATGCAATTTTGTTTGAGCGAAATTTCAACAACACAGTGGCAATATCTGTCTGCAACTTCGCTCCCACTAACAACGTATCGTTCAGAGATACACCATTCGTACTTTTGGAACTAGCATCAAATACCACCCGCAGTTTGGTCGAAAGGCTGTGAGGACGCAACACACAATGATGGGGAATATAGTATGCATCAGATGGTTCCACAGCTACATCTGATACCAGAGACATATGGCCAGACTCATAATAATCCCTGATAAACTCCGAATAGGACTTGTGCAACGCTGGATCCCTACTAAGACGTGCTTCCAGGGAGTAAAACCGCCTCAATGCAACACTGAAAGATTCTCCCAAACACGGAGTACCCTCACGAAAGGGCATATTTAAAATATATCTCCCAGCACTATTTCGGTGCTGAGTCTTCTTGAAGATTTCCTCACATTTTTTATCTTCCGGAGACATAACTAAACCTTGTGGTACCTGTTCCAAGCTCCAAAACTGTTTCAAGGTATGATCCAAGTCGACCAACGTGCATAAACTATTCACAACAGAATGAGACTTTGACTGTTCTACACTGCCCATAAGCACCCAACCAAAAACAGTATTGATGGCCACTGGTGCACCTCGAGGCCCTCTCTTTATTCCAGGTCTAACCACATGAGCATAAACGTCAGTACCCAACAAAATTTCAATGTCCCCTGGTATACCAAACTCTGAATCTGCCAACTCTAAGTTCTGAATATGTTGCCAGTGGCACTGCTCAATTTTAGCAGAAGGGATCTTGGAACAAATGTTCGGAATCACAATCATGTCCAACTCTAACTTTGTTGGCTCATAAATGGACTCTACTCGACATTTGAGAGTGCCTTGGCTAGCAAGCGAGCTCATCTGGTTCAAGCCTTGAACCATCACTGAACGAGATGAGGTGTTGAGCCCCAATTTTTCAACACACTGCTGCGAAATGAAATTAGCCTCACTCGCACAATCCAGGAGAGCTCGACATCTCCTAACCTTTCCATTTTTATCTCGTACTAATAGCATTATAGTTGCCAGTAACACGGACTGTTCCCTTTTTACCACACTTGCCAACACACGCAATTGCTCTGCACCTTGTGGCTCTTCCACAGGTGGCTTGTTTGAGTCACTCTCATCTCCCGATGCCGGTGCTTTTGGGAAGTGCAATAATGTATGATGGTGTTTATTACATACACGACAACTTGATGACTTGCACTCCCTGCTGGCATGCGAGTTTGATAAACAGTTAAAACAAAGATTATTCTTTTTTGCGAACGTATACCGTTTATGAGAGGATAAAGATAGAAATCCATCACACTTGAGCATGGGGTGCTCCTCCTTACAATAAGCACATACAAGCTTTGTGCTGGTAACAAAGGACGAAGCGGGCCTAGCAGTGGTTGCTGAAACATGCTGCCTTCTATTAGTCACATAATTGGAAGTTAAGGCAGTTGTCTCCATTGCTTTACACTGCTTTTCCAAGAATCTACATAAACTACTAAAACTGGGAATGTCCGATTCGCAAAACTCAAGCTCAAATTTTTGCTTAAGACTCATATCCACCTTTTGCAGCAACATGTTGAATTTAGTGAAATCCCACATGTCATGTTCAAACTGCTTCAACGCTTCCAAATTTTCACTGAATACAGACAACAACGTTCGTAGGGAAGAAGCAGATTCACTATTTGCTTTGGGGGCCTGTACAATACCCTGCCAATAATTGGTCAACAAAACCCGGGTATTGTGATACCTTGAGACCAGAGACTTGAATGCAATCCCATAATTGCTTCCCGTTAGCGATAAATTCTTGATTAGGCCAGCTGCATCCTTCACTAACGAAGCACTCAAATATTGGAACTTTTCAATATCTGACAATGATTCGTTCTCATGAATCATTGTTTTAAACAGATCATAAAAGGTTGGCCAGTTTTTCCAATTTCCATCGAATTTTGGCATTTCGATTTTCGGTAACCTCAAATGTCTGTTTAAATTTGAAGTTGACATAATCGCGTTTGCGTTCGTTACTTCCTTTTCACTGAGAGATCGAGCGTTCGATGATTTGACAGAACACCGCGACTTACTCGATGCTCGACTCGATTTCGAACTACCGTGAAAAACGGATCGAGCTTGATTCTCAGCGGCTTTATTTGCATAACCTCTCAGTTCTCGATAGATAGTTTTTATAGAGTATTGCAGTTCATCGAATTTGTTCTGCATTTCATGCTCGCTCTCCAACTCTGATCGATCAACTACCGACACGATGTCCAAATGCAATGAATCAAATAGATTGACCAACTCATTCAACGCCTCAAAACGAACCTCAAATCCATTCAACCTATCTAAATCCACTACTGCGTCTATTTTGACCTGTTGAGCCACGTGCAATATGGCTTCTACTCGTCTATAAACGCTTTCGCGCTTATTTTTTAGCTGAATCAACTCCATTGTTCAACGCAAAAAAATTCCTAAACGCGATTTAAACAATATGCAAACGTGATTTCAACAATATGCAATTCGAGTATGTACCTAGTTATATACAAGCAATAACGTCACCTTGAAATTAAATGACTCAACACGGCAATAAACAATTACAAATTTACTAGACTAAAGGAAACAAGTAAAATTACTTCAAAAAATGGACTGTATCAACTAATAACAAAACAAAACAACTATAAAAATCCGGTCGATGGGCCAGTGGTAGTTACAATAACACATTACTTTTCTGCATCATTATATTAATCAAATAAATGGCTTTTTTTCTTGCTACTTGCATTATTCTGTTTTTTTTTGCTAATAAGTCCAAAACCGCTGAAAATAGGTATAATATCACATTATACTTTTAGATAGAGAACTAACTGATCCTTCGGGTTTCCCTATAAAATACATGGTGTTTTATTTAAAACTTCCACATAACTTGCATTTTAATTTTCTGCAAAACTCTATTATATTGTGGACCCCTGTATACAGTAACTTAATGCGCATAATATTTTATGATATAGCAACATAATAAGGAACAACCACCTAAAAATCGGGCTCGCTCTCAGAGATGCCATCGACGTGCTCCAAGGTATTCCCAGTGAAGAACCGTTGAGTTTTGACAGCATTAAGCATCAATTAGAGATGAGGTTTGGCAACCAGCATTTACAACAGCTGTATCGACTGCAGCTGAAAAATCTTTGTCAGAAATCGGGCGAAAGTCTCCAACATCTCCACCCGACGTTGTCAGACTGACACGATTAGCCTACCGCATAGCTTTTTAAACCAGCTGTCGCTGCAAACCTTCATTGAAGGCATCAGAGATACCGACACGCAACAGGCGCTGAGGATGGCGAGACACAAAAACTTGAACTATGCTTTGGCACATTCCTTGGAGTTTGAAGCGGTAAAGCAAGCGTCAGAAAGTCATGTGAAAGTTTGCAGTCTTCAAGTCCAAGAAGAAAATAAAACAGATCTATCCAAGATCATGCAGCTACTGAAAAAAATAGCAGAATAAATAAGGCCGACGTCTCATGGACACCCAATAAGAGCTCACCGTGCAAATCCCTTGCACTGCTGGAACTGCGGCAAGGTGGGACATATAAGGGGCGAATGTTGGGCTCTAAGATCACGCGCAAGGGAGAAAGTGAAGCTAAGGCCGGTAACCATTTCTCAGGTTAGTGATTCTGGCAGCGCTCTCACCTTAGACGGTTGCGTAAGCGGTAATAAGACCCAGATAGTCGTCGACACAGGCGCACCTAGGACGATTATTCGCCGCGACATGATTCCAAGATGGCGAGTAAGAGAGCCAGACAGAGTGTACAGAGTAAATGCAGCCGGTGGTGATCGAATCCAGGTATTCGGCGAAACTGACGTCGAGCTGCAAATTGGGACATGGAAGGCAAAGCAGAGAGCCATAGTCGCCGCCATATCAGACCCGATTATAATTGGCTTGGACATACTTCAGGGTCAGTGCGCTAAACTCGATCTTGGCACTAACATCCTGACTATCGGCGGTGAAGAAATAATAATGTCGCCTGGAAGTAACCTGGTAGTGTGGAAAATCACCATAGAGGAAAATGGCAACGTCTACCGTGAAAGTGCCATTCCAGTGAAGAGAGCTGTGAGAGAAAGAGACGACCCAGTTACTCAGCCGGAAGCAAGTGGAGAAAAAAGTATGAGAGAAATACAAGACGAAGGGTGCAAAGACCACGTAAATGTGAAGCCAACCCAGAAAAAGGCCAGTAAACACATTTGTTGGAACAGAGCCGTTGTCGAAAGGATGAATAGGGCCCGCTGAGATATTTGTGCGAGTAGAAACATCAGAACAATAGCAACTACACGGAAGAACCAGTACCACCTAAGAACTTTGCTTGAAGGAAGCCCCGACATATTGACGAGAAGGAAAACCATCCACTGCTGTCGGAATGCATATACAAATAGAAAGCGACTGCATGAAGACCCGTTATGACGTGCTACCTAATTCAGCTGGTTTTAAAGAAGATCGGGTGTTGTTCTACAAGCCAGTACGATGCAAGCGACGGTCACCTAAACTACAGAAATTATGGGAAGGTCCTTATAAGGTGGTCAAAAGGATAAATGACGTTGTCTATCGCATTCAGAGGAGCCCGAAGAGCAAGATGAAGGTGGTCCATATGCACAGACTTAAGCCATACCAAGAAATGTCAGAATTCGACCGGGACGATCGAATATAAGAGGGGGGCAGTGTCACAGCGAACACTCTGGAATGACATTTCTAGAATAGACCAGAAGTGACAGGTGTAGAATAGTGTAGAACGTCTAGAATCTCTATAGACAAGTATAAATAGAAGAGCGGTGCACAGAGTAAGTTAATTCAGTATTGAATAAGGTGGTGTAAAGAACTAATCATAGAGTATTAAGCGAGTCAACAGTAAGTGTTAGTATATAAGGAGCGATCATAGAAGGCGATAGTGGAATATAGTTATATGGACATTTAATAATAGAGAAGAGAAATATTTTAGTTGACACTGGTGTTGGAAAATAGTTGGTAATAATAAATAGTACTTTGAAAAGCTGTGTTTTGTTAGTAAACAAATCCAAAACCCCATGGAACGTAACAATATATAGGATGTTCTATCAGAAAAATCAGAGTTGGTATTTGGTAAGAGGGGATCTGGCAACACCGCATTGTTAAAAATAATTTTAAGATGAATATCACAGCTTTATATGAACATAACCTTAATTCCAAATTCCTACCCTTTCTCGTTCTCTGGATACTTGTAATAGGCCATCAAGTTTGGCGCACCCTCTATAAAGAGACAAAACCGAATATGTACTCATGACAGTTATACTCAGCTAATATTAGAATCTAGAAAAGGTCATGACACAAGATATTGTTGATTATAAGAAATAGTGCCTAGATTTTTATAAAACGTGTATCATATCATTAGTCAAATTCAGTAATAAATCATATAACCCCCGATAACACAATTAGTCTAGAATGAAAAGATTCAAGCGCAACTTATTTAAATTTAAAATATAAACAACTTACGTGTTTTCGAATGCTTCCCTTATTCGTCTGTACATATAACATTCACTTAGCAACCAAACTGTGTGAAAATATGAGGGTTCTCCTTCTTCGGTTGATTGTTTTGCGATGTAGTCATTATAGATTTTTGCATCAGGTAGATCCAAACTTATATTTTCTAGGGCCTTATTTGTTTGTATCTCATATTTCAATTTGGATATGTCAGATATTACAGTTTTTAATTCTTCCTGAGCAACCTGTATTAAGTTAATTACGGTTAATAATTCTTGAAATAACGATAAAAATGAATTATGTTACAAATTTCAAATGAATTTTTTTTTTATGATTTCAACAACACACCACGAGGGCTCACAGCCTAAATACTATCGTACCGTGGGTGTCAACAAGGAGGAAAGAGGCAACTTGTTAATTCTGGACTTGACGGTTTGGAGGTTCGGAGGAGAAGGAAAAACGTGCCGGCAAGGAATTCCAGAACTTGGAAGTCCTCGGGATAAAAGAGCGGGCATAACAAGATGTTCTATGTCTGGTGACCTGGAGAGTAAAAGGGTGCATTCGCTCTGTTCCCCTGGTAGACAAAGCTCCGTTAAGCAGTGCCCATGCAGATATCTGTAAAAGACAGTCAGGTCACCAACGGCACGTCGATGGGCAAGGGATGACAGCCTTTGGGTGAGGGTAGGGTTACCGATGAGATGTATAGCTCTCTTCTGAATGGAGTCCAGGATAGCGAGTGTGGAAGCGGCAGCAGCACCCCAGATGTAGGAGCAGTATTCAAGGTTTGGCCTTATTCGTGAAGTATATAAGGTATAGAGATTAGCTGGTGAAAAGTATTTGCAAGCCCAGAAGAGGAAACCTAATTTCTTAGCAGCCGCTTCTGCAATTGATGTGACATGTTGGTGTCAATTGAGATTTCGATCCACAGAAATGCCAACAAGTGAAAAGGACTCATTACTTTGAATAACTTGGTTGTTCATTGTGATGGGTCTACGGCTGGTGAATCTCTTATGAGATAGAAAGCAAGACTGAGATTTGGTGGAGTTGAATTGTACAAGATTTCTACTTCCTCAGTCTAATATTTTTTGGAGATCCACAGAGACAGAACCCTCCATGAGTCTGCAATCCTCATCTAACTGGGCTAAAGAGACAGGCTTAGAATATTGTATATTTGACTGGAGGATGCTGTCGTCCGCGTAACTGTGAACTGGGTTGTATGTGCTAGAGAGGTGGTCATTGATGTGGAGAAGAAACAAAGTAGGGGCTAAAGCTGAACGTTGAGGGACTCCTGCATTAATTGGATACAGTTTAGAGGAATGGCCATCCACGACAACAGAAATGCTCCAGTTGGAGAGGAAATTTGCTGTCCAGGTACAGAGTTTTGGTGGTAGGCCATAGGCCGCAAGTTTATTAAGCAGCGCTGCATGCCAGACCTGGTCGAATTCTTTGGGTATGTCTAGAGCGACAATCTGGGATTCACCGTGTAGTTCCATAGACTTGTTCCAAAAATTGGTGATAAAGGAAAGGAGGTCGGCAGTTCATCTGCGCTGACGGAATCCATACTGCCTGTTGTGGATTAGACTGTTTTTCAAGAAATTTAGTAATTCGGTGGTTATATACTTTTCCATTACTTTAGAGATGACTGAATGGAGAGAAATAGGTGTGTAGTTGCTAGGAAGCGCTTTGGATCCTTTCTTGGGGTCGGGTTGTACTCGAGCAGTTTTCCAGTTACTAGGGCATATGCCTCTATTGTAAGATGTCTGAAACAGACGAGTCAGGACAGGAGCAAGTTCTGGTGCGCATTTTTTGAGAACAATTGCTGGGATCTCGTCAAGGCCAGAGGCTTTCCTTGTATTAAGAAAAGAGAGCATCTGAAATAAAATCGATCAATAAGGTGTTTACAATGGCACGAACCTATATAGGTCACAATGGTTATAATTAATACATTGTACCCAGTCTCTGCATCTTACCCCAACATACAATGCTTATAATACAGGCTACGAAATAACGAGACTGATGCTGCTATACAAGAAGTACGCATGCACCAAAGGTGATCCATGCACCAAAGGTGATCGACTGGCAGCTGCATAGCGTGAGGCCTCTCTTTCGAATGCAGCACCTCCCATGTCTGTAAACAAATCGGTCTGGTCATGGCCTTTATTTGTATAAGAGCTGTTGTTTTGTTTTGCCAGAAAAATTATAAGTCTAATAATAGAGCAACGAATTGTGAAATTTCATGTGAAACTTGGAAAAACCATTACTGAAATTTATCTTCAATTAAAAGAAGTGTATAGCGATGGATCTTTATCATGTGCGT
Organism: Tillus elongatus; assembly: GCA_964006375.1. NCBI lineage: Eukaryota > Metazoa > Arthropoda > Insecta > Coleoptera > Cleridae > Tillus > Tillus elongatus. Next base: position 217,748,653 of record OZ023263.1, read on the forward strand.
GAGTTTTTGAGTGGTTTAAGCATATCTAAGATGGCCAAGAAGATGTTGAAGGTAATTCACACCCGGGTTGCCCTTCCATGCAAAAAGCGGATGAAAATATTGAAAAAGTCAGTAATCTGATTCGATCTGACCGTCGGCTAACTATTCATGCAACTCCTGAAACTGTAGGAATTGACAAATAATGTGTACGGCAAATTGTACATAACAATAATATTAACATGCAAAAAGTGTGTGATAAAATGGTGCCTAAGATTCTCACCATTGAACAAAAAGAAGCTCGCGAAAATGTTCGCACTGGCACTGTGATTTCCCGTGAAAATTACTTGAATTTCTTGGAAAGAGTGATAACATGCGACAAATCTTGATTTTTCACTACGATCCTGACTAGGACCCAACTTCACCGAGAGTAAAGAAAGCTCAAAGGAGCAAATCAAGCTCCAAAGCAATGATGATTGTCTTTTCGATATTCATGGGATTGTGTACCTTCACTGGGTTCCTGAATATCAAACTATTAACCAACATTACTATCTTGAGGTTCTTGCTCAACACTGTGAAAGAATAAGAAAAAAACGTCCCGAATTGTGGAAGAAGTCATGGGTTCTCCATCAAAACAACGCCCCAGCTCATTCTGCATTGTCTGTCAAGACGTTTCTAGCCAAGTACAACATCCCAGTATTAGACCATCCACCTTATTCACCTGACCTTTCACCATGTGACTTTTATCTGTTTCACAAGGTCAAATCTGCATTAAAACGAACAAGATTTCAACCGGTTGAATCTGTGGAGAAAAAAAAAAGGAGCGGGATGTGTCATGAAAGAGCTCACAGAAGGAGACTTCCAGCACTGTCTCAAACAATATATAATTCGCATGGAGCATTGTAGGGATAGAGGAGGTGTGTATATTGAAGGTAATAATAACTAAATATGTATAAAATCAAAATAAAATATTTTACTGCAATAGTCTGATGATCACCCTGACTAACATAACAATGTTAAAAGTAGCTACAGATTCGTCTATTTTATGAGTATGTTGTGATATACCAGACTATATACAGCATTTTTGTGTTAGGCATTATGAACTATTTTATTCTTATGACGGTAATGTTTAACCATCACGTAGCCGAATTTGATATAAAATTAAGAACATAGGCAAAAGAATTGCCAATATAGCTTGAAATATTATTTTAGTTATGTAGAAGAGGAATTTAACGATTTTTTTGTTGTTGTGATGATTACAGAAAATCTCAAGAACCAGGACAAAAAAAAAAAAAAACCGCTGAGAATATTATAAAAAGCTCTGAGAGACTATGAGAAGACTTGAACCAAACAAAGTCTCCAGGGTTACCAGATTTTGTAACACCCGTGCGGGTGCCTTGTTTCAATATATATTTTAAGTAATTAAAACATAAATACAGGGTGTAGCACCTCGGACGATAGGTTCCTGCCATACAAGACATTGAAAAAATTCTAAGAGCAAAATTGTGCATAATTACCATCGCTATGTTCCTAAAATATTTCTGGTCACCTGTGGCATGCCGTATTCCAGTGGCGTATCAAACTTGTTTTTTTTAATGGAACCTATATTGTATTGCAGATTTGGAAAGTGCTCCAACAGTAGAATTTAATATAAATTTCATAAGATATTATGAAATGAAGCTATGAGAAGACTTTAAGCAAATGATATAAACCCGCGTACCAAATTTGGTTGCCCTTACTTTGTTATTTCCGGAGATATAATTTTTTTCAAAAGAAAACACAAAATTTTCCGGGAAAACCACGGCCGATTTCCCTGGCTAACGAACTTATCCAAGCCACTTGCATAAGGAAGGTATTCACCAAATTTAATCAAAATTGGCCCATTATTTTTGGAGTTATCAGTGTGATAGATACATATATATATATATATATATATATATATATATATATATATATATATATATATATATATATATATATATATAGATACATATATATATATATATATATATATATATATATATATATATATATATATATATATATATATATATATATATATATATATATATATATATATATATATATATATATATATATATATATATATATATATATATATATATATATAGTAGAGATCGGTTATAACAAACACTCAAGGGACCGCCGCAAATGTTCGTAATAAAAGGTCAAGTACAAAATATGCGACTTGAAATAACCACGCATCAGTCAAGTGAAAAATATTTATTTGTGTTATACTATATTAAATACATAAACAAACTAGAAGATAAAATAAAAACTCTGGACGCAGCAAGTGCGTTATGGTAGTGAATTTTTATTAAATGTTTCAAATTTGAATAACTCAATTTTCTATAAACTTAAAAAAGTTTAATTTTGGTATGTAGTAAGGTCCTTCCTAAGGCAAGATATGCACCAAATTTCATTAAAATAACTTTGTAATTTTCAGAAAAAAAAAATTTTTCGAAAGAAAATTTGAAAAACTCAATTTTCTATAAGCTTAGAAAGTTAAATTTTGGTACGTAGTAAGGTCTCTCTCAAGGCAACATATATGGTAAATTTCAGTAAAACAGCTTTATTTTCGGAGAAAAATTTTTTTTCGAAAGAAAACTCAAAATTTTCCCGGAAAAATCCTGTCCGATTTTCCTGGCTAACGAACTTGTCCAAGCCATTAATAAAAGAAAGGCACTTGCCGAGTTTCATTGAAATCGGTTAATTATTTATTGAGTTATCAGATACATATAAAAATTGAAACTGACCCCGGATATGGGTTCTAAGGGTCCTAGTTGGCGCTCATTTAAAAAAAATTTTGCAAAGTCTCACCATCGATACCTCTCTATTAGTGAATTTTTTTAAATAAAAATTCACTAAAATGCATACATATGTATTCAACTTATTTTACAAAAAGTCCGTAATCTTTAGCTGTTTTTGTGGCTTCCTTTGTTTTTGGTAAAATAATTCTAATTCATGGTTTAAAACATTAAAAGCTTCTTGAGCTATGGGAGAAACACCTTCCCTGCTTATTAGGAAATTGGAAATAACTTTTAAAGATGTTAATGCATCTTGAATGTCAATATTAGATGATTCATCTGGAACAATATCATCCTCTACTTCCTCATCATCAGTGCTGTTATTCTCAATAACACTTTGAATTATAGCCGCGTGTGACGTCACCTCTGTCATTAAAATGTCATCATCAACTTGTAAATATGAATCGAGTTCGGGAAGATTAAATTCGTTAATGTTGTTCTTATTTGCCCAAACCGATAATTCTTTCTCTTCAGCTTCATTCGATGTGTTGTTTATTTTAAGCCACTCGATCAACGGCTGGTTGTCTTCAGGCTCCCAGTTATCATCTCGTAAATTTTTTATAAATCCGGCGTGACAAAAACAATTTTTGATTGTAACAGATGTTACTCGTTGCCAAGCCGTATTTAGCATAGTGATTGCATCCAATATGGTAACAGAGGAAGGTTATTTTTTTTCCATACTATTCAGGAGACGTACAATCAATAATTTTTTGTAATGAGCGTTAAGGCACCAAATCACGCCCTGATCCATGGGCTGTAATATTGCTGTTGCATTTGGAAGTAAGAACACTAACTTGATGAAATCTGAATTTTCTAAACGTGGATGTACGGGACAATTGTCGACCACTAAAAAAATTTGTCTCTTCGTCTGGTTAGATCAGCATCCCAACCGCGAATCTCTGCTTCGAACATGTCTGACGTGTTTCAGGCGCGGCGATTATCGTTGTAACTAACCGGTAAATTTACGCAGTTTTTAAAACACCTTGGTCTTTTAGATTTTCCGATTACGAACAGTTTACGTTTTTTTGTCCCACTCATGTTAGCACACACAAACACTGTTAACCGTCCCTTCGCCTGCTTGCCGCCACTACATTTTTCTCCCTTAAATTTTAATGCTTTATCTGGAGTTAACTTGTAGAACAAGCCCATCTCGTCTCCGTTAAAAATGTCATTTTGAGAGTAATGCCAAGGCAGGTCAGGCCACTGAGTTTCTAACCAGGACTTGGTGATGTTTTTGTCAACACTCGCAGCCTCGCCATGCATTCTTCCCACTAAAATGCTGTACCGTTTCTTAAATCGTTCACTCCAACATTTGGAAAGCACAAACCTATTGCTATCTTCCATATTACACACGGCAATTGGGTTCGCATTTTCTTCAGTATTGTTCTCCAATCCAACATTAACAATAGTTTTGGCAAAATTTTCTGCCTTTTCTCGCAGCATAGCGCCGCTTATAAGTACATTTTGAGTTCTCTGTGTTGAAAACCATTTTATTAACGCATTCTCCACATCCGGTCTGGTAGGTTTTCTTAGTCGCTTGAGTTTTGCAATTTTTCCACGTTTCTTTTATTTTATTTGTATTTCCTCTTATGTTGGAAACTGTTGATTTTGAAAGTTTGAATTGGTTACACACATCAATGTTTGATACTCCATTCTCCAGCTGTTTTATAATTTTAAGTTTGGTTTCAATCGATATTGCATTCCGTCTAGAAGTAGGTTTATTATTCATACTGAATGTTTTCAATGTTGTATCATTGGTAGGATACAATGATATAGGTAGAACTACAGGTTACAACTAAACACTTATTTAAACTGCAAACTCACAGACCCAAATCAGCAGTCTACTCTGGCTATAAACAGTACGTATAATAAATTAATAGCAATGGTAGAAGAATGTTGCAGACTTTGTGAAAAAATGTGCACGGGACTTGATTTGTCTGAAGTTATGTATTATTCCTGGAATGACTTCTCATTATCACGTCCTCACTGATCGTTATAAGCCATCCTACTTTGATTTTTGTTACGTCAACAGGTTCGCTATAACCGAGCGTTCATATTAACCAAGGTTCGTTATAAAGATGCGCAAAGTGCATTGTTTAAACAGGGTTTATATTGGGACTTCGGATTCTGTTCTTATAAACCGAACGTTCGTTATAACCAGGGTACGTTATAACCGGTCTCTACTGTATATATATATATATATAAACATATAAAAATTGAAACTGACCCCGGATATGTGTTCTAGGGGGCCTAATTAGCGCTCATTTGAAGACATTAATTCAAAAGTCGGCATCTCATTAGGGAATTTTTTAAAGAAAATTCACTAAAAAGTTAAAAAGTTACGAAATTCTATCTAAATGTCACAAATTTAATCAGCTAACTTACTTCTCCATACTCATTGGAAATCTCTTCCTTACTCCTTGTTAAAGTATCTATTACTTGTGTTACAATGACTGGCATGCGCTCCTTAACTGTGTGATAAGCGAAGCTCCTAAAACCAGAACAAGTAACATTAGATTATGAATAATTTCTTTTATCAATGCCACCACACCGTAATTATCTACAAATTAACTCAATGAAGTTTATCAAAAGCAGACTTATAAAAAAACTTTGTTCAATTAAACAAAAAAATCACAAATTCACAAGGGCACATAGTGTTTATAATAAAGACAGGAGTTGAAGAATTTCTAACAGTTTCAGTAAATAGAGATATTGGGCTTTCCCAGCAGTTTTAAAAGAGCAACAGATTGCACCTCACAGAAAAGACTCCTTTTTGATTGAGTATCTACTGTAAATTAACAACTTCTGAACGCATATGTTTGACCAAGTGTAATACTCACACGTTCTCTTTTTGGGGGAAATAGTAAATCATTCTATCTCATGCAGTATGTGATGTTATGCACATAAAAGATCCTTACCCTTCTGACAAAAGAAAGAGGTTTGGTAAAAATTTTCGAAAGAAAATTTAAAATTTAAAAGATCCTTACCCTTCTGACGAAAGAATGAGGTTTGGTAAAATTTTTCGAAAGAAAATTTAAAATTTGAATAACTCAATTTTCTATAAACTTAGAAAGTTGAATTTTGGTACTTAGTAAGGTCTCTCCCAAGGCAACATATATAGTAAATTTCATTAAAACAGCTTTGTTATTTTCAGAAAAAAGATTTTTTTTGAAAGAAAAGTCAAAATTTTTCCGGAAAACCACGTGCGATTTTTCTGGCTAACTCATCCAAGACATTAATAAAAGAAAAGCATTGGCCGAGTTTCATTGAAATCGATTAATTATATTATTTTTTGAGTTATCAGACGGATACATATATATATATATATATATATATATATATATATATATATATATATATATATATATATATATATATATATATATATATATATATATATACCTCTTCAGCCACTCAAAAGCCTTGGTTCTCTAAATCCTGTGACAAGGCCAGACTTGAAAAGATCAAAGCTCACAAAACGCTTCAACACAATCCCAGTCAAGAAAATCGTCAAGCATTTAACGACGCAAGAGACCGCTATGTCCGCATTCTTTCTGAGGCAAAAAACTCGTTTAATAACCACATCAAAAACAAAGTCCTCTCAAGCTCCAACGGCAACAAACCCTTCTGGACTCTTGCTAAATCTATTGGGAATAATTTCTGCAAAAGCACGTTCCCACCTCTTGTCTAAGGGGATGAAATTGTTTCTACCGCCCTGGGTAAGGCTGAACTTTTTGCTTCGTTGTTCGCCAGCAATTCTACTCTCAACCCACCTCCAAATGTTCAACCACCAACAGTCCCCAATGTCGCACATAAAATGACGGATATCATTTTCAAAACTAAAAAGGTGCGAAAGATGCTCTCTTCTCTTAATACCAGGAAAGCCTCTGGCCTTGACGAGATCCCAGCAATTGTTCTCAAAAATTGCGCACCAGAACTTGCTCCTGTCCTGACTCGTCTATTTCAGACATCTTACAATAAAGGCATATTCCCTAGTAACTGGAAAACTGCTCGAGTACAACCCATCCCCAAGAAAGGATCCAAAGCGCTTCCTAGCAACTACAGGCCTATTTCTCTCCTTTCAGTCATCTCTAAAGTGATGAAAAAGTATATAAACACCGAACTACTGAAATTTCTTGAAAAACACAGTCTAATCCACGACAGGCAGTATGGATTCCGTCAGCGCAGATCGACTGCCGACCTCCTTTCCTTTGTCACCCATTCTTGGAACAAGTCTATGGAACTACACGGTGACTCTCAGATTGTTGCTCTAGACATATCCAAAGCATTCGACCAGGTCTGGCACGCAGCGCTGCTTAATAAACTTCCGGCCTATGGCCTACCACCAAAACTTTGTACCTGGACAGCAAATTTCCTCTCCAACAGGAACATTTCTGTTGTTGTAGATGGCCATTCCTCTAAACTGTATCCAATTAATGCAGGAGTTCCTCAAAGTTCAGCTTTAGCCCCTACTTTGTTTCTTCTCCACATCAATGACCTCCTCTCTAGCACATCCAACCCAGTTCACAGTTACGCGGACGACAGCACCCTCCACTCAAATATACAATATTCTAAGCCTGTCTCTTTTGCCCAATTAGACGAGGATCGCAGACTCATGGAGGGTTCTGTCTCCGTGGATCTCCAAAAAATATTAGACTGGGGAAGTAGAAATCTTGTACAATTCAACCCCACCAAATCTCAGTCTTGCTTTCTTTCTCATAAGAGGTACACCAGCCCCAGACCCATCACAATGAACAACCAAGTTATTCAAAGTAATGAGTCCTTTTCTCTTGTTGGCATTTCTGTGGATCGAAATCTTAACTGGCACCAACATGTCACATCAATTGCAGAAGCGGCTGCTAAGAAATTAGGTTTCCTCTTCCGGGCTCGCAAATACTTTTCACCAGCTAATCTCTATACCTTATATACTTCACAAATAAGGCCAAACCTCGAATACTGCTCCCACATCTGGGGTGCAGCTGCCGCTTCTACACTCTATATCCTGGACTCCATTCAAAAGAGAGCTATACGTCTCATCGGTGACCCTACCCTCACCCAAAGGCTGCCATCCCTTGCCCACCGACATGCCGTTGGTGACCTCTCTCTCTTTTATAGATATCTGCACGGGCACTGCTCAGAGGAGCTTTCCTCCATAGTTCCCCCACCTGCTGCCCCCAACAGATCTACCAGGGGAACAGAGCGAATGCACCCTTTTACTGTCCAGGTCACCAGACATAGAACATCTTGTTATGCCCGCTCTTTTGTCCCGAGGACTTCCAAGTTGTGGAATTCTTTGCCGGCACATGTTTTTCCTTCTCCCCCGAACCTCCAAACCTTCAAGTCCAGAATTAACAAGTTGCCTCTTTCCTCCTTGTCAACACCCACGGTACGATAGTATTTAGGCTGTAAGCCCTCGTGGTGTGTTGTTAATTAATATATATATATATATATATATATATATATATATATATATATATATATATATATATATATATATACAGGGTGAGCCACGGTGGATGGAGTATTAAAAGTATATAGAGAACGAATCAACCGATTGCTTTGAAATTTTGTTTACGGATGTAAAGGAGTATGATCTCTCGACCTAAAATATTTTTGAAAATGCAGTGTTGCCACATATACGTAAAACTGGCAACATCTTCGTAATTTTAAATGGAACACCCTATATATTTTTGCATTTTTTGAATTGTCGTCTCTTTTTGAGTAACTTTTGTTGATATTTTCCTATACCTATCTCAAGTCGTTTTCGAGATAATAATTATTTTCTGAATTTATTACCAAAAATTTGACTTTCATTAAATCGTGTTTTCTCCTACCGACGAAGCGATTTAAAGATAATTTTTTAGCTACGGTTAGGCAAGGTCTAGGGGCATCTCCTCCATTAATCAAATCTTTAGAATATCATACAGGGTGAGTTAGAGAACGCTTTCTATAAGTGACTCTGAGAAATGCACGAAAGTCACTTTTTTTAAATAGAACGCCCTGTATATTTTCACACTTTTTGGGTCGTCTTCTCTTTTTGAGTAACTTTTGTTAATATTTCCCTATACCTATCTCAAGGCGTTTTCGATTTATGGTCACTTTTCTCTAACCTATCCAAGATTATTGGTCTTTTTGTATATCATAATGGGTGGGCCATTAAATTTCTATTCTGTCACTTTGTCATGACAACAGACATGCTGTTTATCTAAATAAATTTGACGTTAGTGATATTTACATTCAATTTGAATAGCTATAGCACAAACATGACATAAAATAATTATACAAACACAGTTTTAATGGATTTGTTTTTTATTCATGAACAGTGCAATAAGTTTATCAGCAGAACTTGTAGAAGATTTAATGAGAAATATGCGAATTTGCCGCAGATGAATAACAGAAAGTTTCTACGAATTCATAGGAATTTTATAAATTTTGGTTCGTCGTTATGAGAACAATAACACTATCAGTATTTGGAAAAACTAATACCTAATCAGCGATAATAGTAAAAAAGGCCAAGTAGCAATAACAAATAATACCAATGACAGTAATAAATATGTATAAAAATCTTAAAACTATAATAATTGTTCGAAATGTTGACCGTTAACTTCCAGACACTTTTGTATACGATGATGCACGGCGTTTGTTGTAGCAGCTCTTATTTCAGCGGGGTCCAAGTTTTCAATCTCTTGAATCACTCGACGTTCTAATTCTGCCCTGTTGTGGACTGGAGTTTTATAAACTCGATCTTTAAGAATACCCCAAAGATAAAAATCTAACGGGGTAAGATCAGGGGACCTCGCAGGCCAGTTACACGGTCCCAAACGTCTGATCCAACGGTCATCGAAAAGCCGGTCCAACTCCATACTAATTTCGGATGTACAATGTGCAGGAGCCCCGTCGAGTTGATACCAACAAGTTCTATATGTTTCAATTGACAGATTATCAAGGAAGCCTTCCACAATTGTTCTAATTATATCTAAATATTTTCTGGAATTCAATTTTTCGTCATATATGTAATATTTTATTTTGTCATCCAATAACATACAAAAAACATTTAAACTAAATTTTACTTGAAAACCAGCCTCTCTAGTAACGTGGGGGTTGTCTGTGGCCCAATAGTGACGATTTCGTGTGTTACAAATCCCCTCCCTAGAAAATTTGGATTCATCAGTCCATATCATTTTCTTTAAAAAATTGGGGTCCTCTTGCATACGCACAACTAACATTTCACACAACTCTATTCTCTGTAGATAATCCTGAGGCGTGAGAAATTGAACTCTTGTAAATTTATAATTATGCATTTTATAATTTACTAGTATTCTTCGAATGGATGAATATGGCAATCCTAAATCCTGTTCAGCACAACGTATGGAATACTGGGGATTCGCATGAAAATACGCTAGCACATTGATTTCATTTACCTCGTCAGATGTCACAGGTTTGGGTAGATTTCTTGCATCTCTTAACGACGCACCAGATTTTATAAAATTCCTATGAATTCGTAGAAACTTTCTGTTATTCATCTGCGGCAAATTCGGATATTTATCATTAAATCTTCTACAAGTTCTGCTGATAATCTTATTGCACTGTCCATGAATAATAAACAAATCCATTAAAACTGTGTTTGTATAATTATTTTCTGCCATATTTGTGCTATAGCTATTCAAATTGAATGTAAATATAACTAAAGTCAAATTTATTTAGATAAACAGCATGTCTGTTGTCATGTCAAATTGACAAAATAGAAATTTCATGGCCCACCCATTATGATATACAAAAAGACCAATAATCTTGGATAGGTTAGAGAAAAGTGACCATAAATCGAAAACGCCTTGAGATAGGTATAGGGAAATATTAACAAAAGTTACTCAAAAAGAGAAGACGATCCAAAAAATTTGAAAATATACAGGGCGTTCTATTAAAAAAAAATGACTTTCGTGCATTTCTCCGAGTCACTTATAGAAAGCGTTCTCTAACTCACCCTGTATGATATTCTATAGATTTGATTAATGGAGGAGATGCCCCTAGACCTTGCCTAACCGTAGCTAAAAAATTATCTTTAAATCGCTTCGTCGGTAGGAGAAAACACGATTTAATGAAAGTCAAATTTTTGGTAATAAATTCAGAAAATAATTATTATCTCGAAAACGACTTGAGATAGGTATAGGAAAATATCAACAAAAGTTACTCAAAAAGAGACGACAATTCAAAAAAAGCAAAAATATATAGGGTGTTCCATTTAAAATTACGAAGATGTTGCCAGTTTTACGTATATGTGGCAACACTGCATTTTCAAAAATATTTTAGGTCGAGAGATCATACGCCATTACATCCGTAACCAAAATTTCAGAGCAATCGGTTGATTCATTCTCCATATACTTTTAATACTCCATCCACCGTGGCTCACCCTGTATATATATATATATATATATATATATAAACATATAAAAATTGAAGCTGACCCCGGATATGAGTTCTAGGGGTCCTAGTTCGATCGATACCTCTCTATTAGTGATTAGTGAATTTTTTAATAAAAATTCACTAAAAATTGTCACACGTTTTCCCCTCAAACTCTTTTTTTTTTGTAACAAATTTTTAATGATAGGCGCGATAAGAACTACACCAAAGAACACAAAAACAAGACAACGTTAAAGGAGCGTATAAACTCCCTAACACAGATTTATTTTTGAATAAGGGTCTGCTTCTATCTCTATCTACATCAATAGATATATAAGGCATACAGAAGGAACACATAGTATTATTATTATTGGCTAAGGCAAAGCGGGGAAATCCTGGCTTCAATTCTTCACTAAAATAAAGAAAGAAAGAAATTAAAGTCTAATTTAAAATACGAAACTGGGGATTTTATCGCCTGCCTAGCGAATTAGTCTCGCGATGGTGGTTAGACATTCAATATAATATAAACAAAAAATCGTAAGACATTATTGAAATACTTTTATTTATTATAATAAATAAAATATATAATCATAAATACATAGATATAAATAGTTTCAATGCTATTTGTTTTCAACTGTTTAAATCAAAAGTGCCGCCAGTCGCCAGTCATTTCATTGGTAAGTTGGAAACATGGCAACTGTAACTACTCAATCGTGCTCCGCACTTCCTGTTCGGTTGTTTTCGTAACTCAACACAAATATCAAGCAAAAAATGCAAATCATTCGTTAGCGATATCTCGAAATATCATTAGATTATTGTGGTTCATTATTTCCAATCATTTGGTTATGGAAATATATCGATTATGCCCAACACTAGTTGTAAGTAATTTGCCATAGTCATGAAACCAGGCTGACATTAGATTAACAAGAATACAATACAAATATTTCCTTTTTGTATTAACTAGTGATGACAACTTGATATATGTTTAATAACTGCACTATATGGGCATTTTATTTTATGAAAACTGGCAGATTTATTTTATAAAAACTGGCAGATGTGAGGAAACTTTCTCAGTTCTGCAAGACAAGATAAAAGATTGCAAGAGACAACTGGAGAATACCTATATTAACTTAAAGCTCTAAAGACATGTCAATACAGGTAACATGAGAAGAGACAGTGAATATAAATTAATATACCATTATTTATTCATTTATTTTATTTAATTACATCATCCAACAGCAGTACCATGTTAAGGATGTGAAGGAAAATAGTGCTGCAAATTGAATCATAAGTTCCACATAGCTGTGATAATTTATTCTCTTCGGAAAGACATTCTCATGGAATAAAGTTAGGGTCCATGACTTGACCGCAAAGAAAATATTTGTATTTCTGTACCCATAAGCTTTTGAAACGTTATATTGCTCTAGTTTTATTGAAAAAAATGTCACTTTTCACCACATCACTCTTTATTTATCTCCTACCCCCTGAAGCGGTCTTACCCAAAAACAATTTGAAGTGTTCCTTTGTTGGATACTAACTGGATACCAAATTTAAAGATGATATCTCAATTCGTTCGAAAGCTATTGCGCCTATTAACAAACATACATTCCGACAGACTGACTACAATGAAAAGAAGGGTAATTTTCAGAGACACATAAACAATTAAGGGGGTGCACTATGTGAAAATGAATAAGGATAGTGGAATACACCCTTCTTTAGCTTGATATAAAACGAACAACCCCCGAAAATATGTAAAACCTGCCGCAAAAGTGAGTACAACTTACGTTTTTCCTACAAAAATGTCCAAATAACTCCAAAATTTGGCTTCTGCCCTCATTCTTATTGTGATTTTCGTCATCTACACCCTAAAACACATCTATATACAAAATTTCATAAAAATCGAACACGCGACCCAAAAGTTTTTGCTATTGAAATTATAGCAGTAATACACATCAAACATGAACTGGAAAGACACATACAATACATTAAAACAATTTATAACAGCTGCAGTAGATCCAATTAACGTTTTATAAGTAAGAGAATTAATGCTATGAACAAGGAACATAAATATATTGGAGTAAATAAATGTGGCAACCGTGCAAGTAATTCACTAGTTCACATTCCAATTCCCTAACTGTCAATACTGTCTGTACCATTCAACGTTGACCATGTTTTGTAACTTTTTACAGACGTTTAAGTGAAAAAAAAATGTTGAAATTTTTGTCGCCGATGTGATACTTCCACACGTGACGATGTGGAAGTAAAAACATTGCTGAAAACTAGTAGCTAGCTAGTTCAGTACAGAAACTAATGGTTCAATGATGTAAAAGCTCTAAGATCAATCTACGAAACTTAACAAAGCAGATTGTTACAGGGGATACAACTTGCTGTATAATATTGTTATTTACTAAATTTACCTTTTATAGAAACCTGACAAATGAACATTCCTGGGCGTCTTCAGATCCAAGCAGCTTCTATTATTGCAGTTGCACATTGCTAAATAGTTAAATAGAATAACAATAATCACTATTAGTTTCATTTTCATTGTTTTTACAGAAACTTCAAGTTCATTCCATGTAGTACTTACTGTTATAAATATTTGTTACTATTTGTCCGGTTCACTTAGCTTAGCAACTTAGCACATTTAATCCTCTATTTTAGTTATACCAGCTCTTCTCGCTAGAAGACAAATGTTACAATTACACTTGATAATATTTATTAATGAAAAAACTATGGTATCAATCACTGATATTTAAGAGGTCAAAGAGGTCAAAATACGTGAACTTATGGTTGTGATTTGGTATTATCATAAAGATAAATAAACATTTTAAATGAAATTTAAAAGCATAATAATACATACCCGAGAAAGGTCAGAAGAACTACAATTATAACAGCTGACAACCTTTATTTTTTTTACAGAATATTAAATAACTAAATCTGAAAGGGAAATTAATTATAACGTTTTACAGAAATAAGTTAAAACTGGTTTTAGAGGGTAATTTAATTTTAATTTTTGATTATTCTTTTATTGCCAAATTCTTTTATTGCCAAATCAAATGAATGACATTGACATTTGATATTTTTCATAATGAAACAACCTTTCTCTATGTCTAATTCGACCTCTTTGAACATAGAAAAACAATTTTTGTCACTTGCCTTACTACAGTGCGCGTGTGGAGCTTACCAGGCGCCAGCAGCTGAAATGTTATGTCAAAAAATATTGACATTTGTCAACATAATATCACCATTTCTTGACACACCAATTCAGCTCTGGCAGCTGCTGCCGCCTGGTGAACTCGCTAAGGGGCAGTGAACGGTGTTAGATTTCCCTATTTCTCTTATGAAGCTGTGTACAAAAAATGAAGAAACATGGCGGCCACAAACGCATCGCGAACGTCAACCCTGTCAAAAATATTTGTGTAAGTTCACCATATCCTTTTCGAATATATGTGGCCTAAACTCTAACCTGAACTCCGTCCACCATTTCCTCCAGGCTAACAGGCCCCAACTCCTCTTCCTCACCGAAACCCAAATCAGTACCAAAACAGCCACTAATCACCTTAATTTCCCGGGGTATGAGCTCCTTACTTCCTTTAGATTGCGTGGAGGCGTGTGCGCATACGTCCGTAGCAATCTACCCTGCACCAGACTCCCCAATTTAGAAGCTGGAAGAAAAGACATACTATGGATAAAACTCTCTCTCAGGGCTGCAACTAAATTCATCTGTTGCATTTACCGGTCACCTTCTGACAACAATTTTGTGCCTTTGCAGTCAGCAATTCTTTAGCCAATATGGTTCAGCAACCTACTTACTTTGCTCGTATCCCAACACACAGCTCAAATCCCTTGGATCTCCTTCTTACTACACAACCTGAATGCTATAAGATATTAGTCACCGCCCCCCTTGGTCGCTCAGACCACGGCATGGTCACAGCTTCCTGCTCAATGCAACCCGAGGTCACACAGTCATCACACCCACGTATCGTTTGGCACTACAACTCCGCAAACTGGGACGAAATGCGGGATTACTTTTCCTCATTTCCATGGGCGTCTGTCTGCTTCTCTCATCCTGACCCCTCTGATATCTCACAAAACGTCACCGAAATTATCCAAGATGGCATGGAATTATTTATGCCACGTACACAGAAAACCTCTTCAGCCACTCAAAAGCCCTGGTTCTCTAAATCCTGTGACAAGGCCATACTTGAAAAGGTCAAAGCTCACAAAACGCTTCTACACAATCCCAGTCAAGAAAATCGTCAAGCATTTAACGACGCAAGAAACCGCTATGTCCGCATTCTTTCTGAGGCAAACAACTCGTTTAATAACCACATCAAAAACAAAGTCCTCTTAAGCTCCAACGGCGGCAAACCCTTCTGGACTCTTGCTAAATCTATCGGGAATAATTTCTGCAAAAGCACGTTCCCACCTCTTGTCTCAGGGGATGAAATTGTTTCTACCGCCCTGGGCAAGGCTGAACTTTTTGCTTCGTTGTTCGCCGGCAATTCTAGTCTCAACTCACCTCCAAATGTTCAACCACCAACAGTCCCCAATGTCGCGCATAAAATGACGGATATCATTTTCAAAACTAAAAAGGTACGAAATATGCTCTCTTCTCTTAATACCAGGAAAGCCTCTGGCCTTGACGAGATCCCAGCAATTGTTCTCAAAAAATGCGCACCAGAGCTTGCTCCTGTCCTGACTCGTCTGTTTCAGATATCTTATAATAAAGGCATATTCCCTAGTAACTGGAAAACTGCTCGAGTACAACCCATCCCCAAGAAAGGATCCAAAGCACTTCCTAGAAACTACAGGCCTATTTCTCTCCTTTCAGTCGTCTCTAAAGTGATGGCAAAGTATATAAACACCGAATTACTAAAATTTCTTGAAAAACACAGTCTAATCCACGACAGGCAGTATGGATTCCGTCAGCGCAGATCGACTGCCGACCTCCTTTCCTTTGTCACCCATTCTTGGAACAAGTCTATGGAATAACACGGCGAATCACAGATTGTTGCTCTAGACATATCCAAAGCATTCGACCAGGTCTGGCACGCAGCGCTGCTTAATAAACTTCCGGCCTATGGCCTACCACCAAAACTCTGTACCTAGACAGCAAATTTCCTCTCCAACTGGAGCATTTCTGTTGTCGTGGATGGCCATTCCTCTAAAATGTATCCAATTAATGCAGGAGTCCCTCAAGGTTCAGCTTTAGCCCCTACTTTGTTTCTTCCCCACATCACTGACCTCCTCTCTAGCACATCCAACCCAGTTCACAGTTACACGGACGACAGCACCCTCCACTCAAATATACAATATTCTAAGCCTGTCTCTTTAGCCCAATTAGATGAGGATCGCAGACTCATGGAGAGTTCTGTCTCCGTGGATCTCCAAAAAATATTAGACTGGGGAAGTAGAAATCTTGTACAATGCAACCCCACCAAAACTAAGTCTTGCTTTCTTTCTCACAAGAGATACACCAGCCCTAAACCCATCACAATGAACAACCAAGGTATTCAAAGTAATGAGTCCTTTTCTCTTGCTGTCATTTCTGTGGATCGAAATCTCAACTGGCACCAACATGTCACATCAATTGCAGAAGCGGCTGCTAAGAACTTAGGTTTCCTCTTCCGGGCTCGCAAATACTTTTCACCAACTAATCTCTACACCTTATATACTTCACAAATAAGGCCAAACCTCGAATACTACCTCATTTTTTGTACACAGCCTTATAGGAGAAACAGGGAAATCTAAGCATTTATGTGTTAATCGATGCAGCAGAGAGAAAACATGAGCAGGGGTCACAAGTGCTAGTGAAGAAATAACTCATGTAATATTTTATTCTCGAAGTGTCTTTTTTAATTAGAAAATGTAAATCAATATATCGTTCTCGATTCCCTCAAAATTTCAAATCGACTGTAATGCTAGTTGCCATATTAGTTTGAGAGTTTATGTCTCCTGAAAAGTAATCCTGAAAGGGAATCTTGGTATAATTCTTGTAAATTACGCGGAGAAATTGTGAATCTTGAGAAATTGTGAATATTTCACAGAATATTGAAAAGAACATTATTTAAAGTTTTGTTGTTAAAGTTTTTGAGCTTAGAATCGTTCATCGGTGCTCCATATTTAGATAAGTTCATTTGATTACTTATCTGCTTAAAATTGAAAACCTTATTTGTTACATGAAGTATAAATAAGAAGCAAAACTCATTTGTTTGGACAAGGAAAGTCGGATAACATTATTCTACGTATTCGTCACTGAATAATTATTACTATACTCATTACATTTTGAGCTATGCACTTTCGACTATGCATCACCGAATGCTACTTTCATCCGCCACACAGTGAGGCGAAGAATAAGTTTCTTTGTGTTTAAAATCTTCTCTTCAGCTATTTTCCAAGGATGCTTCATCCTGGGAGTTTTGCTTCCTCTTCTCCCGCATAAACCACCACCCTCGCTTAATAAACCACACGAACATGTTTTTGGGAATGACCCCAAGAAGGTTACGTAACCTGCGGCGAATTGGGGTTTTGTGCGGGCGGTAAACAGGATTTTAAGAAGGTATAGCTGACATGGGCTAAAGGCAGCTTATATAGGTCCAACTAGGCTATTTTTTGCATTTTTCGTTTATACCTCCTTTTTATCATCTTCCCGCCCAGCCCCCCTATTTACTATTCACTTTTGACCCAGTAATTTTCATGGAGTTCAGATTAGCTTCGCTTATGTTAGACTTCTATGTGGATCTGTTGTGTGCTAACTTCCTAATCCAGAAAATAACATTTTCATTTTCTTCTGGATTGGTGTAGGTGTATTTTTCTGGCAGATTATATATTGTGTATAATAACACATAACGATTTGTCATAATGCAGAATAGCGTAGCAGTATAACAATTATTACGAATTAATCAACTAACAATTAACATTTTTGCTTGGACATATCACTTATGCTCAGTTTTATAAAGCTCGATTAAATATTTAACGGCCAGTTAGTTAATCAAGGCTTAATACAGCCGACTACAGCTTCAAAATATTTGGTTGTCATAGTCTGTGATTGGTCATCTTGAGCCTTGATTAACTAACCGTCAGTTAAATATTTAATCGAGCTGTGTGAAACTGGGCATATTTCCATCAAATATTCCTTATTTTAAAATTTAAATAATTACAAATTTGAATAATATGTCGCATTCATTCGCCTACTCAAATGTCAACATCTGAAATCCATCGTATTTCATTTTTAGTCGCATACAGACGTAATTAGCCAATCATAAACCCTCAAAATTCAGGTATATGCACTATCAAGTGGGATGTGCGAATATGCGATAACGTTATGGTCATCTGTCAGGTGTCACTTTCTGCAAGATGTCACAGATCAGCTGGCCAGCGGCTTGTGTATAAATAAAGCCGTTTGTTTTGGTCAGTTCACAGTTCTGTTCTGTAGGTAAGTCTGAAGTCTCAGTATTACATCTGGTGTCAGAGTGTTAGTGTTAAGTCAGCAGTTTGGATTGATATTTGCCGTTCTTGTTAGTTACTACCAGACCATAATAAACAATTATATACTATTTATTGTTGCTGTGGCCATACTAAAGCGCTCCTGTTGCAATTTCAAAGTTTAATAAGCTTGCAAATTTTCTGTGGGGGCTCAGTGCTAGTGATACAGCTGTTTGGACTGCTACCACTGTCATTTTACTATTTCGTTTTTGTGAATTAGAGGAACCGAACCTCTAGGACTACTGTAAGGAAAACACTAGGTGAGTTACTCAATAATCTTTGTATTTTAGTCTTCAGATCACAAGTATGTCGTTTCCAGTCATTATGTGTAAATAATCTCCGCACCATAAATGTTTACTATATTTCGTTAAGAGGTCAGCTAAACTTAAGACTCTATTATCGATTAAAATGTATTGCATTCTTTAATATGAATAGTTAATACGAATGATAACATATAACCGAATCGCGGTCGCGTGACATCAGTATTGAGTGTTCATTAGCTACTTCTTTATCTGCATACCGTTACTCGCTCGACTACCAAGGGTAGTTTCAGCGTCGCCGCAGTACCTGCTGTCCTTGTTGCTTTTGCGGGAGTCGCAGAAAATATGCAACTGTAAGGTAGAATCAGTATTTAAAATAATGTTTCTGGGAATCGTGACAGAAGTTGGATTTTTTAAATCACCACATCATTTTTTCCATATCACATGAAGTTCGGAAGGTAGCTCGGTATCCCAATCAATTTTCAGCTTCCATAAATCTTGCATTAAAATCTTTGCTTTTATTGTAAATGGTCCAAATATACATAAAGGATCATAAATTCGACTTGCAGCTTGTAAAACATTTTGTTTCGTAGGAATGTAATTATTTACGATAAATGCAATTATCGAGGACAAATCCACATATAAAGTGTTGTTCGATGTATCCCAAAACAAACCTACAACTTTCAGGAATAACTGTATGTTATTGTTTGTTTCGTTTTTCTTTACACAATTAGCAAATTCCAGATTACTTGTGTGCCACTTACGTAAATTCATTCCCGCATTTTTGAGAATGCGTTTACTCTCGTTATATATTGTACTTGCTTCTTTTGCAGAATTAAGTCAAAACTAAATAGTCTACGTAAAATGAGCTTGATAGACATTCGGTAGTTTCAGGAAAATGCATCTTTTTATCTGTAAAGAGCTTTTTCAGAGTGACAGATAATAAAAATGGGTTACTTTTTACCCCAAATGTAACTCTAGTCATACGGTATTCTTGAATAGGTGGCTCGACATTTTAGTAACTAGATATTTGCACCACAGAAAATGATGACAATCTTTGTAACAATCATTCATTTTAATCTGTAGAAAAGTCTTTTCGATGTCTGCGGTAATTCCAATTTTTTCAACACGAAAGTTTAATAAAGTGTTCATTAAATCTTTTACCAAATTTTCACCTGTATGGAGAAGATCATTTAGCGACGCCAATCGAGGCGAGTGTGCAGACGTGTCAAACACTATCTGTACTTTCGACGTAGTTTTATCTTTTCTATATATTGGTCTGTGCGGTACGTAGAAGGTTTTCACTGACACACTTTCAATAGGTGCTTCTTCAGCGATTTGATGTGCCACTAACTCACGCACTGAGTTGTCATATTCTGTCAAAGTATTTTCGATGTTGGTGGTAATTCCAGTTTTTCCAAAACGAAAGTTTAATAAAGTCTTCATTACATCTTGTACCAAATTTTCACCCGTATGGAGAAGATCATTTAGCGAAGCCAATCCAGGCGCGTGTGCAGACGCGTCAAACACTATCTGTACTTTCGACGTTGTTGTATCTTTTCTATATATTGGTCTGTGCGGTACGTAGAAGGTTTTCCCTGACATGCTTTCAATAGGTGCTTCTTCAGCGATTTGATGTGCCACTCACGTACTGAGTTGTCATATTCTGTCAATCGAGAACTCTTGTCAAGCTTGAACGTTAAACTTTTTACTCGCGATAATGCCCGTTAAAAATAATCATCTAGTGGACAGTAGTTTTTCCAGGGAAACGATACTTCATAGCGGTAACTCTTCTTAGAAATGTCTTTCATCAGAAATTTTCCAGTGAAATTGTTTTGTGCTTCTTTATCACAAATTCCGATAGTTTCGAAGTCCCAGAATTGTTTCATGTCCATATCTCTATTTTCGTCGGACACCTTCATGTGTAATGTTGACACAATCGTTGTTTACTTCTGTTGACTTAATAGTTGGCCCTTGAAAGGTCCATCCAAAATTTGTATTCATTGCCGTTAAATCTTCTAAATTCACCTGTTGCTATTCTTCAATAATTATCGGCTCCGATCAATAAACTTATACCCTTTATGTGCGGCACATTTCCAATAGAAATATATGCTCTATCTAAAGTATTAATAACGGGATGGTTTATATGTGGCGTTTGAAATGTTTCCAAACATGTCAGGCACTTCTACGGCAACAATTAAAACTTGTTCATCGCTGCATTGAGATATCAGCTTTAATTCAACCTTATTGTAAAGTTAGGTATTTTCCGTTCTTCACAACCAAACAGCATAATAGACAATTGACTGGTTCTTAGAATTTTAAGTCCCAGTTTATGACACATTTTCTCTAAGAATTGTGAGCTGTGAACCTCCGTCAATAATAAAACATATAAATGCGTTTTTATTTATGTTGTCACTGGGAGACAAATAGGCCTTGGCAGTTTGTAAAAACACTTGTTCTTGTTGTTTTTTGTGAACAAACTTGCTGTTGTTATTGTAGTGTTGCCTTCTTTTTTATCTCTCCGCAGGTAGGTCGGGTCACACATTGAAGTTGCGTGCCTGTTTTTACATATCTCACAGATAATTGTACTTCTACACTCCTTGGGATTATCGTTGGGTTTAGTGCAGCGACAGCAGCTATGGTTCTTCTTTAAAATGTTTTTCCTCTCGTTCACATTAGCGACTGTGTTACACTTTTCAGAATTGTGTTCTTCAGACTTGCAAAAAACACTTGTTCACTGTCACTAATAGCTAGTAGCAGTAAATACCTTCGGTGAAGGTGACGTTTGCTTACCAGCGGAATTTTGCAATTCATATTTCCCTAGTTCTGCGTTTTTAGAAATGGCTAATGCGTTTGATGTTGAAGTTGAATATTTCTAATGACTCCACTTCCAATTTTAAATATTCTAATAGAAGCTCAATTTGCTTATTGATACTGGGTGGTTCTTCAAAATCTTTGTTGGGATGTTTTTATGATATTCAATTTTCATTGCGTACGGCATTGAGTTGAGAATAACTGACTTTACCATCATTCCATATTCGTTTGCGCTCACTCCCAAGGATCCAGAACTGCAAGTTATCAATGACATTGTATTATATAACCCACACAAACCAGCACAATCTACGCTACTTTTAACAGACGTTATTGATAAAAGCCTTTGAATATAGCTGTCTATCATTCCTTGTTTGTTATCAAATTCGTGTTTTAATAAAGCGATAGCGTCATCATCCGATTTTTCAGATGGCGTTAGACCGCTGATCGTTGTTGCAGCTTTTTCTACTAAAGCATGTTCTAGATAACTAAACTTGGCCACAGCGTCTAAACTTTCATTTTGATGAACTGCTGTCCTGAATTGCTCCCAGAACAACGTCCAACCGATAACTCGCCGTTAAATTTGCGAAGTTCTAATTTATGAGGCTTGAGGTGTCCTTCGTTTACTCTTCTTTTTATTCAACTTTGCTTATTCACCTCTACGTTCACTACATGTCTTACGACTATACTTTTGCATCGCGAGCCCCTTTCCCGGTTTTCGAAACCATGTAAATAATCTCGGCACCATAAATGTTTACTATATTTCGTTAATGGGGCGTTAATAAAGGTGAGATAAACTTAAGACTTTATTATCGATTAAAATGCACAGTAAAAATAAATATTGCATTCTTTAATATGAAGGGTTAATACAAATGATAACATATAACGGAATCGTGGTCACGTGACATCAGTATTGAATGTTTATTAGCTACTTCTTTATCTGCATACCGTTACTCACTCGACTGCTAAGGGCAGTTCCAGTGATGCTGCAGTACTTGCCGTCCTGGTTGCTGTGTGCGCCGACTCTCGAGTTGATCGTACCTGGTGCACGCTCTTCGCCTTTAATATATTTTCCATATTATGTAACCAGCTGCTTTTCAAATTGATTTAATGAAAAATCTTGTTTTAAACAGTATTTTGTGCATTTTTAGGAAGAAATTTAATAATGGACAATAACTCACAGCAGGCTGATGAGCTAGAAGTTTTAGCTTCTATTTATGGAGATGATTGGCAGTTTAATGAAAGAATTGGTTATAGTATTGAGGTAACGCCCAACGTTAAGTTATACATAACTCTCAACTCAGAATATCCTTCGCACAAACCTCCAAACTATGATTTATTAGCTCCGTTACTGAGCAGACATGCGAAACAAAAAATAAAAGATGAGTTTACTGCAATTTTCAAGTAAGACTTTATTTTTTTAACTTTTTGACATTGATTAGATGTAGCTTATCTACCCCCGATGTAATTTAATTGAATGCTAAAAATGAAACATGTGGTTCTGTGGCTCATTTTATCACTTACTTACTTATAAACCTGTGTCCTAAGTTCTGTTATTTTTAAGATAAAAATGAAAAGATATATATTTTTTTGTAACTCTTAATTTATTTTTTTGGTAGTTTTGGAGACGATTGATTGAAACTTGCCACCTGAAATAGAATTGACTCTTAAAACTTGTAGATAAATAAATGAAAGAGTAACAAAGAAATTAATTTCTAACGCCCCATCAGGTATTTAAAAATATGTTGTGAATTGGGTGTACTTATCAGTGCTTATCACAGGTTTCCATCTTTATTTAACATATACTACATTTAATATTGCCTATAAACTGGCTTAACTGAAATTCGGAGCTTTCTACAGGGTGTTACTTTTTCTTGGTCATGACCCATTTAACCCCCCTAATTTTTGTTGTACGCCACATTCAACTTTTTAAGTAAAATATTAATAACCGTTAGACATTGTAGAATGGGAGAAAACTTTAGGAGACAAAAATTGTTCGAAAATGTATGGCAATTATTGACATTTCACTTTGAAAGGTGAGTGGTGTCCCAAAACAAAAATTAGTGGGGTGAAAGGGGCCATGACCTGGAATAAGTAACAAGTGTAGAAAGTTTTGAAGCTCGTTATTCCAGTTTGTATGCAATATTAAATAAATGACAACATTTATTTTGCCACGTCGTTCGTGACAAGTAATTATTAACACTTGGGTTCAAATATATATATATATATATATATATATATATATATATATATATATATATATATATATATATATATATATATATTAATTAACAAATCACAGATACCAAAACAGTTTCGCAATAGACAAAGCAAACAATTCTATGGTTGCTAGACAACTAACCGACTGCGGTCTAGCCAATCCTACTATTATTTCTATTGCTTACGTCGTTACCATTATGCCTGATTTCAAAAGTCAACATATTAGATAAAAATGAAAATAAAAGAGGTTATGATGTATACCTGAATTTAATATATTATGAAAATCAATTATAAAGAAGATATCTATAACCACCAAGATATCTGATAAGCAATCACTGGATGTATATAACTGAGTCTATATTATACTATAATGAAAATTAAGGTAAGTAATTTTAATGCACTAATTGCATAATGTTGAACTAACAGCATAAAAAGTGTACTTAAAAACGATCGTTAGCAAGTGTACATTCTCTACATGAAACTATATCAGTTTAAAACTATTACAGGTTGGTTTGTAGTCAATATCTATATGGTTGCAAAGAAATTACTGATGTTAAGCTGTATTTACCAAATTTCACTTGACACAAATAGTAAAAGACAGTTTAATAAAGATACAGCTATATGTGCCACTTATCTGGTTACTGTGACGTCGCCAGGATGTTCTGCGGGGCTGAGGGGTGTCTACGAGCCTTCCTGGTTGAAGATTGACTAAGCTAGTGCCAGGCTGCAATCGGTTGCAGATGTTAGACAACTGTGGAAACTACAAATCCTATGTTTCCCCTGTCTGCATGGCAAGTTTCATTCAATTGTGTTGAAAACTCTGAGAAATAAATTAAAGAGTAACAAAAAAATTTTTCGTAACACCCCATATCTCAAAAATAACACAACTTAAGACACATGTGTATACAAGATTTTGATCATAAAATTATCCACAGAATCACATGTTTCATTTTTAGTATTCAATTAAATTACACCCTGCATTTTTTTTTGATATTATTATTAACCTAGCACTTTACCATTACAGTAATAACAACGGCTATCCGATACTATTCCAGTGGATTGAGAAGTTAAAAGAACTTGTTAAAAATAATGAATTCCATAATGACAAGCTGATAGAAAATTTTGATACATGTTATTTGTCAAGAAATAAAGTTCGTAAGCATGCTTCCAGAAGGCAACCTTTGCCACAAATAATACATTGTGAAATAACACATGGTGAAACAATAAAAGACAGAAAAAGTGTTTTTCAAGGACATTGTGCTAGAGTAAATTCTGTTGAAGGTGTAAGGTAAGAGTAAGGATAATTGTATAGTGAAAAACCCTGTTAATATGTCCATTTTGATAAAATGAAACGATTAAAGATCGTGCAGTTATTTTATAGTATATCTTTTTTTGAGTAAATTGTTTATTTTTAGAGAGTTGGGCATCTAATTATAGTGGAAGGCACATAAAAGTTTTTATTATTGCTTAAAAATTTAACTAAGGCTGTTTGTGATTATGCTATTTCAATTTGTAAATTTTGTATTTCTCAAGTGTAAATTCACCCACACATTTGGCGGTCTTGACATTCACACAGTGTTGTGTCTTGCTAATTATAAACTGTTGTTAATTTTCAAGTTATCAGTAGACTAGATTAGATTCAAAGTGAGTGAGCTATTCCAATGCCTCCACCGCGGCCTTTTTTTTCTTCCCTCAGGGCTCGTCCGCGACTTTGCCGCCCCGATAGCACTGCAGCCTTTGGCTTATTGTGCATGCCTTTAGTCGTTTTACTCCACCCATTCCAAAATCACTGTGCCTTGAACTACTCTGCACAGCGATTGGTAGGGTGAAGTTATATATATATATATATATATATATATATATATATATATATATATATATATATATATATATATATATATATATATATATATATATATATATTCCCTCAGGGCTCGTCCGCGGCCTTGCCGCCCCGATAGCACTGCAACCTTTGATTGATTGTGCATACCCTTAGTCTTACTCCACTCATTCCAAAATCACTGTGTCTTGAACTAGTCTGCACAGCGATTGGTAGGGCGAAGTTTTATATTGCTCTGTCTCCGGTCTAGACTGACCGTAGATCAGTTGTCTTTTGCGATCCAGAGCTTTACACTCGCACAAGATGTGCTGAGCTGATTCCTCCCCCTCACCGCAGAGTCTGCATGCGAGGTCCCCTTCGAACCGCCCCATTTTATGCAGGTGTTCCTTGACGGCCATGTGTCCCGCCAAGAGACCCGGCACCCAGATAAGCTCACCTCATTCTGCCCAGCCAGGTCGCTCGTCTCGTCTCTGCACTCACTCACCAGCCAGGAATTTACCTTGGGCTACTTAGTACCTTAAGGGCTGTCTGTGGCTGTGAGGATCCGCTTGTTGGTGTAGCTCCTCCTCTTGTTCTCCTGCACACAGTGCAGGATGGTATACATTTTGGTCTGAAACACCGTTGCATGGGCTCAGAGGGAAATACTATGACTTACCCTCGGTCCTTCTGAGTAAACACCTGCCCCTGTCCCAGGCTCTCCGCCGGATCCGTCCGTGAACCACACGAGCGCGTCCCGTGGTATGCCCGGCGTCTCCTCCCGCCATGCCTCGCGGTCGGGGATTTCCACTGTAAAGGTGTTTTCCCTGCACATTCGCGGGCTCGCGAAGTCTGACCTCATTTCAAGCATGGGCTCCTTCAGGATCTCCTGAATTTTGCAGTGGCCCCTGAAGCCTGGGTTGATCTTCAGTTAACGATGGTCTGACCACCCTTGTGTACAGCCAGTGGGTCATACTAGGTCTTAGTCCCCACGTTTTTCCATATAGCCGCCTAGTGACTGCTAAGGTCATGACTGCCTTACACATTTTTCCAATGTGACCATTCCAGGTTAACTTAGAGTCCAATACGACCCCAAGATATTTTACCTCCCTGGACATTGGAATGCTCCTACTGTATAGAGTG
Organism: Tillus elongatus; assembly: GCA_964006375.1. Lineage (NCBI taxonomy): Eukaryota > Metazoa > Arthropoda > Insecta > Coleoptera > Cleridae > Tillus > Tillus elongatus. Next base: position 217,775,592 of record OZ023263.1, read on the forward strand.
AGAGTTCTGTGGCTGTCGCACTTCCTCCTCCTCGTAAACGGCACAACGGTTGCTTTCTCTGGGCTCACCCCGAGCCCTTGACCAACCGTCCACCCTTCCACCACTTTCAGTGCAGTCTGCATGCACTCCCACACTGCCTGTGTGACTTTTCCTCAGACTATGATGACAATGTCGTCCGCATAGCCCTGCACCTCATACCTCCTCCCGACAGCTTCCCCAGCAGTCACTCTACGACTAGGCACCAGAGCAAGGGAGGCAGAACGCTCCCCTGCGGACACCCCGCCGCGACCCCCGCCAGCAGAGTCCCTCCCGCAACTGAGGTGAACACTGCCCTGTCCCTGAGCATGGAACCGATCCACCTGCAGCAGGTCTCCTCTATTCCACGCTCCCGGACAGCTGCCAGAACCGATCCGAACGAGGTGTTGCTAAAGGACCCCTCTATGTCTAGGAAGGCCCCCAGCGCCACCTCCCTGTCCACTGCGACCTTGGATCTATTGTGGGTCACGTCTAATTGCTTAATTTCACCCATCAAATCAGTCCCTGCGGGAGTCTATATTTTTGAAGATGAACGTTTGCTTGACAGGGTCATTTAGGGTGTTTTTTTCACCTTCTGTTGAGGTCTGAGTGAAGTTGCTTATCCATTTTGATGCCCACAGAGAGAAAGCCTGTGAGTTCATCTGGGCTCTGTATCTGTCACTGTTTGATTGTATCATTGGAAGTCCTGACCCAAGCGAGATCGTTTGCTCGTTCCTAAGCTCATGGTGGAGGCCTCAACCTCTAGGTGTAATCCACACCCTAAAAATCTTAGCTTCCCTCTGGGTTCGTCCAGACCTGACATGTGTCATTGCTCGACTCAAGGTGATATCCCACAAAGTCCCGCTTGCGAGCATCACGCAAGGTAAGTTGTTTGCCCATTTTGAAGGCCTCAACTATTCAGGGGGGGCACCCCATTATTAGAGATCTAACCCCCAGGGACATCCCACCTCTAGAGATCTAACCTCCAGGGGCATCGCACCCCTATAAATCTAACCTCCAGGGGCATCTCACCCCTAGGTATCTAACCTCCAGGGGCATCTCATCCCTAGCGATTCAGCCTCCAGGGGAAATCCACCTCTAGAGATATCAGCCCCCTCCGGGTTCTTTAGACCTGACACCCCGCCAGTGCTCGACCTAATATGGTATCACTTGGAACCTCTCTCCTGAGTAACAACAACCAAGTGAGGTTGTTTGTCCGTTTCGAAGCCCATAGTGGGAGCCTCAACCTCCGGGTGTATATCATTCCGTAGAGATCTCAGCCTACCACATTATTTATTCGTTCATTAATTCGTTTATGTATTTATCAGACCAATCTGATAGCCAGATTATATTATTCAGCTTTTTTTTTTATATTTCAACTACACACTACGAGGGATTACAGCCTAAATACTATCGTACCGTGGGTGTCGACAAGGAGGAAAGAGGCAACTTGTTAATTCTGGACTTGAACGTTTGGAGGTTTGGAGGAGAAGGAAAAACATGTGCCGGCAAGGAATTCCACAACTTGGAAGTCCTCGGGACAAAAGAGCGGACATAACAAGATGTTTTATGTCTGGTGACCTGAACATTAAAGGGTGCATTCGCTCTGTTCCCCTGGTAGATCTGTTGGGGGCAGCAGGTGGAGGAACTATGGAAGAAAGCTCCTCTGAACTGTGCCCGTGCAGATATCTACAAAAGAGAGAGAGAGGGCACCAACGGCACATCGGTGGGCAAGGGATGGCAGCCTTTGGGTGAGGGTAGGGTCCCCGATGAGACATATAGCTCCCTTCTGTATGAAGTCCAGGATCGCGAGTGTAGAAGCGGCAGCAGCACCCCAGATGTGGGAGCAGTATTCGAGGTTTGGCCTTATTCGTGAAGTATATAAGGTATAGAGATTAGCTGGTGAAAAGTATTTGCGAGTCCGGAACAGGAAACCTAATTTCTTAGCAGCCGCTTTTGCAATTGATGTGACATGTTGGTGTCAATTGAGGAGATCCATGGAGACAGAACCATCCATGAATCTGCGATCTTCATCTAATTGGGCTAAAGAGACAGGCTTAGAATATTGTATATTTAAGTGGAGGGTGCTGTCGTCTGCGTAACTGTGAACTGGGTTTGATGTGCTAGAGAGGTCATTGATGTGGAAAAGAAAGCTAAAGGGGCTAAAGCTGAACCTTGAGTAAATTTGCTGTCTAGGTACAGAGTTTTGGTGGTAGGCCATAGGCCGGAAGTTTATTAAGCAGCGCTGCGTGCCACACCTGGTCGAATGGTTTGGATATGTCCAGAGCGACAATATGGGATTCACCGTGTAGTTCCAAGAATGGGTAACAAAGGAAAGGAGGTCGGCAGTTTATCTGCGACGACGGATACCATACTGCCTGTTGTGGATTAGACTGTTTTTCAAGAAATTTTAATAATTCAGTGTTTATATACTTTTCCATCACTTTAGAGACGACTGAAAGGAGAAAAATAGGCCTGTAGTTTCTAGGAAGCGCTTTGGATCCTTTCTTGCGGACAGGTTGTAATCGAACAGTTTTCCAGTTACTAGGGACTATGCCTCTATTGTAAGATGTCTGAAACAGACGAGTCAGGACAGGAACAAGTTCTGGTTCACATTTGTTGAGAACAATTGCTGGGATCTCGGTAAGGCCAGAGGCTTTCCTGGTATTAAGAGAAGAGAGCATCTTTCGTACCTTTTTAGTTTTGAAAATGATATAGCTTTACACCGCAAATGGAATTATGCCTGTGTTTGCCGGGCCCCAACTGTTGAATAGCTGAGTTAAAGTATGTGTTCACCAGTAATGCTGTTTTTTTTTAGCTCAAACTCAACTGTTTCCGATTTCTCAAAACGAAATTAATTTTCACTGGCTAACTCAAAGTACTGCTGGAGCGTATGTACTTAAGTAGCCACACATTGTTCTGAATTAATTTTTCTTGTTTTCGTGAATATTCTTTGTGATTCTTAATTCATGGAAAGTTGTTTGGGATATGATAAAATGGTTATGAAAATCTTAATGTGTAATTTAATGTTACATCCTCGTAATAATCTTCATTTCTCGTTGGTATGGTTTTTTCAGGCTACACTATAACCACTGACTTTGCTAAATTTTGTATCACCAGTCCTATTGCATCATCCGCTAATTCGATTAGAATGAGCTTTATAAGTTGTGACTATTTTCATTATATATTTCGATTTTAAAATTTGGCTCTGATTTAGGTTTATGACTACAAACTACAAAGACAGACAAATAATGCTTCAAGTCAACAATGTGTTTATAATATTTCCAACTGTTGAATTATATCAACAGTCGAAAGATGGGCACATAAACTCAGCCGTTAGCACCTGGTGAATGCAGCCAGTAACTTTTATCATTTGATCCTACTGAATTCTGAAATGTTTAAAACTATTACTGTATGCAATGATCATATTTTTAGATCGCCTATTACATGATTATAATTATTATGTTTTTTTTTTCAGGGAAGTCATAAATATTTTACTGCAAAATAAGAAAATTGCCCACGCTTCCCACAATATATCTGCATACCGGATTAAACTGCCTTCAGGAACTATTTTACAGGTAAAACTTTACAATTCTATCAGATTAAATTCAATAATGTTTGAGCACCAAGCCATGCTCATGACAAGCTTAGCTATTTTTATTCGACAAACTTCAGTCTGCCATCTATGGAAACTTTCCATCAAACTTTCCGAAAGTTATTTTTTTGCGGAAATGAAATGAAATTACCTTTTTGCCAAATTTTATTAAGATAACAATTAGAGCTGTGCGAACTCATGTTTTGTTCGAACCGAACTAAGAACGAACCCAAGCAAATATGTTGCCTCGAACTTCGAACCTCTGAAATAGTATGTCTTAAGGTTCACAGTCGAACTTCTTAGAAATTCAAAACCGAACATCAAACTACCCAAAATTCTTCAGTGTTCTTCATATATCATTTCCTTAAATACAAAATTTATTAATATTGTAACATACAATATTTGATGTGTAGAAGATTCCCATTCTTTTTACAAAAAGGAAGGGTTCAATAAATTTGCAGGTTCATTGGGTGAAAATGCCTTCTGGTGCTGATCGTTGTGGAGATGGGTCAAATCCAAAAATACACCAAAAAAATTTTTAAACTTTTTTAGATTTCTACATCTATAGATAAGCTCAATGATAAATATATTGTTGTTGTTTGGCATTGGCTAGGCAGTTTTTGCAAACAGATTGAGAGGGTTCAAAGCTCGGTTCAAAGTGTGCATGATAAGTATAAAATAACCACTTAAAATTGGAACTGTCTCCTGATTCTGAATATTTAACTGTTTTGATTTTTTGTAAAATAAAGCATGTTGAAACCAGTGCTTTGCAAAAGCAATATGCAATTATCCTCATAAATTCTGAAAATGTACGTTACCGATTGCCTTCGAACACCGCCATCATAATGTTGTTACTGAAAAAGGTGTTAGGAGGCTAGGATATATAAGAAAAATAATTCTGTGACTGCTAAATGGCTTCGTCGTGTTTCAATGTGTCCCACCAATTGTTTAGAGTTTACAGTGCCGCTACCGAGTTGCTATCTTTGGCAGCATTCAATGCCTGTAAAGTTAATTTTCAAAGTACTTTTGAGAAACGAAGTTTGAACTATTTTGGAGAATTACATATTTCGAACTTCGAACTACCTCAAGGTTGCTAGTGCGAACATATTTTTGAACCGAAGGTTCGGTTCGGGTTCGGTTCGAGTTCGGGTTCGGTTTGAAATTTCGAAGCTTCGCACACCAACAATGAAAAAATAGTTTTTATGTATACAATATGCATTGTATGCTGTAACCTAAAAAATAAACTGTTAACTGACTAGCAAAATATAAAGAAACGAAGTAACTAATATATACAAAATTAAAAAGTAAAAGATACTGAAAATAGTATTGCAGTTCTGACCTGTAAAAGATGAAAAAAAAGTTTACTAACTACAGGCAAAATACAACACTTCTGACTACCACTACACATAAAAAACAATTGCAAATGCAAAAAACACATACCAATTTTTTTAACGAAACAAAAATAAGTGTTATTGACATATAAAGAGAATTTTTTATTTACCTTTCAGCTAATTTTTTGTGAAACGAAAAATTCACTAATGAGGAGATTGTGTATGTATATATATATATATATATATATATATATATATATATATATATATATATATATATATATATATATATATATATATATATATATATATATATATATATATATATATTGATGAAATTGCCACATATCTTCGTTTTGTAAGTGGCTTGGATAAGTTCGTTAGCCAGGAAAATCGGACCAGTTTTTCCGGTAAATTTTTGGGTTTTCTTTCGGAAAATTTTTGTATCTCCAAAAATAACAGAGATATGACAACAAAATTTGGCGTATATGTTTCTACTATCAAACTTACCCTGCTTATCGAAATTCAGATCTGTAAGTTAAAAGAAAAAAAACTTATAGGCATTTAAAGAAGAAAAAAAAATTGTGTCACCGCTGATCAGAGGAAAGCACTAGGAAAGGACAAAATATTTTGTGTGATTAAAAAGACGAATTGAATATTACATACAACAGTTAAGTTTTCTTGATTCGAGGTCAAGAAGTAGCAGAAAATTATTTTTAAACATTTTATAATTTTTCTTCTTAAAACGTCAAAAACATTTTTGGACGATCCTGAAAGAAATACGGATTATGCGGAAGAAACGTGGTAATAAGTGTGTTTTACAAAGCCTTAAGTTACAGCTTCAACCGTCATTGTCCTTAATTTTACTGAAATATTTTCGGAAAATCCATTTTAAATGGACCCTCTTTCTGATGCTTTGGCAGTATTTTCAGCTATAGGGTTTATGGTTTAATATTCTATATTTTAGCACATTTTCGTAGAAAAAAAATCGTTATTGAGAAGATCGCGACTTATGAATTTTAAAAAGATGTCGTCAAATGAGCGTGAACTTGAATCCCTAAAAGCCACATACAGGGTCAGGTCAGGTCAGGTCAGATCGCGACTTATGAATTTTAAAAAGATGTCCTCAAATGAGCGTGAACTTGAATCCCTAAAAGCCACATACAGGGTCAGTTTCAGCTTTTTCCTGTTTACACATATACAGGGTGACACGTTTCTACGGTAAAGCTCAATATATCCATTATTATACAAGAGATGAGAAAAAATTATATACGTTAATTATAGGTTGTCTCGAGCTGCATCTTATTTTGACCGTAGTGTTGGAAGGCTGGCTACCATAGCCGTATTACTTTATAGGTGTATTTTCGCAATTAGTATGCCGTACTGACGAGCTCTAATTAGAGTGAAACCAGTCTACGGTTCTAATTGTTGTGAGAATGCATCTAGCCTTACATACTTTGTCCCTATATTAGGGTAGAAATGGGCCAGGGCTGACAATTTACTAAAATTGTTGGTTGTATAGTCTCTATTTTTGTAACACTGTGTTATTCGGAGTTGGCGTGTCAACATACTACTTGGTTCCGCAAATAGGTGGCGACAGGTTCACCACTCACTTAGTGTTGGAAGGCTGGCTACCATAGCCGTATTACTTTATAGGTGTATTTTTGCAGCAATTAGTATGCCGTACTGACGAGCTCTAATTAGAGCGAAACCGATCTACGGTTCTAGTTGTGAAAATGCATCTAGCCTTACATAGTTTGTCCCTATATTAGGGTATAATGGACCAGGGCTGACAATTTACTAAAATTGTTAGTTGGTTGTATACCGTCTCTATTTTTTAACACTGTGTTATTTGGAGCTGGCGTGACAACATACTACTTGGTTCCGCAACTAGGTGTTCACCACTCACTTAGTGTTACAAGTTTTGTTACAAACTGCACTATGATATTAAATTCTTTATTATCTATTAATCCATGTTGGTTTGGGTCCATGCAGCGCCTTAAGCATTATGTGTCATGAATACTTTGCCTGATTCCCTGATAATTTTTTGTTGGTCTGTCAAAGAAAAAGCATTAGAGCACTGTGTTATATCATTTTCTGTATCTTTATTCCCTTCTGGGCAGTTTACTTACACTGATATTTGTTGTAGAAGTTTTAACAGTCTGTTCAATTTTTCACAAAATTTGTTATCCTCTATGGTATTTTTTATCTTGGTATCTATACCATCTTTCCATTCCTCTCTACACATGAGGCTTTTAAATTATCTTTATTAATGTTTGTCATGCTAGATTATTAACTAGCATCGGAAAATACACAACCATACACGAGGCAGAAGTATATGCCATCGAGATGTGTGCAAGGGAAATTATACAAAACCAGTGCAGACACAAATCGATATAAATACTTAGATAGCCAAGCTGCAATAAAGGCATTTGGTTCCTACCGTTGCACTTCAAAAATGGCATGGAGTTGTAAATCTGCCCTCAAGAACTGGGCAGCTGCAATGAGGTGTGTCTGGTCTGGATACCGGGTCACTTGGCCCATGATGGCAATGTGGCCTGACGTGCTTGCCAGCGGTGGTTCCCAGGAGGACTTTATCGGACGAGAACCTGTGCTGGGGATATCATCATGCACAGCAAAACACACCTTGAAGACCTGGACAGAAAGAATGATAATCCAGCAATGGAAAAATCTGCCAGGATTAACTCACTCTAAGGCCTTCATAAATGGCAATGGTGACAATGAGTTATTTTGATAAAACATGGTACATTGTTTCCACTATATAGATTTTACCAGTCTGACGTGCTTGCCAGCGATGGTTCCCAGGAGGACTTTATCGGACGAGAACCTGTGCTGGGGATATCATCATGCACAGCAAAACACACCTTGAAGACCTGGACAGAAAGAATGATAATCCAGCAATGGAAAAATCTGCCAGGATTAACTCACTCTAAGGCCTTCATAAATAGCAATGGTGACAATGAGTTATTTTGATAAAACATGGTACATTGTTTCTACTATATAGATTATACCAGTAACCACATGATGCCTGCTTGCATTAAAGAGACATGTTTGCTATTAAAAATATTTGTATGAAAATTCATATTCACATCAAAAACAGACTCTCTATTTCTCAACATGGTTTCATTCCAGGTAGATCGACTGTTACGAATTTAGTCGACGTTACACAGTTCATTGCGTCTGCTCTTGACCTCTCTTCACAGGTTGATGTTGTATATGCTGATCTATCTAAGGCCTTCGATTGTCTAAATCACTCTGTTCTGATTGACAGGATGAGGGCTATCAGATTCTCCGAGGGCTTGCTTGACTTGTTCAGATCTTACCTCGATGGAAGGAGGCAATTTGTTGAGATTGAGGGCTTCAAATCTAAAACCTATCACGTAACTTCGGGAGTGCCGCAGGGTTCCATACTCAGTCCATTACTGTTTAATATATTTATCGACCCAGCTAAACATGTTTTACATGTTCCTTTTTTAATGTATGCGGACGATATTAAGATTTTCGCAAATATTTCGAGTGTTGATGAATGGTGTTGTGGGAGTGGTCTTTCTGTGAATATTTCCAAGTGTTGTGTGATGTCCTTTACTCGAAATAAGCACGCAATCACTTTCGGGTACAATATAAGAGGGCTTCCACTTGTCCGCCCCGGGACAGTTAAGGACCTTGGAATTGTTTTTGATGGTACTCTATCTTTTAAACCACACTATGAGCAGACTGTCAGTTCTGCTTACAAAACTTTAGGGTTTCTGATAAGAAACACCAAAAATTTCTCACAGAGTGACACCCTCCTCCTGCTCTTTGGCTCTTTGGTTAGGTCCCGACTTGAAAATGGCTCAGTTGTGTGGGCTCCTACTTATGAGATACATGTGGCAAGCCTGGAATCAGTGCAACGAAAATTTCTAAAATTTCTTAGCTTTCGTAAGGATGGTCGATATCCGTCTATTGGTTTTCCTCAGGAAAGTTTACTTCTTCGCTTTAGTCTGCAGAGTCTGTCGATGCGCAGGCAGTGCAGTTTCATTATATTTTTATATAAACTGGTTAATTCTGTGTTCGACTGCCCAAGTCTGCTTCAGCAACTTAATTTCAATGTGCCTCGTATTGCAGCACGTTTTCCAGGCACATTTTATCTCCCGACTGCTCGTACACGATTGCTACGATCGTCTCCAATTTACCAGATGTGCAATGATTACTCTGTACTGCAAGACCGCCTAGATATCTTCTCATGTAATATATCAGAGATAAAAATGTTTTTCAAAGTGATCTAATTTATGACTCTTTTTTTGTATTGTTAGCTTGATTATTGTTAGTTATTATGTTTTGTGTATTGGCCCATCCTTAATTTGGCTTTTAAGCTGTTGGATGATGTATGTATAAATAAATAAATAAATAAATAACACACTTATTGCATCCAGACTTTTTTTGATTGTCTAGCTTAAAAATTATGTCGTTTTTGCCTAATTGCTTACTGAATTTATTCTATTGTGTTCTAATGTAAAAAAATTGTTTTATTGCTAGCTAGGTGCTTCTTATTAGTAAAAACTTTTTGTAAAGGAATTATTCATTTATTAAATAAATAGAAGAAAAGCAAATGAATAACATTTTTCTTTCTTTCTAGGATTGTGACGATGATGGAGAGAACCATGCAGGAGGCAGACTTATGCACCTCCTTGAGATTCTGAATTCGACAAATGTGTTGGTAGTAGTTTCAAGATGGTAAGTTCAACTTTTTTTATTTGCTATGTGAATAATTTCTGAGATGACAAGTATGTGCTACTGCAAAATAGAAACGAATTGATGTAAATACAAATAAATATTTGTATCTTTTCAGGTACGGTGGCATTCATCTTGGTCCAGATAGGTTTAAACACATAAATAATGCAGCAAGACAAGCGTTGGTCCAGGGAGGACTTGTTCATTAAATTAATTACTCCAATCATTTTTAAAGAAGATGCCTTTTAGTACAAATAAGACAGGAAACAATGTAATTTAGTATATAAATTGTGATTTATATTTATGGCGGGTATACAAAATTTTGCAATATTTGTAATATATTTTTAAATAAATAATTTTTATTTAAATGAAAAGTGTGTTAACTTAAAAAATATTGCTACGTTTTTTTAAACGTAGACAAATAAGCAGGAAGGATCAACAAATCAACCGCAGAGAAACGAACAACTATCCATCGACGAGAGACACTCTATGGCTCTTCGTCAGTCATAATATTTTTATTATAAATATTACCATTATTACTGTTCGAGTGTCGAACACGTCAGGTGACAGTGACAGCGAGGATATATCATAGGTTATCTTTATCTTTTGATTTATGTTTAACAAATAAAGGTCTAAAACAGCAGTAAACTATTGTTCAAGGGGAATTTCATCAAAAGAAAAAGGTGTCAATTAAAGTATTATAAAGATAACTTGATTTTTAAAACGTATAATCTGATAACTGAGTAGTAAGTTATTAAAATTTTCTTGCCTCTTTTTTTAATTCAGTTTCAAATTAGATATTAAATAGCATATATACAAAAGTAAAAAAGTGTTACCCGTTAGCAGACTGCAACGGTTTACATTCAAGATAACCAGAATAATTCTTTATATTATTATCAGATTTATGCAAAATAAGTATAATATGTTAAAATGTTTTAAAATCAACAGGTTATTAAATACAAAATAAATGAGTGATTGAAATGATGTCACCTGGGTGCACAGAACATTGGAGTGTAATTTTCTGAAGGTAAACTGTGAAGGATGGCCCTTATAGACAGATTACTTTACATGGAGTTGGTCACTTGGACACTGTGTCAGTGCTCCATGGCAGTTTGCAGTATAAGTTCGAACCAAAAGGACATACCAAACTCAATAACACATTATTCGGGTAGTTTACATAAACTGTATAAAGTTAAAAGAAGGTCGGAGAGATTGAATGAGGTAACGAAAGAGCCCTAAAATACAATATTCAGTATTAAATGTATGCTTGCAAGAAATTTACAATGATAATGATTTACCTGTAGCTTACGAGGCTCTGTATTTTCTAGTGTTTCTTCAATTAATCCCAACCAAGGATATTCCAACCAAAAACCGGTCTGGAATTAACTAAATAGACAAGAGCTTAATCCGATCTAAATCGAGACCATAAAAATTGTCTAACAAAGCACTTGCACTATTACAGAAGAAATCACCAGTGAAAAGAATGAAATGGAATTAAAATGTTCAGTTCTAAGAAAACAGAATTTAATTTTATTTTTTTGTACAGTGATAAGTGGATAGGTGAGATAAAAATGTTCTGAATTTTACATGATTTAAATATTTAAAACTTTCAACATTTTTAATGAGTGGAAGAGAAATTAACATTGAAAAAGATGGAAAATACCCCCTAAAGTCTGGCATGAAATTAGGTATGACAAATATGTCACTGTCGGATTTTCAAAAATGTAAACAACAGAAAATGTAGGTTAAACTTATTCAGAAGGTGTTTGCATGATATAAAGTGATTTTGTGTTGGTGGCATATATTTGATGAAGTCAACATTAGAAATTTATTTAAGAAAAAGGTTTGGAAATGCACAACCGTAAGTTCTTTTAAAATCTTATTTTATATATATATAACACAAGACGGAAACGTTTACATTCCTCTTTTTAAATGCAGTTTTTAGCCGTGACAATATTAACAGTGATAGGTCATACAATAGCTTCACAAGTAATTATTTTGTATATAGGATGACTCTGAAGTCGGTGTAAAAAAATAACTACGATTCTTCTCACCAAAACAACGTTTTTATGCAAATCAGTTTTATTCTAACATGCCTCCTTAAAAAATACAGGGTGTTGATATTTAGGGAGAAATTTTTTTCCCTCATATGTCCCAAACTGATTGTTTTGAAATTTAGTGTAGTTAATGTCACTATTGATAGTTATTACCCAGTGTAGAGCCAGTAAAATAGGAAAAACTAGTGATGTGGAATCTTCACCATACCATGGTGAACCTTTTTTTAAGAAACTATGTTGTGCCACTGACTAATAATAAAACTAATCACTATAGTACATTGTCATAATTTTACTACAAAAAAGGATCCTTACATAATTTCAGTAAATAGCGCCCTTTTGGAGTAAGTCAAATTTTTACGATAAAAGTAGTGTAGTAAGAGCTATAGTTTTTTTTTATTATTTCAACAACACACCACACGGGCTTACAGCCGAAATACTATCGTACCGTGGGTTTTGACAAGGAGGAAAGAGGCAATTGTTAATTCTGGACTTGGAGGTTCAGGGGAGAAGGAAAAACATGTGCCGGCAAGGAATTCCACAACTTGTAAGTCCTCGGGACAAAAGAGCGGGCATAACAAGATGTTCTATGTCTGGTGACCTGGACAGTAAAAGGGTGCATTCGCTCTGTTCCCCTGGTAGATCTGTCGGGGGCAGCAGGTGGAGGAATTACGGAAGAAAGCTCCTCTGAGCAGTTCCCGTGCAGATATCTATCAAAGAGAGAGAGGTCACCAACGGCACGTCGGTGGGCAAGCGATGGCAGCCTTTGGGTGAGGGTAGGGTCACCGATGAGACGTATAGCTCTCTTCTGAATGAAGTCCAGGATAGCGAATGTAGAAGCGGCAGCAGCACCCCAGATGTGGGAGCAGTATTCGAGGTTTGGTCTTATTTGTGAAATATATAAGGTATAGACATTAGCTGGTGAAAAGTATTTGCAAGCCCGGAAGAGGAAACCTAATTTCTTAGCAGCCGCTTCTGCAATTGATGTGACATGTTGGTGCCAATTGAGATTTCGATCCACAGAAATGCCAACAAGTGAAAAGGACTCATTACTTTAAATAACTTGGTTATTTATTGTGATGGTGGGGTTGAATTGTACAAGATTTCTACTTCCCCAGTCTAATGTTTTTTGGAGATCCACGGAGATAGAACCCTCCATGAGTCTGCGATCCTCATCTAATTGGGTTAAAGTGACTTGGAATAAATAATTCCATGCCAGCTTGGATAATTTTGGTGACGTTTCGTGAGATATCAGAGGGGTCAGGATGAGAGAAGCAGACAGACGCCCATGGAAATGAGGAAAAGTAATCCCGCATTTCGTCCCAGTTCGCGGAGTTGTAGTGCCAAACGATATGTGGGTGTGATGACTATGTGAGCTCGGGTTGCATTGCTCAGGAAGCAGTGACCATGCCGTGGTCTGAGCGACCAAGGGGGGCGGTTACTGATATCTTATAGCATTCAGGTTTTGTAGTAAGAAGGAGATCCAAGGGATTTGAACTGTGTTGGGATGCGAGGAAAGTAAGTAGGTTGCTGAACCATAATGGCCAAAGAATTGCTGAGTGCAAAGGCCTTCGTTGCTCTCCCTTGTGGATCGGTTTTTGAAGATCCTAGCCATTCCTTATTATTGACATTGAAGTCACCAAGAATAGTGACCTCAGAGGAAGGATATTCATTTCCAGTTTGCTTGCAAATGGAACAGGACCGTACTGCAATAATGACAACAATTTTTCACTATTGTGGTAAAACAAAGGAAACAAAAAATTATTTTTGCACTGTGTCCAAGGACGTATTCCATAAGAGCTGCTCCGAGAGGAAGCTGCTGCGGAGTGTAGATAGACATAAAATCCTCTTTTTTGTTAAGTGTGCTGCAGATGTGTTGTGTTGACTGGAGAAGGGATTGGTGTGGTTAGCATAGCCTCGCTGAATAATGCATCGGTAGAGAGGATGTTTGCGGTTGCTGACGATTACATAAAGAAAACTAATATGGTTGTTGTCTGCGTTTACAGGTACCCGGACACTGTGCTTTTCATTCGGATTACATGATGAAGTTCTGGAAGATGTGACAAGAAAATTTTAAGCGAAGATTGTTGTTTGTGGAGACTTCAACATAGATTTTAATACAGTATCTCCCACATATAATGCACTCATTAACGTTATTACATCATATGGATGAGGTCCCATGTTCACTGAACATTCACGTAAATGTCTAGAAGTGCTACATGTATAGACAAGGCGCTTGCAAACATAGATTATGCCAGCTCTAGCCACACAGTTAATCTACACATGTCCGATCATCATGCCCAGATAGTTAGGTGGTGTATAGCAACACATGTAAAAGAACGTAAATATTATTGCGTTTTCTCCGGGTTCTGGATAGTGAGACTTTAAATTTTAACAAAATAACTTTATTTACTCTCTAAATATGAATACAATAAAAGTTCTAGAATGTCTCTCTCACAAAACACTTCGTTTATTTGGCCTTACAATCACTAATCTGGAAGAAGTCTCTGCACTGGAACTACAGTCGCTACTCTCTAACACTTCACACTGGTTATTGCTTTTTCGAGTCACTTCAACATTCTCTAACTGAACTGAAATGAGCTGGCTTACTTCCACCTTTATATACCCGTCATACATTCCACCTCGTTTCCGGAGTGTTCCATTCCAGAATGTTTCCGGACTTTCTTTTGCTAGAAGGTTCTATGAATACAGAACGGCTCCGTGTGTATACAGGGGGATGCATATACAGGTTATCCAAATGTGGCCATCACTCCTATGTTACACAAGAGGTGTTTCTCGTACTAGTAGTAGTAGTAGCAGTGGTGGGGAGGCCAATGCCAAGCAAGTAGGCCACAATGGGCCCTTTTTGCCAACCCCAGCAACCATGCTCTACTCTTCCTCGGTTCCGTCGCCAAACCGCCTCGACCTCGAGATGAAGGCCGTGACGGTCTTCAATTGGACGGTACTTACCTGATTCCTCTGCAGAGTCCTCGATCCGAACAATTCTGCTCGAAGACTCCCAAAAGCCTCGAATTCACACAGGTAGTGGTAGGACGTTTCTTCGTCCTCGCCGCATTCCTGGCAAATGGGATCCCTCTCTACGCTTATCAATGTGAGGTGTCTTCTAAGGGCGCAGTGGCCTGTCAGCACCCCAAGGATGCGGCGAAGCGTAGGTCGACTCCTTCCGAGTAGCCAGACAGCTTTATCTCTGTCCGGCCCCTCCACGAAGTCCCTCGCCTGCCTGCAGCCACCAACCGACCCCCAGTGCCTCTCCATTGCTTCCTCGGTCCATCTGTCTAAGGCGACAGAGACTGTCTTCCTACTTATGCCTATCACAGGCTCCGGGCCACAGAACGGCCGCCGGGAACCGAGTCTTGCGAGATTATTCGCCACCTCATTCCCCGCTACGCCACAGTGTCCCGGAACCCACACCAGTTGCACCTCCTTTGTCCTGGCTAGTCCTCTGAGGGCGTCAGCGCACTCCTGAACCAGTGGTGACCTGATTCTGGCCGCACAGACTGCCTGGAGGACCGCCTGGCTATCCGAGCCGATGTACACGCATTTCTCGGGACTCATCTTCACATCCTGTCTATTGGCCACAGACAGGATAGCGTACGCCTCTGTTTCGAATGCCGTGGTGTATGCGCCAAGAGCATAGCTCTCGCGCACCGCCAGGCCCTCTATGTATATTCCTGCCCCGGAGGATTGTTGGTCCTCCAGCCGCGATCCGTCGGTGAAACAGACCAGGCTTGCGGGCTGGAATGCAACCTCATTTTCCCTCCACTGATCCCTACTGGGGATCCTGAGGGTGTATGGCCTAGTCAACCTAATATCGTCCTCGGCATCCCTCACCTTTATGGCGGAAATCGGAGTTTCCTTTTCCACCTCCTTGGCGACTCTTGCATGCACTATTACTGCTCCCTCTCCGCACCAGTTACCTGAGTCCCGGATTCTAAGATGCGACGCCATAGCCTCCCTTCTGATACAGATGGGAAGCGGTGGCAGCATCAACAGGACCTCTAGCGCGGCTGAGGGTGTCGCCCTCATAGCGCCTGTAATACCCAGGATTCCAGCCTTTGGAGTTTGGCCAGCTTCCTGCTGGTAGTTTGGTTCACACCACCAGACCAACGCCCCATAGAGGATTCTCGGCCTAACGATCGCAGTGTAGATCCAATGAAGGATCCGAGGATTAAGTCCCCAGGTCCTCCCTATCATACAACGCAGCTGCCAGAGGGTCGCTACTCCCTTCCTCACTACTCGTTCTATTTGCGACCCCCATGTTAGTTTCTCGTACTATAAGGGCTCTCTATGTGTACAGGGTGTAAGGGTTCTCTGCATATACAGGGTGTTCGGAATGTGCAGATCTCAGTTATCTGTTCCGACGGGGTACAAGTTGGTAACTTGGTTATTTTTGGTCCTACAGGGTTGAGACTTCGCCTGTGGGGGGTCACCCCAGACCCCAAGAATTCCCAGATGTTAGGGAAGTTTTGGAGATGTGGCAACACCGCACATACATCTCTGGAAGTGCTTTGTAACAATATGTTAAAGTAGGAAGTGTATAAGAGGAAACAATATCTGGATTGGTGAGTCTTTGGGGAAGGGGACTGGAGTACTGTTCTTGGCAGTCCAAATGTAAACAAAGCATTTCAGGGTTTTCAGCAGATTCTGGTATCCTCATTTGAGACCTTTTGCCCTGAAAAGGCATCTGAAGATAGATAGTCAGACGCTGGTATACAGAGGAGTTGGAGAGGACTAAGGCAACACTGGATGTGCTGCATGCGTTGCACAGGTTAGGAAGGATGACTGTTCTGATAGAGCCTACAAGGTGTACAAAGATCTATACAGTGACAAGATATCGCAGGCGAAGAGACATTGGGTGGCGGACTGCATTCTGAGGGCTGTGAACAAGGTGAGAGCAACATGGAACGTCTAGCGCCTCCGTGGCCGTGCGGGAAAGTCGATTGAGACTTTTCAATACGGACTCGGGGGACGACGGTTCGACTCACCGACATCGGATTATTTTTCAAATCACTGTCGTCGTTGAGATCGAGCTCAAGGTGGAGGGTGGGTTAGTTTGGATGAGCAAAAAGGGTCAGCAATGGCCTAATTGCCAGTAAGCATCTTACCTTTTCCTTTTAACATGGAATGTCATAACTTCTACAAGTCACGATAAAAGAAGGGCTAATATTCAGATAGATGTTGACAAAACAAACCGGCAATTTACAGGCAACACATCGGGGCTGAAACCTAATAAATATGAATCTGAGTAAACTGAACAACATGAAAATCGACAACCCAGTCATCACTGAGGAAGACATTCTAATAACTAGAAGCCTGAAATCTAAATACTCCACAGACTGTAACAGGATGAGTGTGTATGTGCTGCAGTCTGTGATCACGGCTATAGCAGCACCTCTCACAGTTTTGATTAACAGATGTTGGGTGTATTTCCGGATGTCTCGAAGATGGCAATTACAGTTGCAGTACCTAAGCAAGGGGATGTCAACAGCTCGAGACTCATATCGATATCTTCCGTGCTATTAAAGATAATTGGGTCACTAATAAAACAGCAATTGCTAAACTATTTTGACAAAAACAACTTCATAACTTTGCGTTAGCACGGATTCAGGAGTGGTAAATCAACATTGACTGCAAAGGTGGGGTTGACTGGGAATCTATCGGAAGCCTTCAATAGGGGAGGAGATGTTGCCGAGGTTGTGTGTTGTGACTTAAGTAAGGCCTTCGATAGTGTACCTCATGATGTGCTGCTGGAAAAGATGGAATACTATGGAGTGAGAGGAGTGCTACACCAGTTGATAACATCGTTCCTGGCAAACAGAAGGCAACGTGTAGTGTGTGGGGACAGAAGTTCAGATTGGATGACGGTTGCCCTGGATGTTCAGCAGGGATTCATACTTGGACCACTGTTGTTCCTGGTCTACATAAACGACTTGCCAATTAACATCAAGGCAAACCAAGCATACCTGTATGCTGACCACACAACGTTAGTGAATAACGAGAGATCCAGAGACGCACTGCATAGGAAAGCAGCTCAGACAATGTCTTCGGAGCAATGGTTTGCAGATAATGGACTAAAAATGAATGAGAATAAAACCAAATGCACCTTCTCCACATGCCCAGGTGGGGATGACACTGTGCTACAGTTTCTGGGTTCAGGGTAATCTGTTGTGATCCAAACTTGTGGAGGTGTTGCTGAGTAGGCTTTCAGGGGCGACGTTCATGGTGAGGACAGTAAACAGGTTGCAATGCACCAGGCAGCATACTACGCCAATTTCTACTCTGTGGCGAGTTGCGGGATACTTATTTGGGGCTCAACTACTGAGCTACAGAAGGTGTTCCAGCAGCAAAAGAAAGCTGTTAAGAGTGCTAGTGGGGCTGCATACTTGGAGCCCTGCAGGCCGCTTTTCCATAGAACAAAAATACTCACCATCTCCTCTGTATATATACTTGCCTGTGTGGTTTGCGTGCATGTAAACCAGGATAAATTCAGTCTAAATTCTGCAATATATATGTAGTTATATTTTTAAACGACGCTTTAAGTTTGATTTTTCAAGTATGATTTTATCAGTGTTAGTGCTGATTCCGTACATGATAAGCATTGAGAATAATACCTCATGTTTTACACTATCAAATGCTCTACTCAAGTCTAAGCATAGTAAAGCTGTTATTTGTGATTTATATAAGGCTTCTGTAATTTCTTGTAGTTGTAGTATTAATTAATACAGGGCCTTCATTAATTCCAGAGTCCCACGTGACCGGATTCTGTCTCTCTCTTAGTGGAATATGATTTTATGAGTTGGCAGTCAAAAAGTAACCAAAAAAACTACTAGACTAGGGACCCTAAAGTTACTAAATCAATTGACAGTTCAGTCCATTGGCGCTCAATTCTCTTTTGACAGTTATTTTGTATGTACATTGTGCATTTTCCAAGTCCGACCATTGTTTACGTTCTTCAAATAATTTTCTATCTGTTGGACAATAAAAATAAACCATTTTTATCAAAACTTAGCATTTTCATTGCGTTTCTACGTAACTTAAAAGTGTAGCTATGTTAAGGTTATGTTGTTGACGATATTCGTCATCGCAATCTGCCCAAACAGGTACAGGGTGATTCTTTATAAGGTCGCCCCCCTTTAACTTTGTTATTTGAAGTGTCCCAAAAAAATTGAAAGTATGGTTATGAGGGTGCTAAAAAATACTCTCTTTCGATGTCTAAAAAAAATTTGAAAAATGATCAGTATATAGGGAAAACCAAAAAGTTCATTTTTTTTTCAATGGATCACCCTATATATGAATTTATTTTTCGATTCCTCGTAAAATTCTAAGCATAATTTATATAACATACTGTATACTTGAAATGAATAGTTTTTGAAATATTCGCATTTGAAACGTTATCATCAAATATTTTATTAAACAACTGTTACAAATCAAGTCCTAGGATATTCGCATTTGAAACGTTATCATCAAAAATTTTATTAAACCAAAACAACTGTTACAAATCAAGAAATCTAACAATAAATAATATAACAAAAACAGTTTCTAATTAAATATAAAGATGCTCTACCGGGCCTCCATTTTCTTCAACACATTGTATAAGTGTTCTTCACATTTTCTCTAATGAATCTGTTATGAATGCTGGGTTATTTTCATTTAAATTAATAATTTATTTTCAATTTGGTGGTCGTATACACGGTTTTATTTATATAACCCCAAAGAAACGCACCCATAGGTGTAAAATGGGTGCTGTTTGCAGGCCATTTAATTGGCGCATTTCGTTCAATCCATTCAGGAAACCTTTCATTTGGGTAATTAAGCACAGCACGAATGTTGCGAGGGGGTGCTCCATTCTGTTAAAAAATTATATTTTGTAATATATTTAAAGGCAAATCGTCTAAATATTCTTCGAACTCGTTTTCCAAGAAATCTAAATAGCGGCCTCCGTTTAAAACAGTATCAAAAAAATATGGACCGATAACTCGATCGCCCAAAATACCACACCACACATTTACGGATTGTCGCCCTTGGAACTTAAATTCCCTATAAGAATGTAGATTCTCTCTTGCCCATCGTCTGGTATTTTTTCAGTTAAACTGGCCACTAGTAGAAAAGGTAACTCGTCAGTCCATAGAACTGTTTTCAAAAAATTGTTATTTATGTTTATTCTGTCTAGAATCAGTTGACAAAATGCGACCCGATCATCTTTTTTTGCATTTGGGTAAGCTTTGTAGTGGGTTTAATCTTATATGGCTTTAGATTCCATTTTCTTAACATTCTTTGGACTTTACTGTATGAAGTTCGCTGAATATTTTCTTGTGTTGCTCGTAATGTCTTTGAAATGTTTCTAATGGAATTGTTTGGATTCTCTTCTATAGCAAGTAAAATATTCAATTCTGCATTTTCTTCTACGTTCACAGCAGTTCTTTTTCTCCTTTGTAAATTTGACGATTCTTGAAACTTCCTATAGATGTGAACGTTTTTCGAGTTGGGACATGCATACCGGGATTATCTTCTATCATATTTCTAATGGCAGCGCAACAATTTAAATTATTTTTAATATAATAACTTAAAATAACTCTTCTTTCTCTGTCTGAGTACGGCATTTTTACTTACTAAACAATACAACTACAACAATATTGGAAGAATGTCACTGTCAGTTATTTGTTTTCAATTAAAAGCATGGTATCCTAAGACCTCTTGATTTGTAACAGTTGTTTAATAAAATATTTAATGATAACGTTTCAAATGCGAATATTTCAAAAACTATTCATTTTAAGTATACAGTATGTTATATAAATTATGCTTAGAATTTTACGAGGAATCGAAAAATAAATTCATATATAGGGTGATCCATTGAAAAAAAAATGAACTTTTTGGTTTTCCCTGTATACTGATCATTTTTCAAATATTTTTTTTTTCATAGAAAAAAAGTATTTTTTAGCACCTACTTAACCATACTTTCAATTTTTTTGGGACACTTCAAATATCAAAGTTAAAGGGGGGCGACATTATAAAGAATCACCCTGTACATATTTGTTACATGTTATACAAACATATTCCTAAAACCGTAAATTAGAAGTTTAAATAATGGGACCTCAATTTGTTTACGTACATTACAACATTTTGATATCTATACAAAATAAAAGTAATATTTTATTATGTTTTTAATTTATTTTTTAGCAATCAATAACAGTAAAACATACCTGAACAGACTTGCTGTTAAAAATACTAAATAATAAATACATTTAAGACATTTACTGTTTCAACTTATTATAATTTTTCTATTTTTTATAAAACCCCAAAGGAAATATGAGACAACACTGACATCTTAGGGATTTCATTAATTCAGGTTGTACAACCGTGTATGCCGGGTTGCCTAACTTAAGCGGTCACGTGGGACTCGGGAATTAATGAAGGTCCTGTATAATTTAACAAGACTATTATTTTATAAACAACAAACCATTTTACTACAAACTTTGCCTATGATTAAATTAATTTGCACTGTACTGTATTTTTTAAACAATAAAAAGTCTGGAAAGATAAATCCTAAATAACTTTATTTTGTTTGGTTAATACAGAATAGCAAAAATAAGGGAATGCTCAAAACACAAGTGTACATTCTTGTCACTAAGATGAAACAAACAGTATTAAAATAGTTTAACATACAATAATAATTAATAGTATTATGCGACTTAACAAGAAACAAGTTTTAAAATGTATTTCTCATCCAACATCATCACAGCTCTACCCTAATATTTGTACTTGAAATGTGTCTTCACCAAAAACCTGGCCTGTACTTGGGCAACGTCGTAAACAATATATCTGTTCAATTGTTAAGGAAAGTAAAACTAACTTTCTGAAAAAAAAGTCAAAGTTGAGTTGATAGTTGGTAGTATAAGAAAAATAACAGAAAAAATAGCCTGTAACCATCTATCAGCTTATTTTCAAGATAATTGAAAGTTGCAACTTTCATTTTAATCTCTCTTGTTAAGTGTTGATACCAGGCTTTCCTAAATACTCTATAATAATATTTATTAACACACTTGGTATTTTACATAATATACAAAGAAAAAATTTGCAAATTTAGACAAGCAAAAATAATAATAATACAATACTTCATAGATTTAAAACTCCGAAAAACAGCTGTTCTGCTATTAACTACTCTGCTGAGGAGGCTGTATAGGCCATGGTTGGTTGGTGGAATTCACTACCTAGCATGCCAGGATTACGAACAGTATGTGGACAAACTCTTATTCTGAATTGAGATAGGATATAGCAGCCACCTAAGTCCATTGAGAACTTTGTAAACTAAACATCGTTTTTTTTATATTTCAACAACACACCACGAGGGCTTACAGCCTAAATAATATCGTACCGTGGGTGTCGACAAGGAGGAAAGGGGCAACTTGTTAATTCTGGACTTGAAGGTTCGGAGGAGAAGGAAAAACATGTTCCGGCAAGGAATTCCACAACTTGGAAGTCCTCGAGACAAAAGAGCGGGCATAACAAGATGTTCTATGTCTGGTGACCTGGAAAGTAAAAGGGTGCAATTGCTCTGTTTCCCTGGTAGCTCTGTTGGGGGCAGCAGGTGGAGGAACTATGGAAGAAAGCTCCTCTGAGCAGTACCCGTGCAGATATCTATAAAAGAAAGAGAGGTCACTGTGGGTGTTAAGGCGTTTCGTCTGGAGGATTAGACCTCTTAAATTTACATATTTCTCAGTAGACTTCATTGTTATGATATTTACCATCTGTACAATGTAATTTTAAACATGATTAGGAATAACCCAACAAGGGTCATTTCTTGTTTACAATTGACAAGTCTGCCAACCTATCTCAGGTAGATAGCGTAGGAAAATTCAATATTGATTCAAAGCAGTTCTTCTGGAGACTCGACACAAGCAACACCCTTGTGATAGCATAATCATTAATTATTTCGTAGAGTTCTCATGTACTCTAAAGCATACCATAATATAAGTAATTTTGTATAAGTTTACAGTTTGTTAATAAACGTTAAGTGTTATTAAAATCAGCGTTTAATTTAACAAAACATAATCAGGTCCTTCGAGCTATCAAGAAACAAAAACAAATAAAATGTGGTACATCAGTACAAAACGTAATTAAACAGTGGGCAAGCGATGGCAGCTTTTGGGTAAGGATAGGGTTTCCCTTGGCCATGCCTTTCGATACGCCCAGGACCGGTTCTGGTCCCACAATTTCAGCTATACTACTCGACCGAACTGAATAATTAGGGTCCTTATTTGACGCAGAATTTAATTAAAATTCTTTAATTTTTGTAATAATAAAGTATTTGCAAAAAACTGAAAAACGTCAGAAAATTTCGCGGTTTTTTGAGCTTCCTGACTTGAGCAGCGATTGAGAAATCATCCGAATCTAAGATACTTCGATCAAAACAATATTAGGTTTCCAACAGTTCTTTTCCAAGACCAACCCGTTATTTGACTGGCCTATATTACTAATCGGACCAAAATAAATTTGTTCTTTCTTCTCAAACAAGTGTCTTTTGCCTATTCTTAACCATTCTTTTGTAAAGAACTCCATATTTTATAACTGCAAAAAAAATTCACAATCACCTTACCCTAAATGTAACGAACATTCTTGTGATTTTTGATCTATGCTCTATACCCTTATCAGGATTCCTTACGTTACTTTAAAAATCGTAATTTGATAAGTACACTTAGAAAAACCAAATCCCCATGATCGTTTCACCAGCTACTTTCTACTGAAACGCCACCTTTTATACTGAGTCTTAGGTAACGAACGATACCGAGAGGGAGATTAAATCGCAGGCATTTGTATTGTATTTTAATTGCTGGAAGATATTTTTGAACTTCCTTTATAATTTCAGAATGTTTATCTGCTTCAAAGACAGAGCGCAAACAGAGGACTGCAAACCAGTAGGGCTCGATTTAAGGAACTTTTGTTTTTTATTTCCCTAGAAATATAAATACTTTCGTAGGCATCAGGCTTCTCTGGCTGTCTAATATTTTTGATAAGTTTCAGACAGCCAGCAAACCTCCATGCGTACGAAAGTATTTATATTTCTAGGACAATAAAAAACAAAAGTTCCTTAAATCGAGGTCCGCCACTGGTTTGGAGCCCCCTGTTTGCGCTGTGTCTTTGAAGCAGATAAACATTACGAAACTTGTGATAAAGTGGTGAAGGAAGTTCAAAAACCTCGCCTGGCAATTAAAATACAATACACAGAAAATTTGCCTGCGATTTAATCTCCCTCTCGTTATCGTTCTTTACCTAAGACTCAGCATAAAAAATGGTGTTTTAGTAGAAAGTAGTTAGAATTTGTCATCCTCTGATGACGCTAACTTTGTTAGTGAAACGATCGTCAGGTTTCAAAAAGATGTGTTGTGGTGAGTTGGGTTCTCCAAGTCTACTTATCAGTACTCATCACAGGTTCCAATCTTCACTTAGTGAATCTTAATTTAGTAAAACATAAAAATTTGGTAGGTAAAACTAGTCAATAAGATTAGTTAAAATAAATAAGTAAAAACATGAAAATACAAATCAAGTAAAAGGATACTCATTGTACAATAACGAAGTACTTTTCTTATTATCAGTTACTGGCTGGCCCAAAGGTACTTCTATATCATCTTCAATTTTGACTGCCTCTCCCGGATCTGGCTCAGTTTTACCTATACCTTTAGTACTGTGCTTACCCTTTGGTAACTTCTCAACATATTCAGAATGTGTCCTTTCATACATCTGTAAAACACAAATTTTTAGTTATAATTATAATCAACCAAAAATTATACCATCTTACCTCTCCTAGAGCTACTTCACATAGCATAAGCAATCCCTTGGGATTTACCGGGCTCGTACAACAGTAATTAGCAGATTTAGAGACCATGTCGGCAAAGTAAATACCTTTACCGAACATGTAACCAGTAACGGGTGCTTCTGGTGGGGCTATACGAAGACCCTGTGATAAAATACCAGCAAAGTTCGTGGTCCTAGAGCCGTGCCATAGAAGTTTGCGGTTGTGGAGTTTCTTGAATGGTTTAAAACGTTTACTTTCTCCATGACGTTTTACAATGTAGATATCTTCAATCACAAGCTCATACGAACTGTGAGTAGCCGCATGAGTATTTTTAACATACTTTTCAATAATTGCGTAGTGTTCATGATCATGTGCAAGTACATCAATATCGACCTTGAGCTGTCCGTAGTAGCTGTCGACTGTATGTTCGGAACCTGACGATTTCATGAGGTTACATGCTATTTCCATTTCCATTAAGCTTTCTATCATGGCTACTTTTTGCTGTAAAAGACAAGAGAACATGCAGTGTTACTTGAAAATTAACATACAGCTCTCTAAATAAAAGAAATGTTTTTTTTTTAGTTCAACAACACACCCGAGGGCTCACAGCCTAATACTATCGTACCATGGGTGTCGACAAGGAGGAAAGAGGCAACTTGTTAATTCTGGACTTGAAGGTTCGGAGGAGAAGGAAAAACATGTGTCGGCAAGGAATTCCACAACTTGGAAGTCCTCGGAACAAAAGAGCGGGCATAACAAGATGTTCTATGTCTGGTGACCTGGTCAGTAAAAGGGTGCATTCGCTCTGTTCCCCTGATAGATCTGTTGGGGGCAGCAGGTGGAGGAACTATGGAAGAAAGCTCCTCTGAGCAGTGCCCGTGCAGATATCTATAAAAGAGAGAGAGAGAGGTGATCAACGGCACGTCGGTGGGCAAAGGATGGCAGCTTTTGGGTGAGGGTAGGGTCACCGATGAGACGTATAGCTCTCTTCTGAATGGAGTCCAGGATAGCGAGTGTAGAAGCGGCAGCGGCACTCCAGATGTAGGAGCAGTATTCGAGGTGTGGCCTTATTTGTGAAGTATATAAGGTATAGAGATTAGCTGGTGAAAAGTATTTGCGAGCCCGGAAGAAGAAAGGTAATTTCTTAGCAGCCGCTTCTGCAATTGATGTGACATGTTGGTGCCAATTGGGATTTCGATCCACAGAAATGCCAACAAGTGAAAAGGACTCATTACTTTGAATAACTTGGTTGTTCATTGTGATGCGCTGGTGTATCTCTTATGAGAAAGAAAGCAAGACTGAGATTTGGTGGAGTTGAATTGTACAAGATTTCTACTTCCCCAGTCTAATATTTTTTGGAGATCCACAGAGACAGACCACTCCATGAGTCTGCGATCCTCAGATAATTGCGCTAAAGAGACAGACTTAGAATATTGTATATTTGAGTGGAGGGTGCTGTCGTCCGCGTAACTGTGAACTGGGTTGGATGTGCTAGAGAGGAGGTCAAGGATGTGGAGAAAAAACAAAGTAGGGGCTAAAGCTTAACCCAGTCTAATATTTTTTGGAGATCCACAGAGACAGAACCCTCCATGAGTCTGCGATCCTCATCTAACTGGGCTAAAAAGACATACTTAGAATATTGTATATTTGAGTGAAGGGTGCTGTCGTCCGCGTAACTGTGAACTGGGTTGGATGTGCTAGAGAGGAGGTCATTGATGTGGAGAAGAAACAAAGTAGGGGCTAAAGCTGAACCTTGAGGGACTCCTGAATTAATTGGATGCAGTTTAGAGGATAATAATGAATGCCTTTTATTACATATTTAAGCAGCACAACCCAATAAAGAAAAGTGCATTTTAAAGCCCTAGATCTGGCAAGACTTTGGCTTGGGCTATTTAATAATAATATTAATAAGAATATTTATTTCTGCACTTGGGATTTTACATAATATACAAAGTGAATTACAAATTTAGACAAGCAAAAGCAATAAAAGTCGAAGACGCAGCAAGTGCGTTATGGTAGTGAATTTTCATAAAAATGATCTGGCACAAAATATTTTATTATAACTTTTTTTTCTTGTAACATAGAAATCTAAATTTTGGTGTATAGTTTACTTTTGATATCGTAAACCTACCTACCAAATTTGGTTATCATAGATTTTTTATTTTTTAAGATAAAAATTTTTTTCAAATGAAAACTCAAAATTTTTTCGGAAAACCTCGTCCGATTTTTCTTATTAACGAACTCATCAAAGACATTTACAAAAGGAAGGTACATGCCAAATTTTGTCAAAATCGGCCTATTATTCTTTGAGATAATTTTTTTTTTTCGAATGAAAACTCAAAATTTTTCCGGAAAACCTCGTATGATTTTCCTGACTAACAAACGTATCAAGGCCATTTACAAAAGGAAGGTACATGCCAAATTTTATTAAAATCGGCTTATTACTTTTTGAGATAAGAATTTTTTTCTAATGAAAACTCAAAATTTTCCCGGAAAACCTCGTCAGATTTTCCTGACTAACGAACTTATCCAAGCTATTTACAAAAGAAACGTACATGCCAAATTTTATCAAAATCGGCCCATTATTTTTTGAGTTATCGGTGTGATACATATATATATATATATATATATATATATATATATATATATATATATATATATATATATATATATATATATATATATATATATATAATATATAAATATATAAATATATAAATATATATATAAACATATAAAAATTGAAACTGACCCCGGATATGGGTTCTAGGGGTCCTAGTTCGCGCTCATTTGCAAAAAAATTTTCAAAATTCAAAAGTCGGGATCTCCCCATTAGTGAATTTTTTCTACGAAAATTCACTAATAATAATACAATACAATTATTCTTACTCTGCTCCAACTTTCAATTTTAAAGCAGCTAATTTCCGTGGGCGTTAAGAGGCAATTCACAACATCAATTGGGAGCTTTTTATATGCTTTCTATAATCTTGATGAAGTAATATCTGATTTTTACAAGATGCCTTTGAAGGAGGTGGCATTATTGTATGGGCCGGAGCCAAGTTTAATGTAAAAACTGAACTCTGTTAACTTCATGATGTTGTGGATATCTTTGTTCTCAAGAAAATAAGGGTCTCAAGTTATCCGCCTTGATATGACACTCAGCTTATTAAAACAATTGGGGATGAAGCAGAAGCTCCATCAGAGATAGAAAAGAACACTGCTTCAGGCTGATTATCAGGCTTACTCCCTTTGCTGGTTGGGCTTCAACAGAAGAATGGCTATAGACAGCAGGTAAAACAGAGGACAAACATCAAGAAAGATCCTAAGACTTTTTGGTCATTTCTGCAATTAAAACAAAAAGGCGCGAGAATACCGAGCTACGTGACTTACAACGGTACTACCCTAACATCTCCAGGTGAAATAATGAATGCTTTTGCAAATTTCGTCTCGGACAGTTGTGCTGTCAGTGATTGTTCTATCCAAATAAATTCCTAATGTAAATATTAACGTACTTTATATTCAGAATCGGGATACTTGTGATATCCAGCTAACAACTAAGAAACTTAAACCTAAAATATGCCAAAGCCCTGATAATAACCCAAGCTTCTTAATCAAAGCCTGCTTAAATACCTTTGTGGAACCTTTTGTTTTATATTACACTTATCCTTCAAAACCCAAACATTTCCTCAACTCTGGAAAATGTCTAAGGCCAGTCCTATTATAAGAGACATTACATCCTTATTGAAAATTACAGACAGATCGTAATAATGTCGAACTTCGCTGAAGTTTTTGAATATTCTCTTAAAAGGTATTTATCACCACATGTATATCCACTTTTCTCTCCAGTCAGCACAGGTTTATAAGAAATCGCTCCACAGTTGCTAACCTCTGCACCTTTACTCAGTATGTTACTCATTTCCTTGACAACAACATTCAGGTTGATGCTGTCTATTTCGACATTACCAAGGCTTTTGATTCCATTCCGCATGTACTACCTTTGAATAAACTGAGTAACTTTGGTCTCCCTGGTTCTTCGTTGGCTTTCTTTGAATCTTACCTTTCTGGGAGGATACACTATGTCTCCTATTGCGGGTCTCATTCTTATGGGTTTGATATATTATTTGTGGTGCCTCAAGGCTCAATCCTAGGCCCTGTCCTTTTCAATATATTCCTCAATGATCTTGACAGCATAATCCCTGTACAAAAACTATTCTATGCCGACGATTTAAAATATATCTTCCTGTAAATTCTAACTGCTGTTAACGTCTCCAGAACAACAATCTTATTAATGCCTGGTGTCTCAATAATGACCCATCACTTAATATTTCCAAATGCAAAGTCACGTCTTTCACAAACTCGTTCCAGCATCCTGTTTGAAGTTGATGGGTTTCATTATGAGGAATAGCAGATGATTTTCCAATTTGGCTTGAAAATTCTCTATTTTGCCTACAATCGATCGAGGCTTGAATATTGTAGCTTGGTTTTTGATCCCTTTTATAGTGTTCATATTGGTGCTCTGGAAGATGTTCAGCGTAAGTTTTTAAAACACCTTGCATATAGGGCATCTGGTACCTACCCACAGAGGGGTTGTGATCATGGCCAATTGCTGATGCAAGCTGGCATACCCAGTTTGTATTCACGTAGAAAAGTTGCATCTGTGATGTTCCTGCATAACTTGTTTCATTGTCCAGAATTATTGATGCAATTAAATTTCTCAGTTCCACGGGCTGCATCTAGAGTGGTGAGAGTGTTTAAGCCTCCAATACCAAGGACTAACCTGTATATGAAATCACCTGTTTATACAATGAGCTCTCACTTTAATAACATTGCAAACTTGTGCGGCTTCTATTCGGATAAGGCTGCGGTTATTCGTAGGGTGGGCATATCTTACTTTGTCGGTTATTAGGACCATTATATGTACTGTTTTGTGGAATTTCTGCCTTGTGATGTTTTGCATGGTATTTTAGTTTTGTAGTTTAGTTTAGTTTTTTTTAAGAAGTATTTTTTGTTCATATTGTTACATATTATGCTTTTTGTATGGTGCCCTATTAATGGGATTATCCTGTTGGGCATGTATTCAATAAATAAATAAATAAATTTCTTTTGTTTATATAAGAAAATAATTACTTTTACTAGCCGAGACTCCAAGCTTCCCGGTTCCTCTAATAGAAACCCATTAGGTGGCCATACCTGAGGAATTATTTGTGGGTTTGGAGGCCTATAAATAATTTATGAAATTTCGTCCCCCAACTTGACCCATTAGGTGGCTAGCGAGACGGGATATTGTAAAATATTGACATTTCTGTGTAAATAACCTAATTAGAACTCCCAAGCGTGGAACTCGGCTGGAACAAGACTAGTCCCGTTGTAAAAAAAAATCTCATGTTTGGGCAAAGCGGAGACAAAGAGGGGGTACACACTCAATTTCATTTATCACACCTTTTTTTTTTCTATCAACCCTGGTGAGAACCTTTGAATTATAGATTAACTTTACTTTGTCATTTACAAACCCTGAATACATGTGTACATAATTTTATCCAATAAATATTTATTGTATATACATATTTTTTGTCTAGCTAAAGTAAGTTTCAGTTTCCTCTTCAAGCAAATCCGACCCCTGAAAAACAACCATCTCCTCTAGAGTCTGCCTAGGTATCCTGGTGTCACAGGGTGGTCCGACTCCAAATTCCTACGCTACTTTGGGGCTTCCACGTTTCCCCTAAACCTTCATTATTTTATTTTTTAAGTGGTGGCACTCGAGTTCGTTTTATTTATTTTTCCGACTGACCACTCCACCAGTCA
Source organism: Tillus elongatus (assembly GCA_964006375.1). Classification (NCBI taxonomy): domain Eukaryota; kingdom Metazoa; phylum Arthropoda; class Insecta; order Coleoptera; family Cleridae; genus Tillus; species Tillus elongatus. The sequence goes on from OZ023263.1 coordinate 217,805,931, forward strand.
GAAGCAGTTACAACTTCTAACAAATTAGACCCATATTACTGGCTATGTCCCTCATTAACTAGAGTTGCCACTTTCACTGTTTCATCTTATCTTAAGTTGCTTGGACCAGTCATTTCTTCTACTCTATGTGCACTAGACAAAGTGTGTCATTTAATTCATGACATTAAATTAAAAAGAAATCACTAGGAAAAATGATTTATGGCCTTTTACAAATCACATTAAAAGTGTTAAATATTACATTGACAAGCAACTGCAAGATATGACATATGTCACACAATTGCAATTGTTTATCTGTAGTGACAAAGGATATCCTAGGCCAACTTACATAAAATGTTAAAGATTTATAACTTCAAAAATCACAAGTAAGTTATAATGAGAATTTTTGCCAGTGCTTTAAATTGTTCAGGAGTCTATGCTTCTTATATTATTTAAAAATCGTGATAGAAATTCCACTGAATACTGTACCAGCAAACATTTGGCATTGACTGTTTCATTAAATGTCAACTTTGGGAACATTGGTACAATTATTTCATACCCATTTTCCTTTCCAGTCAGTTATTTCCATAACCACATAAATTGAATACCAACCAATATCATGGAGTAAACAGCCCACCATGGGACGAGTGTCTTGTCGCAGGAAGTGGTTTCGGGGTTCTGCTTAAACTGAATTTTTCCCCAGGTCTTTTTTATAATAATGTATAAAACGTTTTCATTCCTAAACGAGTATTTGATTATGTATAAAACGGCACGAAAACAAAACTTTGTACTGTAGACTACTTCCTGCAGCATGATACTCGTGCTCTGGGTGGCTCTTGGCGCCCTCACGAATCCCTTTTGACTCGAGATGGATGAATGGGGGATGATTTGGCAAAAATTGATATTTTTTCGTTAAAATTCGAGTAATATAACTTTTTTAGGGCTTGTTTATTAGAAAACTTTCAATTTCATCAAACATCTGGTATTCTGTGCTGCAATTAAATTAGGGGTTGAACGTGTGGGAGTCGAATATTGATGACAGAAATTTCAATTTTTTTTTTGCTAAACAGCGTAGTAGTCTCGAAATATATAGAAAACTTGATTCTGGAACAAAGATTTTTTTGTCTGTCAGTCGGTTAGCTGGCGTAATAACTTTCGAACGAATTGAGATATCTTCAAATTTGGTATTGTTAGCACCCAAGAAAGAAACGTTTCGAATTGTTTTTGGGTAAAATCGCTCCAAGGGGTAGGGGATAAATGAGGGGTGATTTGGTAAAAATGGACATTTTTTCATTAAAACTCAAACAATATAGGGTTTCAGAAGTTTATGGGTACAGGGATAGGAACATTTTCTTTGTGGTCAAGTCGCAGCGAAGACAGCCTCTGCACCGCAGGAGAAAATTTAAAACAATTTCAAGGTCACACGTTCTCCTAAGATTTGAAGCAGGCTCAGGACTCTGCATCGCTTTTGTGGACAGAATAAACACCAACTCAACAGTATGCGTGCCGTTGCCATGACAACCGTCGCATGTAAGCGATAAGGAATCGACACAGTATTTGTATATACACGATTCTGGCTCAGTTCAGTCCTCAGTTGCACATTGCTCTGCAACACTTAATACGCTGTGTACCATAAAATACGATAAAAATACATTATCAACTGCGGCACAACGTAACTAAACATTTTTATGTGGTTGTACCAAGTGAATTTGAGTGAAAAAAAATAATTAAAATTATGGTGGATTTTGAATAAAAAAGCTTAGCTTAACCGAAAAATATTCGCCCGTTTTCTTCTCTTAAACCGTTTTTGCTACAAAGTTTGCAGAGTTTTATTAGCTGTTTTGTTTGTTTCCGTAGCTTCCCCTTGTATTTGTCAAGTTATCCGAAATATTTCCTTGCTTTATTTGTATTACATCTCGTTCCAGCTATATATCTTTTGTTTATATACGTAAATAATTACTTTTACTAGCTGAGAGACTTCAAGCTTCCCGGTTCCTCTAATAGAAACCCATTAGGTGACCATACCTGAGGAACTAATTGGGGGTTTGGAGGCCTATAAATAGTTTACCATATTTCGTCCCCCTGCTGCGTACCATAAAATACTATAAAAATACATTATCAACTGCGGCGCAACGTAACTAGACATTTTTATGTGGTTGTGCCAAGTGAATTTGAGAGAGTGAAAAAAATTAAAATTATGGTGGATTTTGAATAAAAAAACTTAGCTTAAGCGAAAATATAGGTGAAGCACCTGAGTCACCCGACGTGCAGCCACTGCAAGTCATGGACCCTAAAGTTATTTCATAATAATGTCTTTCTGAGGACAGTAGATTATCACAGCTTTGTGGAAGTTATGATTCAATTTGTAGCACTATTTTAGCAGGGTGAGCTGGGCATAGCAGGTTACAGAAGAAATAACAAAACTGGTCTAAAAACCCTTAAAGTCAATGAACGAATAAGTCAGTGTCAGTCACCGACAATAGGCATGGATGCAAAATGATGTTTTGTATCCTCCTACTATGTCGAAGAGCATAACTATTGGACAATTGATAGTCCCTTTATTAATCTTATTTTTAAAGGGGTAGACATTGATCCAATCCAATCCATAGCAGGTGGTAGTGGAATTTTCCTTTACGTAATAGTAAAGGATGTTTTCACGCCCGAGGAGGTACCACCCCATACATCAAGGGGCCGGTGAAGTCCCAACGGACGTTTCCGGTTCTGGTGTATGAGTCGGTTTCCCTTATAAACAAAAATGATGATGGCTCCTCCTTGTACAAAATATTCCGGAGGCAAAATACCCCTCCATTCGGATCTCTGGGAGAGGGGTGTACAAGGGGCGCCAACATCAAGATTTAACATATCCTTTTCGAATATATGTGGCCTAAATTCTAACCTGAACTCCGTCCACCATTTCCTCCAGGCTAACAGGCCCCAACTCCTCTTCCTCACCGAAACCCAAATCAGTGCCAAAACAGCCACTAATCACCTTAATTTCCCGGGGTATGAGCTCCTTACTTCCTTTAGATTGCATGGAGGCGTGTGCGCATACGTCCGTAGCAATCTACCCTGCACCAGACTCCCCAATTTAGAAGCTGGAAAAAAAGACATACTATGGATAACATACTAGGGCTGCAACTAAATTCATCTGTTGCATTTACCGGTCACCTTCTGACAACAACTTTGTCCAGCTCTTTGACTACCTTTCTGAAAAAACCAACTATCTCATTTCTGAATATCCTTCCTCCGAGGTCACTATTCTTGGTGACTTCAATGTCCATAATAAGGAATGGCTAGGATCTTCAAAAACCGATCCACAAGGGAGAGCAGCGGAGGCCTTTGCAATCAGCAATTCTTTAGCCAATATGGTTCAGCAACCTACTTACTTTCCTCGTATCCCAACACACAGCTCAAATCTCTTGGATCCCCTTCTTACTACACAACCTGAATGCTATAAGATATCACTCACCGCCCCCCTTGGGCGCTCAGACCACGGCATGGTCACTGCTTCCTGCGCAATGCAACCCGAGGTCACACAGTCATCACACCCACGTATCGTTTGGCACTACAACTCCGCAAACTGGGACGAAATGCGGGATTACTTTTCCTCATTTCCATGGGCGTCTGTCTGTTTCTCTCATCCTGACCCCTCTGATATCTCACAAAACGTTACCGAAATTATCCAAGCTGGCATGGAATTATTTATCCCACGTACACAGAAAACCTCTTCAGCCACTCAAAAGCCCTGGTTCTCTAAATCCTGTGACAAGGCCAGACTTGAAAAGGTCAAAGCTCACAAAACGCTTCTACACAATCCCAGTCAAGAAAATCGTCAAGCATTTAACGACGCAAGAAACCGCTATGTCCGCATTCTTTCTGAGGCAAAAAACTCGTTTAATAACCACATCAAAAACAAAGTCCTCTTAAGCTCCAACGGCGGCAAACCCTTCTGGACTCTTGCTAAATCTATTGGGAATAATTTCTGCAAAAGCACGTTCCCACCTCTTGTCTCAGGGGATGAAATTGTTTCTACCGCCCTGGGCAAGGCTGAACTTTTTGCTTCGTTGTTCGCCGGCAATTCTACTCTCAACCCACCTCCAAATGTTCAACCACCAACAGTCCCCAATGTCGCGCATAAAATGACGGATATCATTTTCAAAACTAAAGAGGTACGAAAGATGCTCTCTTCTCTTAATACCAGGAAAGCCTCTGGCCTTGACGAGATCCCAGCAATTGTTCTCAAAAAATGCGCACCAGAGCTTGCTCCTGTCCTGACTCGTCTGTTTCAGATATCTTATAATAAAGCCATATTCCCTAGTAACTGGAAAACTGCTGGAGTACAACCCATCCCCAAGAAAGGATCCAAAGCGCATCCCAGCAACTACAGGCCCATTTCTCTCCTTTCAGTCGTTTCTAAAGTGATGGAAAAGTATATAAACACCGAATTACTAAAATTTCTTGAAAAACAGTCTAATCCACGACAGGCAGTATGGATTCCGTCAGCGCAGATCGACTGCCGACCTCCTTTCCTTTGTCACCCATTCTTGGAACAAGTCTATGGAACAACACGGTGAATCACAGATTGTTGCTCTAGACATATCCAAAGCATTCGACCAGGTCTGGCACGCAGCGCTGCTTAATAAACTTCCGGCCTATGGCCTACCACCAAAACTCTGTATGTGGACAGCAAATTTCCTCTCCAACAGGAGCATATCTGTTGTTGTGGATGGCCATTCCTCTAAACTGTATCCAATTAATGCAGGAGTTCCTCAAGGTTCAGCTTTAGCCCCTACTTTGTTTCTTCTCCACATCAATGACCTCCTCTCGAGCACATCCAACCCAGTTCACAGCTACGCGGACGACAGCACCCTCCACTCAAATGTACAATATTCTAAGCCTGTCTCTTTAGCCCAATTAGATGAGGATCGCAGACTCATGGAGGGTTCTGTCTCCGTGGATCTCCAAAAAATATTAGACTGGGGAAGTAGAAATCTTGTACAATTCAACCCCACCAAAACTAAGTCTTGCTTTCTTTCTCACAAGAGATACACCAGCACTAGACCCATCACAATGAACAACCAAGTTATTCAAAGTAATGAGTCCCTTTCTCTTGTTGGCATTTCTGTGGATCAAAATCTTAATTGGCACCAACATGTCACATCATTTGCACAAGCGGCTGCTAAAAAATTAGGTTTCCTCTTCCGGGCTCGCAAATACTTTTCACCAGCTAATCCCTATACCTTATATACTTCACAAATAAGGCACCTCGAATACTGCTCCCACATCTGGGGTGCCGCTGCCGCTTCTACACTCGCTATCCTGGACTCCATTCAAAAGAGAGCTATACGCCTCATCAGTGACCCTATCCTCACCCAAAGGCTGCCATCCCTTGCCCACCGACGTGCCGTTGGTGACCTCTCTCTCTTTTATAGATATCTGCACGGGTACTGCTCAGAGGAGCTTTCCTCCATAGTTCCCCCAACAGATCCACCAGGGGAACAGAGCGAATGCACCCTTTTACTGTCCAGGTCACCAGACATAGAACATCTTGTTATGCCCGCTCTTTTATCCCGAGGACTTCCAAGTTGTGGAATTCCTTGCCAGCACATGTTTTTCCTTCTCCTCCGAACCTCCAAACCTTCAAGTCCAGAATTAACAAGCTGCCTCTTTCCTCCTTGTCAACACCCACGGTACGATAGTATTTAGGCTGTAAGCCCTCGTGGTGTGTTGTTGAAATTTAAAAAAAAAAAAAAGTAAAGAGACCTACCTTGATAAGCTCCTCATCATTTATAACAATTGGCTCATTAACACCAAATGAATGTGGTACTAGTGTGTAAAACCTGTTAGAAGCATCAATAAACTTAACCTGGTTCTTTTCTTGCTTCTGTATGAGATTTTGTATCTCATTTAATACTTTAAATGCTTGTTGCAGTTGTGATTTGCTTAGTTTACCTAGGGGCATCTTCTCCGTATCCAACTCAAGTTCCATCATCACCTTCTCCATAGTTTTAACATCAAAGATCAACTTCATGAGATTCTGCACAGATACATGTAACTTAGATGGACCATCCTGGATGTCCAGTTTGGTTTCAACTTCATCAGATCCATAATCGATATCAATAGGATACATGAGACCAGGAAGTTTCTGGAAATTAGATCTGGCATACCATGGGTTACCGGTTTTCTCTTCATATAATCTTTCGAACTCACGTTGGGCTGTATGGAGAGATGACTGTGCTTCTGCCTGTAATACAAAGCCACAATTTATATACAAATCCTACAAAACTAAATTATAATACGGAGGCCGCAAGTGCATTATGGTCGTAAATTTCCATACACTTATTCACAATTTGAAAATTCAATTAACCATTAACCTAGAAATTTAAGTTTACTCCAAACGCACTTCCCTGACTGTAACATAATAACCCAATCACCTCCGGACTGGGAACACTCAGAAATAGAGGCGCCTTATAGGCGGGCATCTAGAGTAGACTGGGCAGTCACTAAAGAGGTGGTTACTTGGAGCAAAATCAGATGGGCCATTAACAGCTTTAAGCCATACAAATCCCCGGGATTTGAGGGAATAATGCCCATCATGATCCAACAGGGGATAGATAAACTGGCGCTTACCCTCATTAAGAGGGCCAGCCTGGCTCTGGGGCACATTCTGAGGACATGGAGACTGGCCAGGGTTGTATTCATTCCTAAACCTAGGCGTCCAACAGACCAGGCAAAGTCCCTGAGGCCAATAAGTCTCATGTCCTTCTTGCTAAAAACAATGGAAAAACTGCTCGACCGGCACATTAGGGGCGGTGTACTGGAAGCATATTCCCTACACTGTGGACAATATGCATACAGAGCAGGAGTCTCAACAGAAACAGCACTGCACCAACTGGTGCTGAAACTGGAGAATACGCTGGAGAACAGGGACATGGTGCTGGGTGCCTTCAGCAACACCTCGTGCGAATCGGTTCTGGCAGCTGTTAGGGAGCGTGAGAGGAGACCTGCTGCAGGTGGATCGGTTCCACGCACAGGGACAGGGTGGTGTTCACCTCACTCGCGGGAGGGACTCTGTGGCGGGGGTCACGGCGGACTGTCCGCAGGGGAGCGTTCTATCTCCCTTGCTCTGGTGCCTAGTCGTGGACGGCCTGCTAGGGAGGCTCTCGGGCGGACGACATTGTCATCATAGTCCGAGGAAAGGTTACACAGTCAGTGTGGGAGCGCATGCAGACAGCACTGGGAGTGGTGGAAAGGTGGACGGTTGGTCAAGGGCTCGGGGTGAGCCCCGATAAAGCAACCGCCATACCGTTTACAAGGAGGAGGAAGTGGGAGCGCCGCAGAACTCTCACTCTATATGGTAGGAACATTCCAATGGCCACGGAGGTAAAATATCTTGAGGTCGTATTGGACACTAAGCTAACCTGGAATGGTCACCTTGAAAAAATACTGCATAAGGTAGTCATGACCTTAGCCGTCACTAGGCTACTATATGGAAAAACGTGGGGACTAAGACCTAGTATAGCCCACTGGTTGTACACAAGGGTGGTCAGACCATCGCGAACATACGCAGCACTGGTCTGGTGGCCTAAGGTGACACAATCCAGTGCCGAACAAAAATTAGGCAAGATCCAAAGGATGGCTTGTCTAGGCCTCACATGTCTTCAACCCCAACAGCCGCCATGGAGGTGTTGCTGGATCTGCCCCCCGCACACACACACACACACACACACACACACACACACACACACACACACACACACACACACTGTTATTATGGGGGAGGCCGGGCTAGGACTATACAGACTAGCCTGCAATAGTAGACTGAAGATCAACCCAGGCTTCAGGGGCCACTGCAAAATTCAGGAGATCGTGAAGAAGCCCATGCTTGAAATGAGGTCACCCGTGAATCTGCAGGGAAAACAACTTTACAGTGGAAATCCCCGACCGAGAGGCTTGGCGGGAGGAGACCACGGGCATACCATGGGACACGCTCGTCTGGATCATGGACGGATCCGGCGGGGAGCGTGGGCAGGTGTTTATTCAGAAGGACCGAGGGTAAGTTATAGTATTTCCCTCGGAGCCCACGCAACAGTCTTTCAGGCCGAAATGTATGCCATCCTGCACTGTGTGCGGGATAACAAGAGGAGGGGCTACACCAACAAGCGGATCCTCATAAACATAGACAGCCCTTAAGGCCCTAAGTAGCCCACAGGTAAGTTCCTGGATGGTGAGTGCTGAGATGAGACAAGCGGCCTGGCTGGGCAGAATGAGGTGACCCTCATCTGGGTGCCAGGTCACTCGGGGGTCGAAGGCAATGAAGGAGCTGGCAGTCTCGGGAAAAGAGGGTTAGCAGAACCATATAAGGGACCAGAACTGGCTCTGGGCGTGACAAAGAGCACTGCCAGGGGAGCCATTAAGTCCTGGGTCAGAAACCAATACAAGGTGTACTGGGCAGACTGTCCAGGGCTCAGACATGGGAAGTGAATAATTCACGAACCCAGTTCAAAGAGAGCTGTGGAGCTGCTAAATCTTAGCAGAGCACAGCTCAGAAATATAACAGGTCTCTTGACGGGATACGTGGCTGCCGAGAAACACCTGCATAAAATGAGTCAGTTCGAGGGGGACCATGCATGTAGACTCTGCGGCGAGGGGCAGCCCAGTACATCTTGTGCGAGTGTACAGCTCTGGACCGCAAAAGGCAACTGATCTACGGTCAGTCTAGACCGGAGACAGAGCATTATAAAACCTCACCCTACCAATTGCTGTGCAGACTGGTTCAAGGCACCGTGATTTTGGAATGAGTGGAGTGAAGAGACTAAGGGCATGCACAATAGGCCAAGGGCTGCAGTGCTATTGAGGCGGCAAAGCCGCGGATGAGCCCTGAGGGAAAAAAAAGAGGTAGTTGTAGTCTCATCACTTTTCCATTTTTAAAACTATTTTGCGTGAGCTTGCGAAGTTTAAGAGGGCCGCCTGGATTACAGATGTTTTGCATGTGTGCATTATTAGAGAAAATAAGTTTACCTAATTGACCTAAGTCCCGGCGACAGGCCACTAGGTTCGCCGAACTGACCATCCGGTTTTATTGCAATGGTATATTTATTAGTCGAAAAACCGAAAACATTCCCACATTTGGACGGCTCGGATTGTACAGAGCCTCGAAATACCGGGGCTCGAAATATCGAAACTCGACAGTAGTTGACATTTTCCGGAATATTAAAGTCACCAATTAACAACATATTGTGCTCATTAAGACATTCCCAAGATTCTAAGTAGTCAAAAAAGATACAAGATGAGAGTCAGATACAAGTACTATTGAAGAAGATGGTATATACACTGCCGCAATTTTCGATTATTCACGAGCCTTTGAGATTGTTGTACACAGTATTCTCCTAAAAAAAAAAACTACCCTTCTATGGGATTAGGGGTCTAGCACTCTATTGGCTAGCATCTCACTTGGCAGACAGGCAACAGAAAGTAATTATTCAGACCAATGATGGAACTTGGACCTCTGACCTGAGGGTTGTTGAAAGGGGTGTACCACAGGGCAGTATTTTAGGTCCATTGCTCTTTATTTTATTCATTGACAATATTAAATATACGGGGTTGAATAGAGCTGCACAATTATCTTTGTTCGTTGATGATGTATCTATAGTCATAGCAGATGATGACGAGAGAGGTCTAAGACAAAAAGGCTCTGATTACTTTAATGAAATGTATTGGTTCAGTGTTGAAAACCATCTCGTACTCAATTCCCACAAAACAGAAATTATACAATTCTCTTACAGACCACTTCTACGTCCCATCAAGATCCAGGCTGGCGCTGTAACTATAGTTCAATCTTGCTCGACAAGGTTCTTGGGGGTGACAATTGACTTGCAGTTCACATGGGGGAACATGTTGCCATTCTACTTAAGACAATGAATACAAGTTGTTTTATTTTATGGAAACTCAGATACCATCTGAACAGGCATATTTTATTATCATACTACCATGTAAGACTAGATGCATTCTCGCAACAATTAGAACCGTAGACCGGTTTCGCTCTCATTAGAGCTCTTCAGTACGGCATACTAATTGTAGCAAAAATGCACCAAAATAACACGGCTATCGTATAGCCAGTCTTAAAACACTAAGTGAGTGGTGAACGTGTCGCCACCTAGTTCGGAACCAAGTACTATGTTGTCACGCCCGCTCCAAATTACACAGAGTGTTAAAAATAGACAGTATACAACTAACTAACAATTTAAAAAATTGTTAGGCCTGGCCCATTTCTACCCCAATATAGGGACAGAATATGTAAGACTATGTAATTTTGAGCGGGCGTGACAACATAGTACTTGGTTCCGAACTAGGTGGCGACACGTTCACCACTCACTTAGTGTTTTAAGACTGGCTATACTACAGCCGTGTTATTTTGGTGCATTTTTGCTACAATTAGTATGCCGTACTGAAGAGCTCTAATGAGAGCGAAACCGGTCTACGGTTCTAAATGTTGCGAGAATGCATCTAGTCTTACATACTTTGTCCCTATATTGGGGTAGAAATGGGCCAGGGCTAACAATTTTTTAAATTGTTAGTTAGTTGTATACTGTCTCTATTTTTAACACTCTGTGTAATTTGGAGCGGGCGTGACAACATAGTACTTGGTTCCGAACTAGGTGGCGACACGTTCACCACTCACTTAGTGTATCATACTACCATTCACAGGTTGCCTCCATGCTTTCTTATGGGGTAGTTTCATGGGGCAGTAATAAAAGAATGAATGGAATTCTAATTATACAGAAAAAAATCATTCGAACCACCATGTTTAAAAGGAATGCTCACTCGTGTAGGGATTTGTTTAAAAATTTGGGGCTGCTCACAGTTTCCATTTATATCCTCCATTGTGCGATATTTGTCAAGGATAATCTCAGTCAGTACACAACGACAGCTGATGTTAGCAAGACCACAACTTAAGATCAATGTCATTCATTCGCTTGCCTCCATGCACTCGGACCCATACAGCAAATAGCAGTTACGTACTTCCAATTAGGATATTTAATCATATCCCACATAATGTTCGAGATACCTCCATAATCGCAGCACTTATTGCTCAATTAGTTTTATTCACTCCAAAAAAATTTTTCTACAACTCGGCCATGATAAATTCTTGGATTTTTAGTAGTGAAATTGTTGTAATTAGCCGAGGGAGTTAGCTTGCCTTTGTATGATTCTGTATTATCAAAGTGTACTGTGTAGGGTACGATGTTTTATGCATGTTTTAGTATTGATGTTGCTCAAGATTGTCTTAGTGTTAAGATTGATTAACCATAGGTTTTTACCTTTACCTGGTTGTCTGTTTAGCTTATCTGGTTTTTATCTTTTACTACCAATACTGACGAAAATGAATAAATAAATAAATAAAAGTAAGCACCACTTACAAGAATTTTGCAGCAGCAAACATTATCATAGGTAAAAATTCATGAACGGAATCAGAGATGCTAACTTCAACAGTGTTGAGGACATTCTTCACCCCTATCAGAGATCCCCCACCACAACAGAAGATCCATTAGATCTAAAAACAGTGTAGTGGTCATAAAAATTCTAAATTTGAGATACTACTTGAAACCCAAGTTTCTGCTCAAATTACACAATCTGATATATTTACAAGCAACAAAAAGGTCATGTGGTTTACTATGGAGTCATCTACTGTTGGCAGTTAGCAGTTATATGCACCAGACTCCACTGCCTGCTTCTCGACAACATCTCACGATGAAGATTACCGCCCATAAGTGAAGCAAGATAACCACTCAAGTCACCCTCAGGCACATCAAGAGATAAGCACAGATCCCGCCACATTCCTTCAGAGTACCAACGATTGGCTTCTGCAGACTGGCATGAACTCTCCTCACTGATCCAACCACTGATGGACGAGCTATCGCTCCCTCCCTTACAGTACAATCCATAAGCACTGTACCACTAGAATACTGCTCATGAACAGAGATCTCAGGGTCCATCATGACTGATATAGGCAATGGTTTTTATTGGAACGAAATTCAGATTTTAAACTAACTTTTTTATTGGTCAGAATAACATGCAGATACCAGATATATTGTCACGAAGTGACTAATCCTGGAGAGATTACCCGGTATAATTTACCGTCATAGCCACTGCATTATGTTACACCATAAACTGCAATTATCATTTGCGAAGGTTTAAATATTTTCCAACATTTTCCGTGGAGTAATATACGAAATCCGGCATGTCGAACAGAATAATTAGTAGGGGGGCAATTAGGCGGCCGCGATTTCGGAAAAGAATTGTGGCCGGACGGAACGCTGACGGAGAGTTCTCAATTCTAGAGTCACTGCGAGCAAGCTAGTACGTCTGTCGCAAAGAAGTGAAATTGTAAAGTATGTAAGGTTTAAGAGAAGACCAGTAAGCAGAGCGAGGCCGCCGATTCACAACGCCTCCGCCGCAGCGTTAGTTTAGTGAACATCGTCACCGGAGAATACCCCAGGTAGGTGAAAGCCTAATACTATTTAGCGAACCCGTGGTAGAAATGTTGAACGCTCCCTAATGACACTGGGGCCCTTAGAGGGGACCGTTTCTTTCCTGTCTCTGCTAGCGGGCTGCTCGGGGAGGCATTTTGAAGTTGCGGTTCGCCCGGGATCGCGGAGGCAATCGGCCGCACGAAGGTGTTGGAAGTCGTCCCTGTCGTAGTGATTGCATTATCTGGGACAGTCAAAAACAACACTTCGGGTGGTCGCCCCGTGTTCCTGTGGGAGGATCGTAACCAGTCCTGGGCTGTGGTAGATTCGTATTGCAGCGACTGCGCTGGTCCGGATTGAAGGAGCCAGGCGACGCCTGGCGTCCCGAGCTGTCCGCGGCCCCGTTTGGAGGGGGTGTAAATCCGGGAACAGGGGTGGGCATCTTCCGCACTAAACTATATTTTAGTACGCAGCTAGCTTAACTTGATGTAGTGTCCGACACACTCTGTATGCTGCATGCCCGCTTGGGAACACCTGCTATTATTCACTACCTTGCTATCACCCCACACTGCTCAAACCTTGCCGCTTTAACCGTCCCGTGCACCCCACGCGTAGCTTTGATAGTCAAATAACCTCCTCTGCCTCCTCATAATTATTTAATTCCCTCCTAGCAGGACCCCGTTGTTTTCTTTTGTAAATAGTTAGTTAATAGATTTTATTTTAATTTACTCGATATTTTATTTAGTCACTCCAGAATATCCACCCAAGTAACCTTTAACAATAGATTTCTAATGAAGACCATAACCAGAAGTCCCTGGGGACTTCGTCTTATCTTAGGGGGACCCTGTCTAGACTAGAATCTACCCTGGGCTTGTGTGTCCGTCGACAGTGACTTGGGAAAGGGGTGAATTTCCCGAGGGAGCACGCCTACTCCCTGAAAGACACTCGATAGGCGTTGGCGCTCGAACAGGATCCCGTCGTAAAGCCGTGTCCTGGGAGTCAGCCCGGAAATTCCCCATATTAGGGAAAACTAGTATTAACCCCCAAGTGGCCGTTGCAATATATAAGTAAAAAACAATATCTTCACTGCGGATTTAAATTTATTTTTTATTTATTTAATAAAACGGATATTTTCTTTAAAACAAGTTTTTATAAGATGTGCGAATGGTAATCATACCGCAGCCATTGCGATCTGACGACACACAACCAAGTAGTTTTTAAAAACAAATTGAATAATAAATCAATAAACTTACCTTATTCCCTCCAATAGTTGTACCTATTCTGCCCCAAGATCTAAAAAGCCAATATTTGTTTCCAGAATCAGCTTCCAAAAGCTGCAACTTGTAATAGCTGTTCTTGTTACTTTGTATATCAGTCCGCCCAAGCACTGTCGTATATTTATCACCTTCTTTGCTGCAATAAACATGTGAGACGTGTTCCAAATTGGAATCGGGATCTACAGCAAGTCCACCTTTCAACTTTAGTTTGACTTTAGAGGGCATCGACTTAGTAAACATACTGCCGGACTTTGATTTATTAACGCTACTCTTTGTCGGTTCTGGTGGCAAACGTGTATTCGGATCAGAACCCCAATCACAAATGCTTTTCTTGATTATTAACTCGGGAATCTTGCCTTTGTAATCAGCTACCTCATCAACGAAGTCTTCCGGTATGACGTGGACGTCTTCTTCTTGAGCTGCCTGTATGCGGGCACCCATTTTTTCAACATCCTCTTTTGAAGCAATCAAAGCCATGACAGATTTCGAAATTTTAGTAGTTACTTTACCACCGAGTTTAGTAATCTGTGTCTTAAGTTCATCTTTGCCACGTTGAGGATTACCGAAAATAACAAACTGCATTTCATAGAGTGGCGGAAGTTCTCTTTGTATTTTTGGCCTGAAAAAAAATTCAGCTTGTGACAAGACTTTACAGGCAAGAAAAATTATTTTTAGAATTGCAAAAAAATTGGATTTGATTATTATAATAACAATAATATTTTATTAATGCACTTGGCATTTTATATAATACACAAAGAAAAAAAAATTACAAATATATAAAAGGAAAAACGATAATAATAAAATACTTCACGGCAGATTTAATTTCTTCATGCTCTTCTACAGTTTCTGATGCTGTCTCTCAACTTTCTTTATTTGCGGATTGGATGATTCTGAGATCATCCTGGCAGCTAAAAATATTAAAGCTAATTTTTCCTCTGGACCTGATCTTGTTCCTGCATTCTTGGTAAGAGACTGCCTAAGTATCCTCCTGTCACCACTTATCTTTGTGTTTCCTGTAAGATTTTTGAGGCCTGCTTGCATTGGCACATCATGTTCAATCAAAATGATAAGTTATTCCTGTCTCAGCATGTATTGGGGGAAGATCCACTGTTGCAAATCTGATGACTGTGACACAGTTCATTGCGGCTGCACTTGATAAATGTCAGCAGATGAATGTAATATATACCGACCTTCCTAAGGCCGTCTCAGCCATACTTTGCTTTTAGACGGACTCCAATATTTTGGATTCTCGGATAATTTTGTCAGGTTGTTTACTTCCTATATATGTGAGAGGAAGCAGTTTGTTGAGGTGAAGGGCTTTAGATCTGATTATTATAATATACCTTCTGGAGTTCTCCAGGGTTCTATCCTTGGATCGCTTCTTTTCAACATTTTATTTATTTATTTACTTATTTATTCAACGGATCATCCACTTACAATAATAATAAGAACATCTAAAACTACATTAGTCTTAAATAACCTATCTCAATATGAGAACATAACAAAAAAGCAAAACATAACCTGTACACTGTATGTATGACAATTCAATCAATAACACGTCTCAAAATGCCTCTAATTGAACGGTCAGAATCATCAAATATATCCAAGAGCTCCGAATACTCATTTGCAGTTCTCGCCACTCTCGACATCCGACTGAAAAAGCCATAATTGGTTCGACGGAAGGGAACCACAAAAACCTCCCCTGCTCTCGTGCAGTCCGGAATCCTTAAAGAGAATAACTCAAGCAAAGAAGGACTATCAATTTTATTCACTAATAATTTATGCAAAAAACAAACATCACTGACAATCCTTCTACCACTGAGTGACTGCAAGTGCAGCCGATTCCGAAAATAAGAAAAGTTAAGATCATTTCTCTGCAAGCCCATTCTGTGAGCACAAATTCTTAAGAATCTATTTTGTATGGCCTCAATCTGATTGATATAAATATTGTAATTCGGACTCCATACTACAGCCTTCTCAAGCTATTGCATGAAAAATCTAGAGTTGATCTATGAATAAATCCTAACATTTTATATGCTTTAGATACTATGTATTCTATGTGATCTTAAAAGATTATTCCCTATCCAATACAATGCCCAAGTCTTTAAACATTTCCTTTCTCTGTAAAGCACTAGAGCCCATGAAGTACACAAAGTCAATGGGAAACTGAGCTCTAGTGAATGTAATGCAGAAACACTTATCGACATTCAAGAGTCAGAGCAAAACGATTTAAGTCTTCCTGTAAAAGTAAGCATCCTGTCTGGAACGAACAATCTTGAAAATTTTGATATCATCAGCAAACATCAAAATCTGACTATGCTTAAGTGAATGTATGACATCATTGATAAAAAGAGGACTGGTCCACAATGTGAACCCTGAGGAACTCCTGAAGAAACAGTAATACTATCAGAAATGAAGTTTCTGATCTTTAAAAA
Organism: Tillus elongatus; assembly: GCA_964006375.1. Lineage (NCBI taxonomy): Eukaryota > Metazoa > Arthropoda > Insecta > Coleoptera > Cleridae > Tillus > Tillus elongatus. Next base: position 217,822,089 of record OZ023263.1, read on the forward strand.
TGGGACCTACCCATAAGGAAGCTGCGCACCCAAGACAACAAATTGGCATTAAAACCCAACAATGCAAGTTTTGACAATAATAAGGCGTGATTAACCTTATCAAACGCTTTGGAGAAATCTGTATACACCGAACCAACTTGTAACCTATCGTCCAAAGCTGAGACCAATACATTCTGGTAAAGAAGAAGGTTGGTTGTTGTAGATCTTCCCTTAAGAAAACCATGCTGCTGTTCGACGAAAACATGTCTGCATTCCCAAGTTATATGTCTAGAGACAAAAAGTCAAGAAGTTTGGGTATCTCTGACTGAATACAAACAGCTCTATAATTAGTAACCAAATGATTTGGTCCCTGCTTATGAACGGGCATCAAATAAGAATGTTTCCAAACATGTGGAAACTTACCAAACAAAGACCTGTTAAAGAGAATCCTCAGTGGAATTACCAAGGTAAAGGCACAAGATTTTAACAGACAGGAGGGGATTCCATCTGGACCGTAAGTTTATCTTTCAAACTACATATATGATCAATAATATCAGCAGAAGTAACACTAGGCACAGTCATATTTACCGACTCACACAAAAAGGATCGGGACCGACACTCCCAGCTTGACCCTCATACACAGATGAGAAAAAAGTAGCAAAAAGACCCACCGAATCATGCAAAGAATCACTCCTAACATCATCATAATACATAGCCTCAGGAAGATCATGAACCATCTTCAACTTGTTAATATAAGACCAGAAAGAACCCGGATTGTTTTCAAAATTATTCTCAGTATAAGCAATAAAACTTCTGTAACATGTATCACAAAGATTCCTACATTCCTCCTGAAGACCAGAAAACCTAATATAATCATATATTCTACCATATTTCTTATATTGACTGTGTACCCTCTTCTTCTCAGTTATCATGCATCTAAGCTCGACACTAAACCAAGGAGGGAAACATGATTTTTTACATCTCTTAACTGGAACAAACCGATACACAGCATTAAACAGAACGTCATAAAAGCATTTCACAGCATCCTTTATCTCCAATGACTCAAGATATTCCCAGTGAAACACTGAAAGAAAATAATTCATGGCACAATAATCGGCATTACGAAAGTCATAAAAATACTCTTCATAGCGTTCAGTTGAAAGAGTCTCAAGTGAAAAAGAAATATCCAGGGGTACATGATGTGCAGTAGCAGGGAAAACCGGATCCAAAGAGAAATTAGCAGTTAATGGTTTACAGAATCAAAAGCTCTGCTAAAATCAGTATGGCAGTGTGTACTTCACCACCACTTTCTAATGATGAAATTACATAATTTTACTTAAAATTCCCTAGACATTAATTTTACAAGAAGTCTCCAATTTACTCTGGCTGTTATCTTTATAACATGTTACCAGATAATGTTGCAAGAGACTCAAAAATTAATTTTAAAAGTGCGAAGAGCTATTCAGTGAAACACTGTTTTTACAGTATCAGTAACAAAAGGCGAACAAATTTAATGTCTGTTTCCATAATGTTTTGTTTTTCGCTGTGTATTTTGTGATTTAGATTTATTTTGTAATTGTATGTATTTTAATTTCTAAAAATGGCTTTTAGACTTTTTCAACTTTTATGTTTGGAAAGATTAGTTGTTTAATGTTTTATATTTTTGGCATACTATTTTGGTTTTAATTCTTGTAGACTTGGAAAGCTGTGGTTATGATTTTCGACACTAAGTGAAGATTGGAATCCGTGATGAGCACTGATAAGCACACTTGGAGAACCCAAATCACCTCAACACATTTTAAAAAACCTGATGATCATTTCACTAACCAAGTTAGCGTCATCACAGGATGAATAATACTGAAATTATGCATCCCTGATGATGCTAACTTGGTTAGTGAAACGATCATCAGGTTTTAGTGAATTTTCTTTTAAAAAAATCACTAATGGGGAGATCCCGACTTTTGAATTTTGAAGTTTTTTTTTCAAATGAGCGTGAACTAGAACCCGTGGAACCTATATCCGGGGTCAGTTTCAATATATATATATATATATATATATATATATATATATATATATATATATATATATATATATATATATATATATATATATATATATATATATATATATATATATATATATATATATATATATATGATCAGAGAACAGGTCATGTCTCAAAATAAATAATTATTAAAAGTAGTTCAGTTTAATTAGTTAAGCAAAGAATGTAAATATTGCATTAATTAGAGGTCGGCATTGTATCGATTGACATTGAAAGTATCACGTTCAGTATGTAAACAATAACAAGCAAATTTGCAAGATATACAATGTTGCAGTCAGCAAGGTCGCAATACTAATTAAGAATCAAAATGTGTTATTGTTTGGTAAATATAAATAAGATTACTTTTAGTAAGAAATATAGTTAATTAAATAAGCTTCTACAATGTAGACGGAAAATATTAGATTGCTTCAAAATATAACGCAGCGATACTTGTAAATTAATTATGTAAACATAAACACTGTTAACTTTAATAGTCATCATGTCAGTATCTACGTAAGTTCTTTCATTTTTGTTAATTATATAATTATTTTTAAATATTAAGTTTGTGAATTAACCTCGTTAACAATATACCATTACCTATGCCTACATATGTGCTTAGTTCGACGATTTTATCCCTAAAATTTATCCTCCATTCCCTTAATATATATATATATATATATATATATATATATATATATATATATATATATATATATATATATATATATGTATCACACGAATAACTCAAAAAATAAGTTCGTTAGCTAGGAAAATTTTGTACACAAGTTTATGACCTCAAAAGGAAACTATATATCAAAATTTAGATTTCTATTTACAGGAAAAAGTTATAAAAAAATATTTGGTGCCAGATAATTTCTATCAAAATTCACTATCGTAATGCACTTGCTACGTCCAGACTTTTTTTTAAATGTGTTGGGGTGATTTGGGTTCTCCAAATATGATTTTCAACATTCAGTAGTTTGTTATTTTATATTTTTATTTATTCCGACATGTCTTTACTGGATTTTGCAGCAAAAATACCTATAAAATTATTATTGTTTAGAACCTTACCCAGCATCTACTTCATCTTCTTCTTTCTTGACAATTGTACTGCTAGGTTTGGATATAATGATTCGCTTCCTAGGGACGTACTTGTATTTCTTGAGAAAGCTGAATTCCGCAGCCAATTCTTTGGGTACCTTGAATGGAAACCTCTCTGGATCATCAGTCGTATTGTTGCATTTGGTCCATTCTGTCAGATTACCTTTGCAATTGTATGTCTGACCATTGAAATACAACTGACCTTCCTTACAAGCCTTACATGAAGCCAGACATCCGAAAGTCATGATATCGGCTAAAAGATCTTTTATCTAAAAAATAATAATACTAATAAAATGGTTGTAGGTGATTGCAACGATAACAAACGTTTCAAACAAAACAATATTGTCAAATACATATAACTTCAGCAAGCAGGTGTGCAGTTACACTCATCACAACGACTATTTCTTTTACACATTTTTTCATAAAATTGCTAAAATATTTGTTGACATATACAAGTGGTCGAGGAGTCGTGGGCCAAAGGACTCCAGGGGGCAAGCTGAGGAAGTGGAAACATAGCACAAGCTTTCGATGAAGCTTTCCCCAAGACCGTCATGGGCGGTGAAGAGCCGCATCCTGCACAAGGTGACCCTGCTGATAACTAAACAGGACGATCTAGATGTGGAGGTCGAAATAAACTCCCCCAATCTACAGTGTCCGTGACCCGTGCCTAGGGATGGATGGTGCCAGGGTGATGGTGTCGTGAATGTTACCTCTGGAGTACCGGGCAACCCTCCAGAGTAACCCGCCTTGCACCAACACAGGTTCTGATGGTGTGGACAGTATTTCCCCCATTCTCGTGGGAACAACATGAAGATCATAAATAGATATAAAACCAAAACCAATGAGGATCGAGGAGTGGCTCCAGCTAAAGACTCGTGTCTTGAGTCTATTCGGAGACGAGCCAGGGGGGCAGCAGCGTCCGCAGACTCTGGAGGTCTCACGACCGACGTAGATACGGGGGATTGGGGGGTAGTAGCTTCAGCTACAGACTTGTCCGCGACACCCAAGCTGGAGGCTGCCTCCCACCGGAAGGCGGCGAGGTCCGCGGACTCTGGCGGCCCCTCCACCAGTGAGGACCCTACTGTAGGGGTAGAGGGACTGCCCCGGAAGTCCAAGTGTCTTTCCGGGGCGCAAAGAAAGAAGCTCCGGAGGGCGCAGTAAATGGCGACCTGGGCGTGGACGGTCGAGAAACCTGTAAAGGCGCAAGAGGAGAGTGCGAGTCAGATGAGGACGCGCTCGGACTCTAGCACGCCTACTACAGACAGACGTCACAAAAGGGCGAGGGCACCTGTAAAGGCGCAGGAGGAAAGTGCGAGTCAGAAGAGGCCGTGCTCGGGCTCTAGCACGCCTACTACAGACAGACGTCACAAAAGGGCGAGGGCACCTGTAAAGGCGCAGGAGGAAAGTGCGAGTCAGAAGAGGCCGTGCAGATTTGGGAGGGGGCAGACTTGACAGCCGTCCAGCAGGAGACTGTGATCACTAGACTGAAGATCCAGAACCCTGAACTGGGGACACAATACTGGTCGGTTCTAAGCAGGAAGGCAGAGGAGAAGGGACAGACTCTCGCCTTCTCGATCGACCAGGTGTCTTACAGAGCCATTGAAGGAACCTCCTTCAAGGCATTCAGGGGCCGGAGAAGGGTTAGCTTCCGCCCACTGGTCATCATAGTCCAAGGAAAGGTTACACAGTCAATGTGGGAGTGCATGCAGACAGCACTGATAGCGTTGTAAAGGTGGACGGTTGGTCAAGAGCTCGGGTGAGCCCCGAGAAAGCAACCGTCATACCGTTTACGAGGAGGAGGAAGTGGGAAAGCCACAGAAACCTCACTCTATACGGTAGGAACATTCCAATGGCCAGGGAGGTAAAATATCTACTAAGCTAACCTGGAATGGCCACGTTGAAAAAATACTGCGTAAGGCAGTCATGACCTTAGCCGTCACTAGGCGGCTATATGGAAAAACGTGGGGACTAAGACCTAGTATGGCCCACTGGCTGTACACAAGGGTGGTCAGACCATCGTTAACATACGCGGCACTGGTCTGGTGGCACAATCCAGTGCCAAACAAAAACTAGGCAAGATCCAAAGGATGGCTTGCCTAGGCATCACAGGGGCCATGTCTACAACCCCAACAGCTGCCATGGAGGTGTTGCTCGATCTGACCCCCCACCCCACCCCCACACACACTTAGTTATTATGGGGGAGGCCAGCCTAGGACTAGACAGACTAGCCTGCAATGGTAGACTGAAGATCAACCCAGGCTTCAGGAGCCACTGCAAAATTCAGGAGATCGTGAAGGAGCCCATGCTTGAAATGAGGTCAGACTTTGCGAGCCCGTGAATCTGCAGGGAAAACAACTTTACAGTGGAAATCCCCGACTGCGAGACATAGCGGGAGACTTTGCAACATTTTTTTCAAATGAGCGCGAACTAGAACCTCTATCCGGGGTCAGTTTCAATTTTCATATGTTTATATATATATATATATATATATATATATATATATATATATATATATATATATATATATATATATATATATATATATATATATATATATATATATATATATATATATATATATATATATATATATCCAACCAATAACTCAAAAAATAATTAACAGGTTTCAATGAACGTCGGCAGGTACCTTTCTTTTATTAATGGCTTGGATGAGTTCATTAGGTAGAAAAATAGGACAAGGTTTTCCCTGAAAATTTTCGAGTTTTCTTTTGAAACAAAAAAAAAATTTATCTGTAAATTACAAAGATATTTTAATGAAATTTGGTGGATATGTTTCCTTGGGAAAGACCTTACTACATACCAAAAGTCAACTTTTAAGTTTATAGAAGATTGAGCTATTCAAATTTGAAGCATTTAATGAAAATTCACTACCATAACGCACTTTCTGCGCCCCATACTTTTTTTTACCTACTGTTTAGACTGTTTTTATTTAAAATAACGTTATACCGAATCAGTTATAATTTTAAATGATACATTTGCCTGCAACAAACTGGGATGCTATAATGAAACAACGTTAAATGAGACATAATGGAGGACTTACTGTATGCATTTACGTTGTCTCAATGAATACATATTTGGCATTATAAGAAGAGGCACAGCATATCAGTTATTGGGAAATTCGAATATCTGGATTGACTATAACGTCAATTGGTCCAGATAATCGACGTTCTACTGTATTTTCATAAGCGGAAGTTACTAAAAGTACCACCAAATTTCGTTGTTGGAAGACATGAATCAAAACAGTCAAAATAGTAACTTTAACTAAACAAATATAAACCTATACAATAAAATAAGGTGCTACATGCATAAGACATACCTCCTCAATTCCAGAAGGGACATCTTGATTGTTATTTTCCAACAAGTCGACTAACTGAGCTTTTTTTAATGGATCTAAGGAGTCTCTATTCTTGAAGAAGATTTTATTTTGTGCAGCATATTCTTTTTCTTCTTTTTTATTTGCTACTCCATCAACATCATCTTCTAGTTTTGGCTTTTTTACCTCTGGAATATCCTCTTGCTTTATAGCTCTGCAATAAAAGATTCCTGTTCACTAAAATTTATCCACATTAAATAAATAAAAATTTCGGCACGCATCCAGTGCGTTATAGTAGCGAATTTTCATAAGAATTGTACACGATTATTATAAGGCATATTAGTAAAGTTAATACTTTAAACTTACACAGACCTTGAAGATCGATTTTAGAGGTCCTAGTACGCGCACATTAAGGAATTCTTTCGAAAGTGTTACCATCGATATCTCTCTATTACCAAAAAAATCTTGTGCTCTAACTCCTTTTGAGAAAAATGCCCAAAACTTAATTTTCTATGAAAGTAAAGAACTAGATTTTGCTATATCTGTAAATAGTGTAAGTCTCTTTAAAAGAAACTTCTATTAGAAATTTCATTAAAGTTACACCGAAGATTTCCAGAAGAAAACTTAATTTATATTTAGAAAAGTAAAGTATCTGCCAAATTATAAACCTAGCAGTTATCTTTCCTTATTAATGGCCAGTATGATTTCGTGTTAGTCAACCTAATCAAACTGTTTTTTTCAATATCAACAATAACAAAATGTCTGCTGAAAATTATAATTTCAGACTCAAAGGTGACAAAGTTATTCAGGCGTTTTAAACAAAAATGAAATCTTGTTCAAAACTTATGAAATCTGTACACTATTATTTCTCCAAGTGTCAAAATAAAACATAAAAAAACATATATTCATCGAGCTGGATTTGAATATGCAACCTTCTGCGTAGAAGACCAGCACGCTTCCACTGAGCTGTCTGCTAATACGTCAACTAACGTTTTGGTTACATGATTTATTTATTTATTTATTTAATACATGCCCAACAGGATAATCCCATTAATAGGGCACCAAACAAAAATAACAATATGTAACAATATGAACAAAAAATACTTCTAAAACAAAACTAAAATACTGTGCAAAACATCACAAGGCAGAAATTCCACAAAACACTACATATAATGGCCTTAATAACTGACAAAGTAAGATATAGCCACCCTACGAATAACTGCAGCCTTATCCGAATAGAAGTCACACAAGTTTACAATATCATTAAAATCAGAGCTCATTGTGTACACAGGTGATTTCATATACGAGTTAGTCCTTGGTATTTGAGGCTTAAACACTCTCATCACTCTAGATGCAGCCCGTGGAACTGAGAAACTTTATTGCATCAATAAGTCTGGACAATCAACTTTACCATGAAACAAGTTATGCAGGAACATCACAGATGCAACTTTTCTACGCGAATACGAACTGGGTATGCCAGTTTGCATCAGCACTGATACTTGACAGAGGCTTCATGTCCTTCTTGGTGTATTCTGTAGAAGAAAGAGTTGAAATCATTACTCTTTTTTTCAAAAACGATGACTGTGCCAACTGTACCGCAAATTTGTTTAATGAACGACATCCGAACAGACATGTTAACAGGAAATACATTTTGGAGTTAGTTGCAAAGTTTCGACAAAGTGGTTCAGTAGCCAACAAAAAACGGAACCCTGAACGTGAATTTCCGGTTAGAAATGAGACTACTGAGATTGAAGTTTTAGGACAAATTGCTGCAGACCCAACTTTGAGCACGAGAAAATTAGCCACTGTTTCAAACATCAAAAGAAGAACTATTCAGCGAATATTGAAGCATCATAAATTTCACCCGTATAAAATTCATCTTGTACAACTGAATGAAGATGATTTTGATTGGCGGCTGGAGTTTTGTGAAGTTATGACTTCACGAATAGCTGATAACGGGAACTTTCTGCTCAATATCTGTTTTACAGACGAGTGTATGTTTTTATTAAACTCTACAGTCGATCGTCATAATTGTCGTTATTGGGCAGATAATAATCCAAGAAATTTTCACAAAGTCCACACTTAAACTCCACAGAAATTGAATGTCTGGACTGGCATTTTTGGAGACCGTTTAATCGGACCAATTTTCCTTGATGGCAATTTGAGTGGCGAAACGTATTTGGAGTTACTAGAAGATATCGTTTACCCTCTACTAATTGACATTGTTGAAAATGATGATCGCTATCAAGAAAATCATTTAGTGTTTCAACAAGATGGAGCTCCTCCACCTTTTTCACAACGTGTTAGGGAGTTTTTGAACAAAGAGTTTCCAAAGCAATGGATTGGGCCTAGAGGTGCTATTGAGTGACCCCCTAGATCACCGGATTTAACTCCTTTAGACTTCTTTCTATGGGGCCATTTAAAGAGTAGAATTTTCGCAACAGAACCGGAGTCTCTGGAAGAATTACGACAACGCATTGTTGAAGGATGCCGTTTAATAACTCCACAAATGCTCCAGAATGTCAAAGCTCGTTTTGAACAAAATTTGTACTTTTGTATGGAAGCTGGTGGTCAACAATTTGAACACTTACTGAATAAACATTTTTAAACGTTTGGTTTTATTTAGTTTTTTAAAAGAAAAATTGACTAATTAGTGCATTTCTTATCACAATGAATGAAATAGGTTCTGGCAACTTCAACTGTGAATAATTTTTAAACGAGTTGATAAAACTTCCAAAAAAATTAGTGTGCTGAATTCAGACAAGAAAGAGCTTTCAAATGATGTAACACTCAAACCATGTTCCCTATTTAAAATATAAGGGTTGTTATCACCACCCTTAAGGGGTTGATGTGACAAAGTTGAGTTTTATGTCAAAACATATCCCCCTCAATATTAAAATTGACGTGTTTCAGCGTTTATTAAAAAAAATATATTCTCTGGACGCAAATCGGTCTGTTTCATTTTCAATGTGCCACTCTGTATTTTTATATATATATATATATATATATATATATATATATATATATATATATATATATATATATATATATATATATATATATATATATATATATAAAATATATATATATATATATATATATATATATATATATATATATATATATATATATATATATATATATTATATATATAAATATATATATATATATATATATATATATATATATATATATATATATATATATAATATATATAAACATATAAAAATTTCAAAGGACCTTGGTTTTCGTTCTAGTGATCCAAAATCGCGCTCATCGTGACCTCTCTATACCGAATTTTTCTTATTGAAAATTCACTAAAAAACAAATGGTATGACCTGTTTTTTTGGTATCAATGCAACACAATAATTAACTATACTGTTTAAATAGATCAAGTAAATCTCAAAATGGAATCTAAAAATGGAAATACTTGCAGAATAAAAAGTGACAGAAACAAAATTAAATTGAAGTTAACTCTATCAGTATTTGGTCAAATAACAATCATTAAAATTAAAAATGCAAAAGAAAAACTGAATACTGACAATTTTCTTGGTATCTTTCTATTAATGTAGTTCTTAACTTACGGAATTTGTTCTTTTGCCTCCTTCTGGTCATTCTTTTTGAGCTGTTTGAAGCCAGGTAACTTATCAGCAGATTCAAAATATCCCAACTCTGAACGTAACTTACTAAAACATGACAAGTGATGCCAGAGATCTTGTCCTCCATACATCATTCCTACTTCAGTGCTGAAGTCTTTTTTGGCAATTCTCACCTAAAATACACATAATATTTAATATCTTGTTACTTTATTAGGGAACAGAAAATATACTACATCACAAGACCAAACTTTAAAGGTTAATAATACAGAAGAATAAATCAGATACCTCATCCTTCAATATCTTTTGCTCACATCCTCTACAAATGGCTCTGCCTGATTTTGCATATTCAATTCTAAAATCTTTAAGCGCAGCGTTTTTGGCAGCAGCTGCTGTAGCATCACGCTTTTTGCCTTTCTTTTCTGGGACAACAGCTGAAGCTCCCTGTCCTGTATTAAATGTAACAAAAGAATGTGTTGAAAACAATAGACAGCTGCATATAAATAAAGCAATGTATGGTAATTTTACAGATTATCCTATGGTCGGTTTTCAGAAAACTTTTTCAGAAACAAGCCCTGTAAGTACAAACCACAAGAGAAATGTTGTGGTTTTAACCACCAAGAAAGTTACGCGACACAGAGCAAATAAGGGTGCTGGACAGGGAAAAAAGTTAAAATAAATCAAACAGAAATTTCTCCAGTCAGGGCACTCCATGATGGAGTATGACGGCATGCATAGTGCTATTGAGAAGCAGAAAGAAACCTGTCCTTATACAGGGCCTTCATTAATTCCCGAGTCCCACGTGACCGCTTAAGTTAGGCAACCAAACATGCACGGTTGTACAACCTGAATAAATGAAATCCCTAAGTTGCCAATGGCGTCTCTTATTTTCTTTGTGGTTTTATAAAAAATATAAAAATTATAATAAGGTGAAACAGTAAATGTCTCAAACTTTTAGTTTTCTTCAATTCTACTTCCACATTTACGCATTAGAGTGAAAATATTTTTCGCAGAGCAAAAAAATATTGTTTTGCTCAGATGAGATTAAAATTGACCTATCGCGATGCGATGCGTTAGTGGCATTGCGCTGATGATGTATTGTCATTTTTGAGGTCTCAAGGGTTTGGGAATTCAAATGTAACATTGTTAATTTTAACATTAATAACCACTTCGTAAAAACATTATAAAATATTACTTTTATTTTGTATAGATATCAAAATAAAACAAACAAAACTAGCAACCACTGCGAAAATGGGCCATTAAAATAAAGGCATCCTGCTCCTGTTTGAAAGGCATCCTTACAATCAAGTCTAAAAAAAAATGGAACAAATAAATAAACATAACCTTAACATACCTACACTTTTAACTTACGTAAAAACGCAATGAAAATGCTAAATTTTGATGAAAACTGTTTATTTTTATTGTCCAACAGATAGAAGATTATTTGAAGAAGATAAACACTGGTCGAACTTGGAAAATGTACCATATACATACAAAATAACCGGTCAAAAGGGAAAAGAGTGTCAATGGACTGAACTGTCATTGATTTAGTAATTTTGGGGTCCCTAGTCTAATGGTTTTTTTGGTTACTTTTTGACTGCCAACTCATAAAATCATATTCCACTAAGAGAGACAGAATCCGGTCATGTGGGACTCGGGAATTAATGAAGGCCCTGTGCATCTTGATCTGTACAATGTCAAAGAACTGAATTTTGCAGATTTTAAAACATTGCACAAACAGTCAAAAGGGAGTAAGAAAAAAACAATATGTGCATTGTCAAGGAATTTTGCAGATTTTATTGATTTTAAGACATTGCACAAACTATTTTGAAAGACAAAACACTAAATGCTGACGGTGACAGAGTTTATTGGCTGAAAGTAAAATATTTTTGAATTAAAAAGTCACACGAAACGTAATAAAATACAGGGCCAGCCATAATGGAGATTATCTCAACATAAACATAATACAAGAATGAGACCAACATCCCAATCGACCCAAATTGCAAAAAGCATACAAGGCAATGTCACCAATTTCAGAAAAGAAAAATAACAAAATTGAAAAAAATATGTAAAACTGAAGTCATTTCTGAGGAATTTCATGCCTGATATTTATCACTGCCAACTTCTAAAATAGTTAAGAGATATCAATGCTGAACATAGTTTAGAGAGTGAATGTGTGAAGGAATAAATGGGCTATATCATTAATATCTGTATTTATAGAGGTTTATGTTTTGTTTCAATTTATAAGTTTTGTTTAAAATAAAACCATTTCATCCAGCTGCCAAAGTAGTTTTTTTTTGTTTACAAAAAATCACTAATTTCATCAAGTTCCATTTTTAGGGCTTTCAAAAATTGGGTAAATATGTACTTTGAGGACCCCAGTTGCACTACACTATATTTTCCTTCTCCTACCTTTTCATTTAGGCAAACTGGAGGTCAGGGGAAGCACAATCGCTGAGGGGAAGGGTTTAGAGATGGGCAGTTGAATTTAAATGAACTGGGATGCTTGAGGTGCACATTTACCTTTCCATTACCACTATTTTATCGAGAATTGAATTTAGAGTGACATCTAAAGTATTAAAGCTAATTTTACAAAACCAGCAATTGGACTGCCTGAATGCCCATGACACATTTAGCAGATTAAGGGTTATGCTTCAAAATACAGTAGTCTTTCATTTAGTAGATAAAAGATGAAAATCGTTAGGTATAATCTGAAAGAAATGCAATAGTTGCTAAATAACAGGTAGCGACAAACATTACTCACCGACATGTCCTTTAATAAATTCCTGATCTTTTAAACGGAGTTTAGAAAATCCTTCTATTTCATCGGTGCTCTTAGGACGCTGTTTACTAAAAAAGCAGCTGTGATGATACCATTTTGCCATTTTACCATCAAACATCGAAGACTGTAAAAATATATCTTAACTGTACTGACATTATAACTAAAAGTTAAAGTTAGATATATGAGATCTCAAACATTATTCTGCGGATTTGGGAGATCTCTGAGAAGTAGGAAGAAATTTTTGAATTGAATTTTCAAGCCAATCATCAGGTATACTTAAGGGTAGATAGTAGATTTAACAAAAGTGGTGATAGTAATAAAATATGCTGTACAGATATAGGGTAATCATTATGATTTTTTGGCGACTAATATTAATCAGAGATTCAGAGAACGTTACCTGAACAAGAGCAGCCAGACGTAAAGTATCTTGCCCTATGGTAGACTTACAGCCCTTACAGGAAGCTCTGCTACTTTTAGCATATTCCGCTTTATACGGAAAATCCATATCTATCAAATAATATTTATAACCCAAACTTTTAGACAAAATTAAATAAACAGAAGTTAACGCAAAAAATACTTTGGTTATTCAAGCAGGAACACGATCAAAATTTTGACGATGGTGTTCTCGGAAAACGACCCGGAAAATATATGCGTTTTACATTTTTACCGGCATTCAGGTTTGCAACATATAGCTATTATGCAATGAATTCCCCAAATATTATATATTTTTAAATCCTCTTTTGCTACTTTTATCAACTAAAATTTTAACTAAAGGTATCTATAACATTTCACAAGCCATGCAGAAAATAGATTTATATGTTTTTAAAAGACAATAATATTTATTTGTTGTTTGAAATATTTTTTTTAGTTCAAAAGTGTATTGGTATTGGTGCTCCTGTGACGTATATATATATATATATATATATTTTAAACATTTTAGGCGGGAACATATTTATGGTCAGTTGACACTTACACCCACAGAGTATTGTGAGATTTTGCTGGATTTGATAATGCAGAAACATCATTAGTCTGCCCAACCACAGAACACACCTACCCTCTTTCGTTGCACATTGCAAATTGCATCGCTGCTACTTATATTTTATACTGTATAGGAACCTATAAGGAAAACAATGTTTACGAACTGAATTTCTTCAAAATATAATAAATGCTTTCAACAATATTCCGCAGGTACGTGCATGTATCGGTTTTGCCCTCTAATGACGTGGTGGCAACCTGTTGGCCAGCCTCTGCAGTAAAGATACTGGTTGTTCAGGTATAACTTATGGGCGTACCTGGAAGTTGCATGGGATTGCGGCAATTGTTTGTGCCATGGCGACTATCCAACATACGTTGATAGACGACTCCATCGTTAGTGTTAAAATCTGGTAAAAGTGTTACTGTACGCCGATGATGCAGTACTACTTATAGTGAATCCAAACAGAAATGCAGCGGGTGTCAGAGAGAGACTGATTACAATAACAAATGTATGCGTGTGTGTGTGAGAGAGAGAGAGAATTATAAGCCACAGACTTTTATAATAGCAACAAATAAAATGAAAATGAATTTACGTGTGTAGTCCACAGGACACTAAAGTTGTGGCGTTTGATAAAGAGGGTGGAAATAAGTACACTTGGAGAACACCCAAATCACCACAACACATATTTCAGAGACCTTACGATCGTTTCGTTGACAAAGTCGACATCTGCAGAGGAAGAAAAATTCTAACATAAAAAATTAGATCCCGTATATTTATATCGCGTCAAGGTAAACGAACTAGTCCGAAGTAAAGTTGTCGTCCAAGAACGATCGTTTGTTTATTGCGCAGTGAAACCGGTCGGAGACCTGCTTTAATCTTTTGGTCGACAAATTTATGACCCTTATCTAATACAGGTTTAAAAGGACCAGAGGTCTTTAAAGAATCAGCACGTTTCCTTTCGATCTAGAAATTTACTATGTGGATATTGGTTCATGCCGATAAAGACATCTGGTGAGATAAACAACATAAACTCAACTCATCTCTTTAAAAAATAGAAAACTAAAAACCCAGATGTCTGTCTCACCGTGTTAACTTTAACAAAGGAAAATAGTTCAACTAAAATACTATATAAAAACTATATTTATATTGATTTTAATTCTACGTGAAAATATTTATATTGACTAAATAGATACAAAAAACCGAACAGGTATTTAAATCAAGACAAACATAGTGATTAGTATATGTATAAACCGGTCGAGTTATTGACAATAATGTATTATTCTACCAGACTAATTAGGAGTATTTAAGCGGTCAAATTCAAAGAGAAAACAAATGGCTAGAAATTACAGGTGCCGCACGTTTTAATGAAGTTTTGTTTCTAATAGACCTTAATATAAAAATACTTTCTAATGAATCAAGCATAGTTTGATGTCTGACATTTGTGCTCATCACAGGTTCCAGTTTTCACATAGTGAAGAGGGTGGAAGAAGTAATTGCAGTCTTTTGGTGAATGACATAGTCTGGTAGACGAAGCAAAGGGTTAGACATCTAGGAAGCCTGCTTTCAAATGACAGGAGAATATATGATGAGATACGGAGTAGGGTAAATGCAGGTCAAACGGTACTGAGAGCTAGAACCATTGTAGCTAGGAGTGAATGTTAGAATGGAGAACAAGAAGTGATAAAGTTAGAAATGAATGGGTTATAAACGAATGTAATGTAGAAAAATCTATTGAAAGTGAAAAAAGTTCGGGACGCAGCAAGTGCGTTATGGTAGCGAATTTTCATGAAATGCTTCAAATTTGAATAATTTAATTTTCTATAAACCTAGAAAGTTGAATTTTGGTATGTAGTAAGGTCTTTCTCAAGGCAACATATCCACCAACTCATCAAAATAGCTTTGTAATTTTCGGAGATAACAATTTTTTTCAAAAGAAAGATTTTCCTGGCTAACGAACTTGTCCAACCTATTAATAAAAAAAGATTCTTGCCGAGTTTCATCAAAATCGGCTAATAACGTTTTGAGTTATCGTGTGATACATATATACATACATACACACACACACACACACACACATATATATATATATATATATATATATATATATATATATATATATATATATATATATAAACATATAAAATTGAAACTGGCCCCGGATATGAGTTCTAGGGGTTTAGTTTTAAAATTTTGCAAAGCCTCACCATCGATACCTCTCTATTAGTGAATTTTTATTTCGCGATGAAACAAGAGATACACTATTAGGTTGTAAGTGAACTGTCGTACGTTGAGTAGTATTTAGCTTCTCTCCTGAAACAAATTCCCTCCTGGTGTATTTGTGTTTACATATCAGTAACTCGACGTCACGAGGCGCCAGCGGCTGCCAGCTGCTGCTTTGTCAACATTTTCTGTCGTAACAATTCAACTGTTGCCAGCAGTTGGCGTTTGCATACCTAATAAACCTCTGGTGGATTCTGTCAAATAGATGACAATTTGAACCTGACAGCTCACGTTTCGATTCGATTTTCGATTTCGATAATCCTTTTCGTGGCCGGTCGTAAGGGCCGTGCTTTGGTTTTTCAGTGTTTTGTGTAAATAATATTTGATAAGGTAATAAGATCCCAATTATGTTTATTATTAATTAGACCATTCGTTTTACTCTTGATCTGCTAACTGAATTATACATTAAAACGTATATGCATGATTTACAACATTATTAGGTTAGAATTTATTTGAGACTAACATATTGCTTCTTAGAAACAAAACAAAAATGTCAAGGCGAAGAGGGACAGAGGAAACTGACAAACTGACACGTATCGCTATTGTTAATGCAGACAAATGCAAACCGAAGAGATGTAGGCAAGAATGTAAGAAGTCATGTCCAGTTGTGCGAATGGGAAAATTGTGTATTGAAGTTACACCCAATAATAAAATAGCTTCGATTTCTGAAGAACTCTGCATCGGTTGCGGTATCTGCGTTAAAGTAGAAAACTAGATTTGTAGAAATTATATTAGTAGTAATAATTTATTTTTTAGAAATGTCCATTTGAAGCGATTGCCATCATTAACCTTCCGAGTAATTTAGAAAAAGATACTACCCATCGTTATGGCAAGAATTCCTTTAAATTACATCGCTTACCCATACCCAGACCTGGAGAAGTTCTAGGGTTAGTAGGAACCAATGGAATTGGAAAATCCACAGCTCTTAAGATCCTTGCTGGCAAACAGAAACCTAATTTGGGTCGTTACAATGTAAGTTTTGTTTAGTATGAAGATTTAAAATTGTGTTGTTATTGTGTTATTTTGTAGGACCCACCAGACTGGACAGAAATTCTAAGCCATTTCAGGGGATCTGAATTACAGAATTACTTCACGAAAATTCTTGAAGATGATCTAAAGGCTCTTATTAAACCTCAGTATGTGGACCAAATTCCTAAAGCTGTTAAAGGTACTGTCGGGCAGCTCTTGGATAAGAAATGTGAACTTAATAATCAAGAACAAATATGTGATATGTTGGGTAAGGTTTAAATTTTTCTTTTGTGAATTTTTATAGGTATATAGATTTATAGTGAGATATCAAAAATGAAGGTTGTCAAAAGTGGTCTTGGATATTAGAATAACTACCGGTATTAGTATCTGGTATTTATGTCAATCATTGTTGGATTACCCAAAGTTTGACATGCTTTTCAGGCAAAATTGTGTTGCTAATGTAATCTTAAACAATTTATGAATTATTGTTTTTACCATAGACTGAAATATTTTGGTGAATTTGCAGATTACCTCCCAAATAGTTTTAGATAAAAAGACTACTGATAGATAAAGTTTGGTGTCTTACATGTAGGCTGACACTATTCTTACCTTTTGTTCTTTTGTCTTTCTGGAGTTATTGCCATTTAAAGTTCCTTACACATTACACACTTTTAACAATTTCCCAGTACGGTCCTGTTCCATGACACCCCTTATTACATTTCACATAAAGTTCACATAGACTGTGGGAATCCCTGGAATATTCTAGACACATGGACCATTGGCCTCAACTACCAGTTTCAGTTTATGACGTCCCTGTCAGTGCATCGCTAGTACACATATTACGTGTTTAGATGGTTTCTTATACAATCATGTGTTCGCGGAAGTTATTTCTAAAATTGTGCGTTGTTTACCTTGTTATGTGAGTGACTGTTACTGTTGTGGTTTAAGGTGCATGTGTGGTATGTTCTTTTTTTTTTTTGCTCCGGGCTCGTCTGCGGCCTCGCCTCCCCGTTAGCACTGCAACCTTTGGTTTATTGTGCATGTGGCATGTTCTTGGTCTGTGGCATGTTATTTGTTTCTTACATTGTTTTTTTCAATGAGGAAATTGCCATGGCGCAGGCTGTTAAAATGCAAGGTCGAAGGTTGTCTACTCCAAGGGCCGGACCTACCTCATTTGCTTGATTTGAAAAACTGTTTTCAGAAACCTGCCTAGGCACCCCCCTGGATCCACAAACCCCAAGAAAAATTTCTTGTTCACACCGTCCCCCCCCCCCCCCCCTGCAAGGAAGATACGGGACCAGGAGAGAGTAGGGGTGCTGGGTGGGCTAGGTAGTAAAAAAGGAAGTATGAGCAGAAATTTCGAATATAACAGGCTTGAAAGCTGTCTTTTTCACATCTTGAAGCCATATCCCCCTTAAACCCTGCCTACCCCGCACAGTACCCCTATCCCACCAGGTGCCGTAACTTCCTTGGCGGGTAGGAACAAGACATTTTTCTTGTGGTTTATGCAGCGAGGGTGGTTGCATGCACGTGAGGGAGAAAGAAAATCCCCACGACGAAGCAGCCACCTCCCACCCCCACCGCAAGTCGAACCGGGGGGAGGGGGCTCTGCTTCGCCGTAGGCATTTTTCTTCCCCTCTCGTGTGCATACAACCACCCTTGTTGCATAAACCACAAGAAAAACTTCTTGTTCATACCCCCAAGGAAGTTACATGACCTGGAGCAAATAGGGGTGCTGTGCGGGATAGGCAGGGTTTCATGGGAATATGGCTTCAAATAGATAGCTTTCAAGAAGTTTTCTTCGGATTTTCTGCTGATATTTCCTTTTTACTGCCCAGCACCCCTATTCACTCCTAGTCCCGTAACTTCCTTCAGGGGTGTGAACAAGAATTTTTTCTTGTGGTTTGTGCATCCAGGTGGGGTCATAGTAATGTTTCTGAAAACAATTTTTTGAAAAGCATTCGGGAGCTAATCTGCAAATTTACCGAATTTTCATTAAATCCTTCAAATTTCAATAACTCAATTTGCTATTAATGTAAGCTTTGTTGATTAGGAAACCAACATTTAAGTTTATTTTCGGAAAATTTTGTATATTTTCAAGCCATAAGTAATTTTGATAAAATATAGTACATTGTTTCTACTACATAGCCTATACCGGTAATCAGATTGATGCCTGCTCGCATTTGCTATTAAAAACATTTTTATGGAAATTCACTTTTATAACACACTTGCTGCCTCCAGACTTTTGAAAAATGTTTATATATTTTCACACAAAGTTATTTCAATGAAATATGTGGGTTGTCGTCCTAAGCATGTTTCTGAAAAAAAATATTTGAAAAGCATTCGGGAGGTAATCTGCAAATTTACCAATATTTTTATGATTGTAATCTATTTTTAAACAGTATTGTTACACAGTGGAATTCGAGAATACAGTTGTAATTTATATTTATGGCACATTATCTGAACAACTTTTGACAAAATGATTTAGGTATTAAGTGCTTTCTTTTGCTCACAATGTTGGGATAATTGTAAAAGTAATGTTAAAATTATAATCATTGATGAATACCACAGGCCATTTTCACTAAAGAAGATACTCTGTGATATACGGCACAATTATTAAGCATAAAAGTTTCATACAGTAATCGTAATATAACAGGGCAAGAGTATAAGGATGCTCCCTTGTATGTGCCTCACACAAAATTATTGCTTCTTTATTCGTTTTCAACAAAACCAATTAAAAAAGCTATTTAATGTTTTTAGATTTGAAGCATATTAAAGAACGTGAAATCAGTGCTCTGTCTGGTGGAGAATTACAAAGATTTGCTTGTGCCATGGTGTGCATCCAGGACGGTGACATTTTCATGTTTGACGAACCATCTTCTTACCTCGATGTCAAACAACGTCTAAATGCTGCCCAGACAATTCGTTCTCTGCTCCATCCAAGCAAGTAAGTGTACGTTTTTTTTAGAATAAAAGACAAGTAGATGAAGCAGAATGTAGTTGGTTATAAGAAACAATAACATGAGTAAGGTTGGCGTCTGTGGCTTAGTGAATTTTCATTAAGAAACTAGAGAGGTCATGATGGTGAGAATTAGAATTAATTTTTTAATTTACAATTAACGTGGCATTTAATTCTGGCACCTACTGACGTAAGTATATTGTATGACATTAAGTTTTGATATAAACCAGTGGCGGCTCGTCAAATGACGCAGGTGAAGCGCTGCTTCACTTGTACTTTTCGGTTAAGCTAAATTTTTTTATTAAAAATCCACCATATTTTTTTTTTTTTTCATTCTTTCAAATTCATTTGGTACAACAACATTAAAATGTCTAGTTACGTTGCGCCGCACTTAATAATGTGTTTTTATAGTATTTTATGGTACGATATAATTTTCAAGCCCTTGATTCCCGAATTGAATGTTACGCAGCATATTACCACAGCATAAGAAGACTATGCTGTAGTATTACGTGTTCCAGAGCACAGGCTATTGGCAACAAGCAACTGAGCCAGAATCCTTTATACACAATAAATTCTGCTTGGTTTCTTATAGTTTGCATGAGACGATTGCCATGGCAACGGTACCCGCGCTGTTGGCTTGGTATTTATTATGGACCACAAAAGTGATGCAAAGTTCTGATCCTGCTTCAGACCTTAGCTTATGTCGTTTATTTAGATTTAATCGGATCGTCAGACGCGTATTTTTATTTTTACTATGTTGCCATTAAATATTCCGGTATGTGTCACATTTACAGACTTTGAAAAGTTGGATTTTTCATGTTTCTTTTTGGTTAGTGGAATTATTTTGTTTATTATCACCTCTAAAAGCATAATTTCAAAATAAAAAAACAGATAAAATTTCAAAATATAAAAATGTTTGGGGCGCAGCAAGTGCGTTATGGTAGTGAATTTTCATCAGAATAATATATTCTAGTGACTTAGCCTTACATTAAAAGTTATAAAACATTACTTTAGTATTTAGGAACAGTAAAAAATAGGATAAAGAAGGGCAAGCAAAAGCATGATCTGTAACATAAATATTTATACAGCCATTTGAATACAAAACTCAAACAAAACAATTGATAAACAGAAAATATACTCAACAAAAAATACATCAGAAAGCTGAACATAAAAAATTCCCGTCATTCATGCACTGAGGATGGTTGTATGCATGCAGAAGAGGAAGAAGAACCCCCAGGAGGAAGAGGGTTTCTGCCCCCTTACTCGAAAACACAATGGGGTTTTCCTTCTCCTTGTACATGCATACAATTACTTTCAAAGTCCGACTAACTGGTTTTTTATCATTTTCCACTCATATTTCCTCCATGCCAGGCCTCCTATTCATTCTTGGTCCCTTAACTTTCTTGGAGGTTGTTTGCAACAAATTTGTCTTGTGGTTTGTGCATCCAAGGAGGGTTCTAAGCATGTTTCTGAAAAAAAATCTAAAAACCCTCTGTGCAGTTAACTGTTTATATACCGAAATTATATTCCACTTCGTCGCCTATAATGTCTTTTTTAGATAATAGCGAATGCAGTTCCAAAATAAATAAATTCACTTACTGTTTCACTTCTTTTTTATTTTTATGTATATATATATATATATATATATATATATATATATATATATATATATATATATATATATATATATATATATATATATATATAATATGCACAAGCTAAGTAAGTATAATAAAAGGGTGTCCTTAATTAGCATTGGGGCTACACAAACTTAAAAGTAGAGAAGACATTAAGATCGTGTATAACTGTGTGCACACAACAATTCGTAAAATACATTCATAAAATCTAATAAAAAACAACAGTTTTACGATATTATTTTAAATAAACCAGTAGGAAGACATTTCACGGCGATTTCGTAATTCGCGGGTGTATGAATCTAGCTTTTGTCCAAGATTACATTGAAATCCAGTCGACGCAGCAAGCAAGCAGCTTGTAACTTAAGCTCGATAGGCTTGGACGGTTAACAAACGTAGGTTTGTCTAATTTTAAACGGGAGACTGTACCTGTTTGAAACATACAATATGAGAAATACAGAAATACGCTTTCAAGTGTCTATACTGTTACTATCACTACATAATACATTAGTTATTTCCCCCAGTTGTACCATAATACAACAAACATAAAAAACCGAGTGTTAACACTGCTCGTAGAATATGATTCACTGACATACTTATTTTCTAGTTCACGTAAAATTGTATTGATTAAGGTCATTAACTCACAATTTTCATTTATTACCATTGTCCAATATTTATTTTCAATATTTATATCAATGTTTTAAATATGTTAGGTTAGTTAAAAGTCAGTTGTAAAAAGTCAACAAGGCTGCATAACAAGCGCAGCGACGAAGCGTAGAAATAATGCACTTGTTAAGCTTGCAAGCTACTTGCTGCTGTTAAAGATCAGCGGTGTCGCTACCGTCAGCGAGCTATGAAGTCGCTTGCAGTCGTGTGCTAAGATTTAGCGCTTTTGAAAGAAAACATTGTCCTGGTATTAGGAAAGAAATGGGCCAAGGCTGACAATTTACAAAATTGTTAGTTGATTGTACACAGTCTCCATGTATAACATATTGTGTTAACTAGATACAACCTGGTCCGGCACTGATACTTGTAACTTCCATTGTTTAGATTTCTATCCACCATTTATTTAAATAGCATAGCAGTACAGGTAACGTCATCTGTCTTTGTCCCAGATTGTAGATATTGCATTACAGAATCTGGAGGGATGTCGAGGATTATTTTAATTTTAATTTCGAACAACTTTATTTTTCTTTGATCAAAAGACTTGAAAATAGACAAACAACTACGTCTGTCCATGTTCTTTTAAGTTGTGGATTTTCATTTCAATCACAAAGAATTTGAGAGATATTATGCTGTAAAAAAGATTTTGTTTGTTAAGAAAAATTGGATGTTAAGATCTGATGAACGAACTCATCCAAGCCATTAACGAAAATTCACTAAAAAAAAGAGAAGGGCCTGCCTTGAATTTGCAGAAATATATGCTTGTAGCTCGTCCCACTATAAACATATTTTCAAAATACGCGCCGTATTATATTACAGTACACGTGCATGTACAGTGTGACAAAATAAGGTAAATAATAATAAATTTATTTATTTATGTCCTCTCATCGAGAATTCGTGGTCATTATTCCGAAAATGATTCCTTGTGAAAGTCTATGGTTTTGTACAAATGGATTTTTCGTTTACGTACTGAAGTGCCAGGAGAACGTGTGACCTTGAAAGTGTTTAAAATTTTCCGGCTGTGGCGCAGAGGGGTCTTCGTCCGCCTGAGCTCATCTTTGCAGTCCCCAGGGGTTCTGCTTCATCAACTTCCGAAGTCACGAGCCGCGACTGATATAAACAGTAAAAAGTGCACTCCAGTGAAAACATACATATAATTCAGGGGGATTAATCGATTGTCTGCTTGGAGTGCTTCTAACCACCTTTATTCGAATTTAGAGATATGTGTGACTGTCAGGTTCTCCAGACTTCGTCAGACTCACTCATTTGACTATGATATTGATGGTGTTCCATTGCGAAGAGTGGAGGAGGTTTGTGATTTGGGGGTTACCTTTGATGTGAAGCTGACATTCGTTAGGCACTGTGAGTCTGTTGTTTCTAGAAGTATGAGAATGCTGGGATTTGTGTGTCGGATGGCTAGGGAATTTTCTGTGGTGACCATTAAGGCTCTTTATTGTGCTTTAGTCAGATCAATTTTCGAGTATGCTTCCATCATATGGCGGCCATACTATGCCGTTCATATTGAGTCTTTTGAACGTGTGCAGAGAAAGTTCCTTCGGTTTTGTTCATGGAGGATGGGTTTTGCCAGGGGAGGTCATGATTATGTGCAGCTGATGCATGCATTAAATTTAACATCATTGGAGTCTCGTAGATGGAATGCTGACATGTGCTTCTTATTTAAAGTTTTGCACTCTGATATTGACTCTGGTATTATTCTCTCAATGATAGAGTTCAGGGTTCCAAGTTATCGAACCCGATCTTGTGAACTGTTTCAGGTGTTTAATCACTCCACAAATTATGGTATTTGACTAGAATATTGACTTTTGCTAATGCAAATGCTGGATTGCTGCCTTTTTTCGGTTGCTCGTTTTCTGCTTTCAGGTGGTCTCTTGCATCTGTTGCCCACACCTAGCATATACCTAGCATGTATTTTATTTGATTGTTGTGTAATGTGACTATGTAATGTTTAATATTGTTTTGTAATGTGACCAGTTGATTATTGATTGTTGTTTTAATTGTAACTGATTGTGACTATCACTTGCTAATATTGTGCTTATGTTTAAAATTGGGGTTGACCCGTTCTTCTGAATAAATAAATATTAAATAGAATGTGCTTGGAACATTCTAAACATCAGATTCCAAGCCTCAAATTGAATCTGTCTTTTGTGGTGTGTTTTACACACCTACATAAGTAAATGCTTATTTTTTGGTACATCATATTATTTATTTGCTGTATTCTAAAACTACAGATTTATGTTAGTTGTATTAATTTTTTTAAATCTCGGATACTTGTAATTTTAATGATTAAGATCTTTATTTACAAATGAGTTGAAAATAAATATGTATCAGATAATTGAAGTAAGCACACTAAACACAGACGTAAAAACATTGGTTATAACCTCAAAACCAACTTTTATCGTCTTTATTTGCCTTTAAACATAATAAAGGCAGAACGGATTGTAGATTAGGCAAGAAGTTGATATGAATCAAGAGAGTACACTATCATGCCCATATTTAAAGCAACAATTGGAGTAAACATTTTTTTGCAGGAATATCTTATGATGTTCTTTTTTTTTTTTCAGGTTCATAATAGTGGTAGAACACGATCTAAGCGTTTTAGATTACCTCTCAGATTTTATTTGCTGTCTTTATGGAGTCCCTGGTGCTTATGGTGTTGTAACTATGCCTTTCTCTGTCCGTGAAGGTAAAGTTTTGTTCTATATAATTTTATATTTTGTTCATGTGAAAAATTGTTAACCTTTTTGGTAGAGGTGTGCGAACCCATTTTTTTCTCGAACCGTACTATGCATGAACCCAAGAAAATATGTTGCTTCGAACCTCTGAAATAGTATGTCTAAGGTTCACACTCGAACTTTGAACTTCTTAAACATTCAAAATGTAACATTAAACTAACCAAAATTCTTTAACGTTCATATATCATGTCCTTAAATACAAAATATAGGAATATTGTAGCATACAATATTTGGTATGTAGAAGATATATTCTTTTTACAAAAAGCAAAGGTTCGACAAAATTTCCAGATGAACTGGATGAAAATGTCTTCCCGTGCTGATGTTAGTTCTGAAGATGGATCAACATTGAATCAAAAACATAAAAAGGTATATTAAAAACTTTTTTAGATTTCTACACCTACGCCTAAGTTCAAATATATATAATTTTTGTCGTTCGGTATTATCTAGGCAGTTTTAACAGTCTTTTAGATTGATGAGGTAAAAATTGAGCATCATAGTATAATAATATAATAACTACTTGAAATTTTAACTGTGTATTGATTGAGAATATTTAATTTTGTTTTGGCTCATTGTGACATAAAGCATGTTCAACCTAGTATTTTTATCGTCATAAATTCTGAAAAATTACATTATCAATCGCTTTTGAACATTAACATTATAATGTTGTAACCAAAGAAGATGTTGAGATGGTAGGATATATGAAAAAATTAAATCTGTGATTGTTAAATGGCTGAGAGGTTTCAATGTGTCCCACCAACTGTCAAAAATATGCATTAGTGAAATCTTAAATTACGCTACCGACTCAATGGGGCCGATACCAGTGTTGGATTTACGCCTAGGCCCGTGAGGCCCGGGCCGCATGTACAGTAACAGCACCCGTGCTAGGCGAAGGTAGCGAGCCGAAGATGAAACAATAACAGCACCTACGCTAGGAGTAGTGCACAGTAATATCATTTGTGCTAGAAGTACTGTTTATTATAACATATTTTTTCCGATTGTCACTAAAGTTGTCCAATACAACACTAAAACGGATTCACTGCCTTAATTTACTGACGCTAACCACTGCAGTAAATCAGTTACTTTAGTGCATTATTGAACTAAAAGCTATATTTTATTTTAAAATGAAAGAGATTCATTAGTTTTAATACATACATTTTAATGAACAAAGTTACAAAGATAAGTTCGAAGTTCTGAAAACAAAATAAAAGGCCAATATTTTAAATACAATGTAAACGGAAACAAGTGTGAGCTGTAATATTTAACTTAAACATTTATGATTATAATAAAAATACATTGAAAAAAGGACGTGATTGAACACATGAACCTATTATTCTCTAGATTTATTAGAGCCAAGACCCTTATGTTCATCAACGCATTTAGCAAGCGCATGAGGGTGTCTACTTTTCTTTGTTGAAAGTTCTTTGGTGTTTCGGCCAGCCACTTGAGCCCTTCTTCCACCCATTTTTTTTTCCCTCAGGGCTCGTCCGCGGCCTTGCCGCCCCGATAGCACCGCAACCCTTGGTTGATTGTGCATACCCCATTCTTCCACCCATACTGGTCTTTCTTCTAGACACAGCAGTTGATTGGACATATTTTTACACCATGTCGTAAACCAACTCTCTTTTTACTACAATGCACTCCATTGTACTTAAAACAGGTATATCAGCCGCTAATCAGACTATTTTCAGTCTTGGCATACTTATTTTTATTGCTCATGAATTGTTTCACTGCTGGTCGAAATGTAGTAGGATTTTCATCAATTTTTTCCAATATATCTAGATAGTGTTTCTTCCATTTTTCTTTTAGGTCATTCATTTCTTGTGGTGATTGTACATTTTCAGGGCATATATTTCCATCAAGTAAAATTCATCCTTTGTATTTTATTATTATTTGGTTCAGTCGCCATGACAATACATACTGTTTCTTCATTCATTCCACCTTGCAGACGTAAAAATAATTCAATTTCGGGCTCTTTGCAACTTGCTACTTTATATAATTGACATTTAACATTTTCAGTTAAAGTATTTATACTGCATTTCAAATTATATTTTATTAACACGGCAGCCTGATGCTTACAATGTTTTCCATTGATCCCTACATAACAAGTGCATTTTCCTGAAAGCATATCTACTGTGTAATAGTTAGTATTATCACTACTGCTGAGGACACTGTAATCAAAATTATTTATTTTACGAATACTATTTTGGTCAACATCTGTATTAGATGTTAAGTATCGATTTAGAACACTTTTTGTATTTCGTTTCATGATTAAATCTAATAGGCGCTGCTTGTAGTAACTTTCGAAATTCTTCATAATAAAATCCACTAACTGAGTTAAATTAAAGGCGTTTGTTCTATCTAGAGCTATGCCTTTCAGCAATCGAAAAGTAATTTCGGTGTAATTATTTGTATTCGCACCTCTCAATAATATTTGTTTTGTGTACAACATACACCACATCTCCTTTTTCTTCATCAAGTTCTCGACATATTTAAGAAATATTTGCAATTGTGTTCAAAAGCTTTTTCATCAATGGCTATCAAAATATTTCGAAAGAGTTTATATGTGGATTGTTGGTCTGCTTTGAGAATACCATGGCTTCCTGTCTGAATCCATTTCCATGCAGCTTTGAGGACATGAAACGTACACAATAAAAAGTTAGAACTGGGCCAATATTTACGTAAAACATTGATTTCTGTTAAATCATCGTCCGTTAGCATTGCATTATGAGCAATTGCAACAGGAAGAATTTCAACAAATTTTTGGAGGGCTGAATGAAATACCTCTGATTTTAAGCTTGTTGATATTATACACCCAATTGGCAAACCTCCTGCAAGTGTTTGGATTATAAAAAATAAATTTTGTGATTTTGACTGTCACAGTTACCAGAAGAATCCACCAATAGTAACTTGTTCACTGTAGGTAGCTTCAATGCTCTCTGCAATAATGGAGTGCTTAATGCACATGCATAATTATTTTCTGTGGTTATTTCACTGGTGCTGTTACTGTATACATACGGCGCATTTCGCATAGCGCAGGTGCCGTTACTAAGATGGAGATCGGCATGACGAATTTAAACGAATTATCTAGCACAGGTGCTGTTACTGTATATGCGCCCGGGCCTAGGGCGGCCAACATTTTAGAGCGCCAAAAATTTAGAGCCGAAATTTGTAACGAAAATTAACTTAAAAAATTGGTTCTTATTTTTTTTATGAATTTACAGAAAATTTTCTATGGAATATATTATACATTTTTTAATTTACTTTTCAATTCGTAGGTGAATCTTTAATATTTTGATAAATCAATAATAGTCTTTATCGAATAATGTTATTAAAAAGAAATAATCGAATTGATAAGCTTCTTTGAGAAATACTAAATCCTTTTTTACTTTTTGTGTCTTTAGTGAAATTACTCTTATATATGTAAAGCTTTTAAAATTACTGGATTTTTCATTTTATTTTCGGTGGTAAATAAAACATGGTGGATTAACATGTATGAATTACCTTCTGGTATTCTTTTGAAATTCAAAATATTTTTTGTTTATAAAAATAAGTTTTTTATTCAAAATAAATCCTATTTATGCTATATCCAATTTTTCTAAAAATGAAAATTAATGATGAATCACGGGTGAATGAAAGAACACCTTTATCTGGAAAAGAACATTTTCGCACCAATGTGTATTACCGAATTTTAGATACTTTGAGTGTACAATTGGCCGGATGTAAAAGTGCTTATCAAAAGATTTACGAAAATTTCAATTTTTTTGATAATTTATCTAAAATAGATACAAATGAATTGAAAAATCTTGCAAATAAACTAGTTAACAAGTATCCTGATGATTTGGAAGAGACTTTTGGGAATGAATGTATTCATTTACATTAACAACTCAAAGATTCCCTAGCAAATACGAAAGATGTACGTTCTGCACAAGAAATATGCAATGTATTGCATTCTCGGAATCTTCGAGATGTTTATCCGAATGTGGATATTGCTCTACGTATTTTTTTTGTTGTATTTCCGCTACAAATTGTTCAGGAGAAAGATATTTTTCCACCTTGAAAAGGGTGAAAACTTATTTACGTGCAAGTACGGGCCAAGATAGACTTAATGCTTTGGCATTACTGTCTATTGAAGCTCAAATACTTCAAGAAATTGATTATGACGACATAGTTGAATGTTTTTGCAAAGACGAAAGCCAGAAAGAAGAGAATTAAAAATTGAGCAATACATTATCATTTAAGGAAAATGCTTATTATTTATTTCGTTAGAGTTTATTAAATATTTATTTGTATTGTTTTGTAATTATATTTCAATAAAATAAAAATTATATTTAAATAATAATATTAAATCAAAATGAATTGAATTTTGTTATTCATAAAGGGCGGCGCATCAGACAGGGCCTAGGGCGGCAGCAAGCCTAAATCCGCCACTGGCCGATACAAAGTTTAAAGTGTCGCTACCGAGTTAACGGAGCTGCTACTGGGTTACAACTTCGCTACCTTTGGCAGCTTTCAATGCCTGTAATGTTTAATTTTGAAGTATTTTTGAGTGACGAACTTCGAACTACTTTAGAGAATTACATATTTCGAACTTCGAACTGCCTTAACATCACCACCGGTTACAATTTTTCGAACCAAGGGTTTGGATCGAGTTTGCTATTGATTTGAAATTTCGCACACCTCTACTTTTTAGTCAAACATCCATTACCTGAATTATAAAATTTAAGTTACGGTGAGTTACCTACGCACATAAAATTTCTTGTCACATTTAGCTCTTGTATTTTAAGTATTAAACTTTTTAAAACAGGATTTCCCTTCTTTTATAATTAGTAAATAATGTATTATGTTTTACAACATTTTGATTATGTTATTGTGTTTCTGTGATATGGCGTGAATAACCTTTTCCTTGATGCTTCAATGACAGTTCAGATATATTATTTAACAAGAGTGGAGTGATGCTATGAAGTGAAACAGTGCGACGTTGCCACATTGTCAAATATTTCTGAGTAGGCCCGTATTTTTAAAGCAAACATTTTCAGTAGTATTTTACATTTTAGTAAGTTTGGATTGGTTTGGCTTCCGAACACCATCAGGCGCAACAATTTGTCATAAGTTTTTTTGTGTAGACACTTTCCTAAAGTGCCGTTTACGTTGTGTGATTTATCACATAATTTTATCATGTGTTTTTGTCATAAACATTGTTTCAAAGTTCACACTATGTGATTTATCCACAAAGAACTAGTCAGAAGAGAAATCACATCCATCACAAACTCATTTCGAAATTAGAACAGTATCTATTCCTTCTTGATTTTTTGTATGTATGTCGGTAATTTTATTGATCTACTATTACAACTACTTCGATGATAACAATTGTATGACGATTTTTCTCTTGTTTTTCAAATAAAAACGAGTCTTCCAATCCAAAATTCAAAAAATCATCACACATAATGAAATTTAAAACAACAATATATAGCCCCACTGTTCGGGCGGCAGTATTATGAAATTTAAAAAGAGCTGCCTCTGCGTTATCTATATAAAATTGGCTGCTCAATCAGGGCATAAGCTTTAACACAAATTAAATACAGTGCCTGGGTTTTAGCACTTATGGTTGGTGGGGTGTAAGACATACAAATAAAATTCAAGATAATGTAAAATAAATTTATTGACAATTATCACAGTTGTATAATATAGTTAGCTCCAATCAACAAATATCAATAAATGACGAAGAAAATGAATTAATGCTAAACTAAATCTGAATACTGTTTAGGTGAATTGTGGAGCGGTACTTTTAGTTTTCATAGAAACGGTGTTACAGATAAATAATGTACTTAGCTTGGATGTCGCTTCGAACTGCTGCCCTGGAGGTGACAGAATGCTGGATGCTGTAGGGGGGCCCATCGTGCCGGTGTCTGCGGAGCAGCTGGAATAGGCTTCCATATGCCGACAGCTTGGCGATGGTCATTGGATGCACGCAGAAGGGGTCTTCTAATAATGGTGATGGATTCCCATGGAACGGGTCCCTTAACAATGGTGATGGATCCCCGTGATAACAATGATAGGTTCCATAATAACGTTGATCGGTTCCATAATAACGTTGATCGGTTCCATAATAACGGTGATGGGCTCCATAATAACGGTGATGGGCTCCATAATAACGGGGCGATCTAAAATTTCAGATGAGTTAGGGTCAGCTAAGTTCTTTTCTAATTAAATAGGCCAGGTGGCAGCTTGTTCCGTAAGTACAAGAGTTATCTGTTATGTTTAAAGTTAATAACATTTAATTGACTTCGAGAAGAGCAAAGTTGATGCAAACTAATAGCAAATAATCAATTAATATCAATTTTGGAACGTTACCACAAGCCATCATAAAACAATATTGCTACAGTGAGAGAAATTATTTAACGTAAAATTAGTACAGCAAAAGTACAGGCTATTTATATTAATGACGATTAAGAAACTTACAGGCAAGTCACAAAATAAGCGAGCATTTGATATTATATTTATTCTTACCTAGACTGGCATGCTGCTTTTTCTCGCTTCGATTAATTACGTCTTTGCATCTTGTGTTAAGTTTTACAAGAGAACAAGGCTGTCACACGTGGGGAGTTCGTTTATAAAGAGCTTATCTGTCGAGGCATTCGAATAACCGAGTGACCACGTTGGATGTTAGGCGCGTCCTCATCAGGTCTTACTGCGGTAAAACCATTGATCACAGAATGCGTATGTTGGATCACCGACTCTGACGTCACTAGGGGAAGTCGAACTCTGATGTCACTGCAGGGACTGATTCAGAATCTTTATAGTATGGAAAGAAAAGGTGTTAACGCATGTGACATGTTACAACATAATCACAGATAAATGAAGATATCTGTCTATAATCATATGCATAGTTCATATAGTGTGAACGTAAATTACCTCAAATCATACCCAAAGCCAAATCATACAACTTCCATATGATAAAATCATGTGATAAGTCATGATAAAATCACACAATTTAAACAACACTTTAGTCATGGTAAAATTGAATTTTGAGTAACAGAAAAATCAGAAATTGACATATATTTTAAGCTGGAAACCCTACTGCAGCCGTTTTTTTTTTTAAATAAACTATTTTGAGCACTATCCTTTTAAAGTTTTAACCTATTTTTTAATAGGCATCAACATATTCCTGGATGGTTTCGTCCCAACAGAAAACTTACGTTTCCGTGATGAATCGCTGGTATTTAAAGTGGCTGAGTCTGCCACAGAGGAAGAGGTGAAACGCATGAACCATTATGAATATCCTACCATGTCAAAGACAATGGGTAACTTCCATCTCAAAGTTAAGAAGGGTCAGTTCTCCGACTCTGAAATCCTGGTGTTGTTGGGAGAGAATGGCACCGGTAAGACAACATTCATCAGAATGCTGGCTGGTAACTTGGAACCAGATAGTGATTCCGGTGAAATACCTCAGCTTCACATCAGTTACAAACCACAGAAGATCAGTCCTAAATCTCAGGGATTGGTGAGGCAGTTGTTGCATGAGAAGATTAGAGATGCCTACATTCATCCTCAGGTTAGTACTAATAATAATAATATTAACAATAACGATAATTTTATAATAATTTTTAAGAAATACTGAGAAATACCAGTCAAAAGGATTAAAATATCCATTTGTTTAGCACTTTATATGCTAGATGCAATATAAAAGAGCTATCGGAATATTTGCTTTTGTGGTTATTTGCAGTTAAAGAAGTAAATAGTGAAACTCAACCTAAGTATTGCTGTTTTTAAAGAAACTTGATTGGCTAATATACGTGGTTCCCCCTTGCCTTCAGAGGGCATTCAACAGTGCATGGTGTTCCCAGGTGGTCACCCATCCAAATATTGACGAAGCCCAACACTGCTTGACTTTGGTGATCACTGATGTGTTCAATGTAGTGTGGCCGTAGCCGTTCATATAATTACCGTAGAAATAGTGTTAAACTTTCACACATCATGGAAAACTGCTCGAGTACAACCCGTCGCCAAGAAAGGATCCAAAGCGCTTCCTAGCAACTACAGGCCTATTTCTCTCCTTTCAGTCGTCTCTAAAATGATGGAAAAGTGTATAAACACCGAATTACTCAAATTTCTTGAAAAACACAGTCTAATCCACGACAGGCAGTATGGATTCCGTCAGCGCAGATCAACTGGCGACCTCCTTTCCTTTGTCACCCCATTCTTGGAACAAGTCTATGGAACTACACGGTGAATCACAGATTATCGCTCTAGACATATCCAAAGCATTTGACCAGGTCTGGCACGCAGCGCTGCTTAATAAACTTCCAGCCTATGACCTACCACCAAAACTCTGTACCTGGACAGCCAATTTCCTTTCCAACCGGAGCATTTCTGTTGTCGTGGGTGGCCATTCCTCTAAACTGTATCCAATTAATGCAGGAGTTCCTCAAGGTTCAGCTTTAGCCCCTACTTTGTTTCTTCTCTACATCAATGACCTCCTCTCTAGCACATCCAACCCAGTTCACAGTTACGTGGATGACAGCACCCTCCACTCAAGTATACAATATTCTAAGCCTGTCACTTTAGCCCAATTAGATGAGGATCGCAGACTCATGGAGGGTTCTGTCTCTGTGGATCTCCAAAAAATATTAGACTGGGGAAGTAGAAATCTTGTACAATTTAACCCCACCAAATCACAGTCTTGCTTTCTTTCTCATAAGAGATACACCAGCCCTAGACCCATCACAATGAACAACCAAGTTATTCAAAGTAATGAGTCCTTTTCACTTGTTGGCATTTCTGTGGATCGGAATTTGAATTGGCATCAACATGTGTACATCAATTGCAGAAGCGGCTGCTAAGAAATTAGGTTTCCTCTTCCGGGCTTGCAATTACTTTTCGCCAGCTAATCTCTATACCTTATATACTTCACAAATTAGACCAAACCTCGAATACTGCTCCCACATCTGGGGTGCTGCCGCCGCTTCTACACTCGCTATCCTGGACTCCATTCAGAAGAGAGCTATACGTCTCATCGGTGACCCTACCCTCACCCAAAGGCTGCCATCCCTTGCCCACCGACGTGCCGTTGGTGACCTCTCTCTCTCTTTTATAGATATCTGCACGGGCAGTGCTCAAAGGAGCTTTCTTCCATAGTTCCTCCAACTGCTGTCCCCAACAGATCTACCAGGGGAACAGAGCGAATGCACCCTTTTACTGTCCAGGTCACCAGACAGAACATCTTGTTATGCCGGCTCTTTTGTCGCGAGGACTTCAAAGTTGTGGAATTCCTTACCGGCACATGTTTTTCCTTCTCCCCCGAACCTCCAAACCTTCAAGTCCAGAATTAACAAGTTGCCTCTTTCCTCCTTGTCAACACCCACGGTACGATAGTATTTAGGCTGTAAGCCCTTGTGGTGTGTTGTTGAAATAAAAATAAAAAAATCATATTGAAATTTATGTCATTTTACTACTAGTTGAATAAAACAAAATTCATTGTTAATGATGAAGTTAAGAATATAGGGAGACAATAAATCTTAGCTGGAAAATTACTCAACATCCGGTTAGGCTACAAAATTCACTCCCCTTCTCTTCCACTGTCTTCCACCGCTCGAGCTTACCAAACATCAGGCATGTGCACAATCTCGACCATGGCCTTCAAATGATTTGAGTTTGAATTCACTGAAATATTCCCTGCAAGTGTGAACTTGACGATGAAGTTTATGATTATTAGATTTTGATTCCTAAACTGTCGAACTAAAGTATGCCATTGACTGTGTAATTGTATACTTTCAACCATAATCTATGGTTAACTATAATTGTCAAATAATATATATATATATATATATATATATATATATATATATATATATATATATATATATATATATATATATATATATATTTTTCCATACCTTACAGATAGTTTGTACAGTGTGAGTTTTTTAAAGTGTTAAAAGTTGATATCGTGAAAACCGTTAAATTTTTTTTTTTGTGGAGTAATAGGGAGATGGGAGGATATATTTAAACATATTTTTGGCATTTACCCTCTCTCTTTTTTGAGGGGCGGTGGGTAACTGTAAATTTTTAAATGGGCTGACTTTTTTTATAAAATTCAGCTCTACGTAAAAAGCTGGGTATGTGTGCATACAAATTTTTTATTTATTTATTAGTTATTTATATATTTAGATACACCATCCAACAGCAAAATTGTCATAGTAATGATGAGAAAAAACACAAAAATATAGAATAGTGAAATAACATTAATAGAGACAAAAAGGAACAATACATTAAGATAAACATTCTTGTTAACAAAGTTCAAACAAACGTTTTATTTCAAACACAGAGCAATTGAAAACATCTAGGCTGTCCTCCAAAGTTGAATATATATTACACATGTTATAAACAGGTGAAGACCGCATACGCTGTGTACGAACCGTTAGTGGATAAAAAGTCAATGGATGACATGATCCCAAACGTGGTATATTAAAATTAAGCTGTTCCAACAGAGGCGGGCAGTCAACTTGGCAATTAATTAATTTATACAAAAATATCAAAGAGATACACCTCCTCCTGTTCTCCAAAGTGTGCAAGCCAAAACGTAATAAATCACTGTGTGGAAAGCCAATACAAGGGTACTGACCATCCAAACTAAAACAAGTATAATTGAGAAACTTTCTTTGAATATTTTCGAGATTACCAATCTGTGTCACATAAAAGGGAGCCCATACCACTGATGCATACTCCAGAGATGACCTTATCAGAGAGCATTACAACAAAATAAATGTATCTGATGAAGCAAAATATGTACTATTTCTAATCAAAAAGCCCATTCTCGTATAGGCTGAACCAGTGGCATGCTGCAAATGTTGCCTGAATGAGAAAACTGGGTCAAACAACACCAAGATCTTTAACCACAGATAGCCTTCCCAGTAGTTGATCATTTACGTTGTAATCAAACAGGATGGGGCACCTTCTATGTGAAAAAGACATGACACAACATTTACCGAGATTTAGAGAAGGTCCATTGCCACCACACCAACTATCAAATGGATTTAAACTATTCTGTAACTTAATACAGTCATTGGGATGATTGACACGCAAGTAAATTTTTATATCGTCAGCATATATTAAGTGAGGCACTTCCAAGATGTTAGATATACCATCAATACAAATATTAAAAAGAACTGGACCAAGGATGGAGCCCTGTGGCACTCCAGAACATATTTCAAAGCTATCTGATTTAAAACCCTTAATTTCAATAAATTGCTTTTGTCTGCTAAGATACGATTTAAATAACTCGATCAGATTCCCTGAGAAACCAAGACAGTGTAGTCTGTCAATAATAACATCATGATTAAGGTGGTCAAAAGCCTTCGAAAGGTCTGTATATATAACATCGACTTGGCTATGATCCTCAAGAGCTGCATCAATAAACTGTGTCACTGTGACTAAATTCGTGACTGTAGAACGACCTGCCATGAAGCCATGTTGAAAAACAGATAATCTATTCTTTATGTTAAAGGATATATGTTTATATAAGGCAGCTTCAAAAATTTTACAGAAGACAAATTGACACAATACGATAATTTTTGCTTGATGTTTCAGTTATGGAAGTATTAGGTTAAACAATAGCACGACTTGAAAGGGCCTAGGCATTGTAAGAGTTTTCATCCAAAAACCTAAAGCACCCAGCCAGCCTTTGCATATCTACTACTACCCAATATTGTTAAATGTTTTCCTTGATAAATAAATTCTGGTACCCCCAAACGCAAAATGCGACAAAACAATTGTATTAAAAACTGTCTTTCGGGTCCACACTCAAGAAACCACTACATCGCGCCAAGACTGTAATTTTTTTTTCAATTTTCTTACAAACGTAATCCATATGTTGACCAAGATTCAACTGCCTATCCACAATTATTACCCCTAAATATTGAATACTGATATATTATCTCAATTTTCTCTGTTAAAATACTGTCACATTTGTCTATGATAATTAAGTTTATGGACTTTGCTGCTTCTATGATCAGATGTGTGTTATAAAGTGTGTTGGTAAGAGCGAACACTCTGGAATGATATTTCTAAAAGGGATCAGAAGTGACAGTTGTAGAATAGTGTAGAAGGTTTAGAATCTCTATGGACAGTATAAATAGACGAGCGGTGTGCAGAGTAAGTTAAGGGAAAAAGTGAAGCTAAGGCCGGTAACCATTTCTCAGGTTAGCAATTCTGGCAGCGTTCTCGTCGTAGACGAATACGTAAGCGGTAATAAGACCCAGATGGTCGTCGATACAGGCGCACCTAGGACGATTATTCGCCATGACATGGTTCCAAGATGGCGAGTAAGAGAACCAGACAGAGTGTACAGAGTAAATGCGGCTGGTGGTGATCAGATCCAGGTATTTGGCGAGGCTGAGGTCGAGTTGCAAATTGGGACATGGAAGGCAAAGCAGAGAGCCATAGTCGCCGCCATATCGGACCCGACTATAATTGGCTTGGACATACTTCAGGGCCAGTGCGCTAAACTTGATCTTGGCACTAACATCCTGACTATCGGCGGTGAAGAAATAATGTCGCCTGGCGGTAACCTGGTAGTGCGGAAAATCACCATAGAGGCAAATAGCAACGTCTGCTGTGAAAGTGCAATTCCAGTGAAGAGAGCTGTGAGAGGAAGAGACGACCCAGTTACTCAGCCAGAAGCAAGTGGAGAAGAAAGTATGAGAGAAGTACAAGACAAACGGTGCAAAGACCACGTAAATGTGGAGCCAACCCAGAAAAAGGTCAGTAAACACATTTGTTGGAACGGAGTCGATGTCAACAGGATGAATCGGGCCTGCCGAGATACCTGTGCAAGTAGGAACATCAGAACAACAGCAACTACACGGAAGAACCAGTACCACCTAAGGACTTCGCTTGAAGAAAGCTCCGACATATTGACAAAAAGGAAAACCATCCATTCTGCTGTCAGAATGCATATACGAGTAGAAAGCGAACGCATGAAGACCCGGTATGGCTGGTTTTAAAGAAGGAGATCGTTTGTGGTTCTACAATCCAGTGCGACGCAAGGGACGGTCACCGAAACTACAGAAATTATGGGAAGGTCCTTATAAGGTGATCAAAAGAATCAATGACGTTGTCTATCGAATTCAGAGGAGCCCGAAGAGCAAGATGAAGGTGGTCCATATGCACAGACTTACGCCGTTCCAAGAAATGTCAGAATTCGACCGGGATGATCGAATATAAGAGGGGGGCAGTGTCACATTTGTCTATGATAATTAAGTTTATGGACTTTGTTGCTTCTATGGTCAGATGTCTGTAAAGTGTGTTGGTAAAAGCGAACACTCTGGAATGATATTTCTAAAAGGGACCAGAAGTGACAGGTGTAGAATAATGTAGAAGGTCTAGAATCTCTATGGACAGTATAAATAGACGAGCGGTGTGCAGAGTAAGTTAGCTCAGTATTAAGTCGGTCTGGTGTAGAATAGTGATCATAGAGTATTAAGCGAGTTAGCAGTAAGTGTTGGTGTTTAAGAAGCGATCATAGAAGGCGAATAGTGGAATACAGTTCTATGGACATTTTATAATAGAGAGAAATATTTTAGTTGATACTGGTGTTTGAAAATAGTTGCTTATAATAAATTAGTAGTTTGAATCCAGAACCCTAACCACTCATTCACCATTTCACATTTTTTTCCAATAAACATGGCTTTTGTATTCTCAATATTTGATTTGGTTCTTTGGTTCTATTCAATTTCAACCAATTATACAATTTTTCCAAATCAACTTTAATTTTCAGCTATTTCACTTCTCTCTTTGCCTATGACATATAGTACTGTATCATCTGCAAAGATATGATACAATAATCAGGAACATTGCCAATATCATTTATATATATCAGAAATAAAAGTGCATCAGGTATGCTCCCTTGGGGAACTCCCAATTTCTATTTTTATTGACTGAGACAAATATTTTAAAAAGTTATTTTCATAAGAAGATTATATATAGTCATTGCTTTCTTTTTATTTAGAATATTAGACACACCTATTTTAATTATTTTTACTTACATTACAGTTCATAGCAGACGTGATGAAACCACTGAGAATTGATGACATAATTGATCAGGAAGTCCAGAACTTGTCTGGAGGTGAACTTCAGCGTGTCGCCCTTACCCTCTGTTTGGGTAAACCTGCTGATGTATACCTGGTTGATGAACCGAGTGCTTATCTAGACTCTGAGCAGCGTCTCGTCGCCGCTAAGGTCATCAAGCGATTTATATTGCACGCCAAAAAGACAGGTTTTGTTGTCGAGCACGACTTTATCATGGCCACCTACTTGGCTGATAGAGTTATTGTATTCGAAGGTAGACCGTCTGTTGACACTACAGCCAATACACCACAAACATTACTTGCAGGTTAGTATTTATTATTTAATTTATAAATTTGAGGTTTGGGAATTAATGCACTGAATGGGATTGATGATGAACAGATTTATTAAGGAAGCAAAATGAACTATTTGGTATGTCAAAATTTTAGTAGTCAATGTCATCTTTATAGGTTTTGATTACTCTATTTGGATAAACCTATCAATATTGTGACTTGGACAAGCACAAGTTATCAACTTATCTGTCAAATGTTACAACGTATAATCTATCTTAATAGAGTATTACTAGTACTGTTTACTTATCAGTTTCTTGATTATTATTATTATTTTTTTTTTAATTTCAACAACACACCACGAGGGCTTATAGTCTAAATACTATCGTACCGTGGGTGTTGACAAGGAGGAAAGAGGCAACTAGTTAATTCTGGACTTGAAGGTTTGGAGGTTCGGAGGAGAAGGAAAAACATGTGCCGGCAAGGAATTCCACAACTTGGAAGTCCTCGGGACAAAAGAGCGGGCATAACAAGATGTCCTATGTCTGGTGACCTGGACAGTAAAAGGGTGCATTCGCTCTGTTCCCCTGGTAGATCTGTTGGGGGCAGCAGGTGGAGGAACTATGGAGGAAAGCTCCTCTGAGCAGTGCCCATGCAGATATCTATAAAATAGAGAGAGGTCATCAACGGTACATCGGTGGGCAAGGGAGTAAGGAGCCTTTGGGTGAGGGTAGGAAGACCGATGAGACGTATAGCTCTCTTTTAAATGGAGTGCAGGATAGCGAGTGTAGAAGCGGCAGCTGCACCCCAGATGTGGGAGCAGTATTCAAGGTTTGGCCTTATTTGTGAAGTATATAAGGTATAGAGATTAGCTGGTGAAAAGTATTTGCGAGCCCGGGAGAGGAAACATAATTTCTTAGCAGCCGCTTCTGCAATTGATGTGACATGTTGGTGCCAATTAAGATTTCGATCCACACAAATGCCAACAAGAGAAAAGGACTCATTACTTTGAATAACTTGGTTGTTCATTATGATGGGTCTAGGGCTGGTGTATCTCTTATGAGAAAGAAAGCAAGACTGAGATTTGGTGGGGTTGAATTGTACAAGATTTCTACTTCCCCAGTCTAATATTTTTTGGAGATCCACGGAGACAGAACCCTGCATGAGTCTGTGATCCTCATCTAATTGGGCTAAAGAGACAGGCTTAGAATATTGTATATTTGAGTGGAGGGTGCTGTCGTCCGCGTAACGGTGAACTGGGTTGGATGTGTTAGAGAGGAGGTCATTGATGTGCAGAAGAAACAAAGTAGGAGCTAAAGCCGAACCTTGAGGAACTCCTGCATTAATTGGATACAGTTTAGAGGAATGGCCATCACTTTAGAGACGACTGAAAGGAGAGAAATAGGTCTGTAGTTGCTAGGAAGCGCTTTGGATCCTTTCTTGGGGACGGGTTGTACTCGAGCAGTTTTCCAGGTACTAGGGATATGCCTCTATTGTAAGATGTCTGAAATAGACGAGTCAGGACAGGAGCATGTTCTGGTGCACATTTTTTGAGAACAATTGCTGGGATCTCGTCAAGGCCAGAGGCTTTCCTGGTATTAAGAGAAGAGAGCATCTTTCGTACCTTTTGAGTTTTGAAAATGATATCCGTCATTTTATACGTGACATTGGGGACTGTTGGTGGTTGAACATTTGGAGGTGGGTTGAAAGTAGAATTGCTGGCGAACAATGAAGCAAAAAGTTCAGCCTTGCCCAGGGCGGTAGAAACAATTTCATCCCCTGAGACAAGAGGTGGGAACGTGCTTTTGCAGAAATTATTCCCAATAGATTTAGCAAGAGTCCAGAAGGGTTTGCCGCCGTTGGAGCTTAAGAGGACTTTGTTTTTGATGTGGTTATTAAACGAGTTTTTTGCCTCAGACAATATGCCTTACATAGAAGCCTTACAAAGGCAGTTCATACCAGCGCATGGAACCATTTCAGCTGAAACTGACAACGGTGGAAGAAATAAATGAGATAATCCATAGTTTGCCATCAAATGCCTGTGGTTTTGACAATATTATATATGCTACAATGCTCAAATACAGCAGTCCTGGTGTAGACAAATATGTGACTCACATTATAAACTGTTGTATTATGGAGGGCTGTTTTCCTGATTCATGGAAAGCAGCCAAGGGCATACCGCTCCCAAAAAGCCTAATCTGAAAGAATTTTCTGACCTCCGTGTCATCAGTATTCTGCCAGCCATGTCTAAGGTTTTCGGAAAGGTGCTTTATAAGCAAATAAATGAGTTTGTTTGGTTAAAAGAAAGAAATCTTGACACTCATGTGGCTTTAGAGAGGACTTTCTCCACTGTGACAGCTGACATCATTGAAGCTTGTAATGGGAGGACTTGCAACAGCTCTGATATTGCTTGACTTTTACAAAGCTTTTCATTCAATCGACAATAGTCAAAACTTAGATACTGTGGGTTTGACAATTTGACACTTTGGTTGGTGGAATGATTTCTTACTAACAGATCTCAGCGAATAATACATAACAACTTGTTGTCTTCTTCGCTCAACATTTGTTCGGGCGTGCCTCAGGGTAGTGTGCTTGTGCCCCTGCGTTTTATCATATATACTTCTGATATTCTAAAAGCTACAAATTATTGCAAGATTCAGGCTAATGATACACAGTTGTATTTACATTTTCGAGTGGAGAATGAAAGTCTAGTACAGGCGTTGATTAATCGTGATTTGATATTGTGGAGTATATTTCAAAACAACATAATTTAAAACTTAACTCCTCTAAATCTTGTGTGTTATGAAAGGAGAAGTGGTTATTGCTGTCGGTGGAGCTCCTGTTGCGATTGCAGATTCTGTCAGAGACTTGGGGGTGATTTTGGATTAGCATCTTAGATTTAGGGAATGCACAACTAAATTGTTGCAAAAGTCGTATATGCCTCTTAAAATGCTTAATGCTAATAAATATTTTCTTGGTCGCTAAATCCACAAAAACCTGTGTGAGAGCTTAGTGCTGTCTAATTTTAACTACTGTGACTTTATTTATGGCTACTGTTTTGATGAGACAAGTAAGAGAATTCAGCTTGTTCAAAATAATTGTTGTCACTTGGTTTACGACCTCCGAAAGTATGACCACATTTTTGAAAATATGTCACAACTGGGGTGGCTGAAAATGAGAGATAGATGGACACTGCATTTGGCGACCTTTTTTCATGGCCTCATCTTGATTAACTTAAGTCCATACCTCTTATCCAAATTTGTTTGACGTTGAGAGGTGCATTTGGTAAATTTGCGAAACAATTCAGGTTACACTATACCACATCACAGAACAGCACTCTATAAGAGAGGCATTGTCTATAATGCAATAAAATTGTACAATTCTTTGCCCCCTGAACTAAAAAATTTGCCAGCTTCTAGATTCAGGCAGCCCAGGCTATATCTCTTGGATCGGACATGTGATTATGAATGCGATTACAAATGGTGTGCTGTTCTTCCAGTGCTGTCAAGTAGATCTTTTTTTTTGCAGTGTTGTGGTTGTTTTTTTGTTGTTGCATAGGTGGCCTTTAATGTACTATTTATTTATTATAATGTACTATTTCTTTGGCAGATGTATATATCTTTTTAATGCTTTTTATATAGATTATTATTCATTGATTGTTGTTGCCCTTACTTGGTGAAACTGGTCGATACTACATAGAGACTTGGTGACTACTTCTCTGGGCTTCACTGTTGGGTTTCGTTTCTGTAGGTGAAGGGTGTAGTCAACACGTAAGCTAACTGGAGCAAGAGGCCCTTATGAATTCTAGATGTTATTCAACATTTCTGTGACTAGTTTCGCTGCTTGACAGCATTCTCAGGCAGATAAAAATTGAATTAGT
The DNA here is from genome assembly GCA_964006375.1 of Tillus elongatus. NCBI lineage: Eukaryota > Metazoa > Arthropoda > Insecta > Coleoptera > Cleridae > Tillus > Tillus elongatus. The sequence goes on from OZ023263.1 coordinate 217,865,390, forward strand.
ACGAAATCATGACAACTACAAATAAAGATATGTTGATGGACCAGGGCTGACAATTTACAAAATTGTTAGTTGGTTGTACACAGTCTCTATCTATAACATTTTGTGTTAACTAACTATGTTATGATGTTTTGATAAGAAAAATCAAATTGAAAATAAAATGAAACACAGATGAAGGATGAGGCTTTCAAAATATCAATGTATGTCAATATTTAACATAAAAAAAGTTGTAATAAGATAATGAGTTGATGTATGTCGATACTTTCGTTGTATAGAGTCTGCTTTATTACTGTTATTGTTTAGTTATTTTATTGTTGTAACTGTTATTATAGTTCTCATAGGCTATTTTTATGTTAAATATTGACATACATTTCTTAAAGGAAGATCTACAACAACCAACCTTCTTCTTTACCAGAATGTATTGGTCTCAGCTTTGGAGGATAGGTTACAGGTTGATTCAGTGTATACAGATTTCTCCAAAGTGTTTGATAAGGTTAATCACGCATTATTATTGTCAAAACTTGCATTGTTGGGTTTTAATGCCAATTTGTTGTCTTGGGTGTGTAACTTCCTTACGGGTAGGTCCCAGAGTGTAAAGATCAGAGACTTCATTTCTGATAGTATTACTGTTTCTTCAGGAGTTCCTCAGGGTTCACATTGTGGACCAGTCCTCTTTTTATCAATGATGTCATACATTCACTTAAGCGTAGTCAGATTTTGATGTTTGCTGATGATATCAAAATTTTCAAGATTGTTCGTTCCAGACAGGATGCTTACTTTTACAGGAAGACTTAAATCGTTTTGGTGTGGTGACAATCTTTGAACTCTAAATGTTGATAAGTGTTTCTGCATTACATTCACTAGAGCTCAGTTTCCCATTGACTTTGTGTATTTCATGGCATCTAGTGCTTTACAGGGGAAGGAAATGATTAAAGACTTGGGCATTGTATTGGATAGGGAATTATCTTTTAAGGATCACATAGAATACATAGTATCTAAAGCATATAAAAGGATTTATTCATAGCACAACTCTGGATTTTTCATGCAATAGCTTGAGAAGGCTGTATTGTGTCTGGAGTCTGAATTAAAGATCAGAAACTTCATTTCTGATAGTATTACTGTTTCTTCAGGAATTCCTCAGGGTTCACATTGTGGACCAGTCCTCTTTTTATCAATGATGTCATACATTCACTTAAGCGTAGTCAGATTTTGATGTTTGCTGATGATATCAAAATTTTCAAGATTGTTCGTTCCAGACAGGACGCTTTACTTTTACAGGAAGACTTAAATCGTTTTGGTGTGGTGACAATCTTTGGACTCTGAATGTTGATAAGTGTTTCTGCATTACATTCACTAGAGCTCAGTTTCCCATTGACTTTGTGTATTTCATGGGATCTAGTGCTTTACAGGGGAAGGAAATGATTAAAGACTTGGGCATTGTATTGGATAGGGAATTATCTTTTTAGGATCACATAGAATACATAGTATCTAAAGCATATAAAAGGATTTATTCATAGATCAACTCTGGATTTTTCATGCAATAGCTTGAGAAGGCTGTATTGTGTCTGGAGTCTGAATTAAAATATTTATATCAATCAGATTGAGGCCATACAAAATAGATTCTTAAGAATTTGTGCTTACAGAATGGGCTTGCAGAGAAGTGATCTTAACTTTTGTTATTTGCGGAATCTGCTGCACTTGCAGTCACTCAGTGGTAGAAGGATTGTCAATGATGTTTGTTTTTTGCATAAATTATTAGTGAATAAAATTGATAGTCCTTCTTTGCTTGAGTTAGTCTCTCTAAGGATTCCGGACCGCACGAGAGCAAGGGAAGTTTTTGTGGTTCCCTTCCATCGAACCAATTATGGCTTTTTCTGTCCGATGTCGAGAGTGGCGAGAACTGCAAATGAGTATTCGGAGCTCTTGGATGTGTTTGATGATCCTGACCATTCAATTAGAGGCATTTTGAGAGGTGTTATTGATTGAATTGTCGTACATACGTGTACAGGTTATGTTTTGCTTTTTTATTATGTTCTCATATTGAGATAGGTTATTTAAGACTAATATAGTTTTAGAGGTTCTTATTATTATTGTAAATGGTTGATCCGTTGAATAAATAAATAAAAAATAATAAAAAAATGTTGAATATCTGAGAACATCTAGAATTCATAAGGGCCTCTTGCTCCAGTTAGCTTACGCGCTGGCTACGCCCTTCACCTACAGAAACGAAACCCAACAGTGAAGCCAGAGAAGTAGTCTCCAAGTCTGTATGTAATATAGATTATTATGTCTGTTATGTATGCTATGTTTAGTTGAGTAGAGTAGCTCTTGAGCTATACTCCGCTATTTGTGGTATTCCTTAGTCAGTATTATATGTATGTTTTGTTTAAGAGTAAATAGAGTTTAAATTTGTAGTACAAAAGGTTGGGTGTGAGTTGATGAATAAAGGCGATTTATTATTATTATTAATATTGTTACGTTCCACGAGGTTCTGGATTCGTTGACTAACAAAACACAGCTTTACAAACTACTATTTATTATAACCAACTATTTTCTAACACCAAGATCAACTAAAATATTTCTCTCTATTACTAAATGTCCATAGAACTATATTCCACTATCGCCTTCTATGATCGCTTCTTATACACCAACACTTACTGCTGACTCGCTTAATACTCTGCGCACCGCTCGTCTATTTATACTGTCCATAGAGATTCTAGACCTACACTGTTCTACACCTGTCACTTCTGATCTCTTCTAAAAATGTCATTCCAGACTGTTCGCTGTGACACTATTATTATTCATTGAATGTTCAATGAATATTTGAATTTTCGAATAGTCAAATAGTTGAGCATCCATTAAAATATTCGAATGCATAATTATTCGAATATTTAAATAAAACTGTGAAGAAATATTCGAATACTTAAATCTAAAAATTTTCGAGCCCTGCTGTACACTATGTTCCTAAATATAAATTGTATTTTGTCAACGGTATATTTTTGGAAATAGGGACTTGTTTTTGCTTCGGAAATGAATGATATTTTGTTCTGAACCATTGAGGAGTAGCATCCGTATGTATTTTGTATGTATATTGATAATTTAATAATTTTCAATTTCAGGTATGAACCGATTCTTGGAGCTGCTAGAGATAACATTCAGACGTGATCCAAATAATTTTAGACCACGTATAAATAAGAAGGAATCTGTGAAAGATGTAGAACAGAAACGTGCTGGACAGTATTTCTTCCTGGAAGATTAACTAGGTGTATGGGTTAAATTGTTAGTGAGCTGCGAATGGAAAGAAAGGATTTAGCTCTGTCACCTTATAAGAAATAGATGTTTGTTACTCAATTAATGATATGATAATATAATCTTTCTTATTATTCAGTTATGTTGATTTTTATCATTTCAGTTTGATAATAAACTATTGGTATAAAAAAATGTCGTTTTTTGTTGTTGTTTTGCTTTTATATAAACTACTCAACACTCATTTGGGAGGGGGCGGACTTGACAGCCGTCGAGCCCAAGGAACTCCCAAAGAGACGCAAGGTCATCGTACGGATCCCTGACACCGTCGCGCAGGAGACAGTGATTAGTAGACTGAAGATCCAGAACCGTGAACTGGGGACACAACCCTGGTCGGTTCTAAGCAGGAAGGCAGAGGGGAAGGGACAGACTCTCGCCTTCACGTTCGACCAGGCAACTTACAGAGCCCTTTAAGGAACCTCCTTCAAGACATTCTGGGGTCTGGGAAGGGTTAGTTTCCGCCCACTGGGGAAGCAATTAGGGGTTAATGGGACTTAGGTTCCTTCAGGTCAACCTCCAACACAGTAAGGCAGCCACGGCCGGGCTACTGATGGCTCTGAGGAACACGGATGTGGCTCTCATCCAGGAACCGTACTCCTCTAAAGGAGAGATCAAGGGACTCTGCGGAGCTCGTGGAAAGCATATCCACAGCAGATTCAGCGAGAAGCCGGGGGCCTGCATTTTGGTCAGGGAAGGGATAGAGTTTCTGCCTTTAATGAATTTCTTTACCAGGGACTTGGCAACGATCAAAATCCGATGTGGAGGAGCGGATGGGCCGAGGGACATTACTGTCGTGTCAGCCTCTGCCAGGGGACAGCACAGACCCTCCTCCACCCAAGGAATTGGAGCAACTGTCATACTGTTTACGAGGAGGAAGTGGGACAGTCACAGAACTCTTACTCTATATGGTAGGAACATTCCAATGGCCAGGGAGGTAAAATATCTTGGGGTGGTATTGGACTCTAAGCTAACCTGGAATGGTCACATTGGAAAAATGCTGCGTAAGGCAGTCATGACCCTAGCCGTCACTAAGCGGCTATATGGAAAAACGTGGGGACTAATACATAGTATGGCCCATTGTCTGTACACAAGGGTGGTCAGACCATCATTAACATACGCGGCACTGGTCTGGTGGCCTAAGGTGACACAATCCAGTGCCAAACAAAAACTAGGCAAGATTCAACCCCAACAGCCGCCATTGATGTGTTGCTGGATCTGCCACACACAATCTCGCTAAAAGAGAGTCAGTAGAACCATTTATAGGACCAGAACCGGCTCTGGGCGTGACAAAGAGCACTGCCAGGGGAGCCATTAAGTCCCGGGTCATCTGCATGCCGGGCAATGAAGAAGCTGACCGTCTCGCGAAGAGAGGGTCAGCAGAACCATTTATGGGACCAGAACCGGTTCTGGGCGTGACAAAGAGCACGGCGGGGAGGAGCCATTAATCCTGGGTCAGAAACTAATACAAGGTGTACTGGGCAGACTGTCCAGGGCTCAGACATGGGAACTCAATAATTGACGAACCCAGTTCAAAGAGAGCTGTGAAGCTGCTAAATCTTAGCAGAGGACAGCTCAGAAACATAACAGGTCTCTTGACGGGACACATGGCCGTCAAGAAACACTTGCATAAAATGGGGCGCTTCGAGGGGTCCTCGCATGCAGACTCTGCGGCAAGGGGGAGGAATCAGCCCAGCATATCTTTGCGAGTGTAAAACTCTGGACTGCAGAAGACAATACTGATCTACGGTCAGTCTAGACCGGAGACAGAGCATTATTAAACTTCACCCTACCAATCACTGTGCAGACTAGTTCAAGGCACAGTGATTTTGGAGTGGGTGGAGTAAAAAGACTATAAGGGCCTTCACAATAAACCAAAGGTTGCAGTGCTATCGGGGCAGCGAGATCGCGGACGAGCCCAGACGGAGAGAAAAAAATACATCAACCAGCACACTAGAAGAAAACACAAACATTTTTGTTCCTAAATCATGCTTTCTATATGTTTTGATACTTTTTACGACGTTTAAGCGAAAAAAAAATTAATTTTTTTTGTCGCCGTTGCCATACTCCCAACACGTATTGACGATGTGGAAATAATTTAAAAGTTTTTTCAAAAAGTTCATATAATTTTGCTGCAATTACCGACTTCAGACTATATAATCACAAAGTTCAAGAAGAAACCAGGAAAGAAGAAAGATTGCAGGTTTTCTTTCTAATTTATTTACGTTAATTCGTATTGTGCACAACAGATGGCAAGACCTGAAGTAATCGAATAAGAGTTTTATTTTTGCAACGATGCCACTCGCTTAATTTTTCTTTAAAGAAAAAGAATATTACTATGTTAAGTAAATAAGATGGATTCAAAAATTACCTTGGTAAAAAATTCGGGACTCAGCAAGTGCTGAAATGCTAAAAATTTGAATAACTCAATTTGCTAAGAACCTAGAAAGTTACATGATCGATACATGATACAAGTTACAGGATAACAATTTACAAGTATCAAATTTCATCAAAATAACTTTGTTATTACTTCCACATCGCCACGTGTGGAAGTATCGCATTGGCGACAAATTTTTGTTTTCGCTTAAACGTAAAACGTATCAAAACATATAGAAAACTTGATTCGGGAACACATTTTTTTGCTGTCGATCTGTATGTTTGTGTCTAGCCACGATAACTTTAGAACGAATTGAGATATCGTCTTCAAATTTGGTATTTAGTTAGCACTCGACAAACGAACAGTTCGGATTGTTTTTGGGTAAAATCGCTTTAGGGGGTAGGGGATGATTGAGGGGTTATTTGTTGAAAATTGACATTTTTTCGTTAAAACTCGAGTAATATAACGTTTTAGGGTTTATTAAAATCAAGTGTTCCGTGCTGAAATTAAATTAGAGGTTGAATGCGTGACGGTGGAATATTGTTGACAAAAATTTCGATTTTTTTTGCTAAAACGGCGTAAAAAGTCTCAAACCATATAAAAAACTTAATTCTAGAACGAACATCTTTTTGGCTGTCGGCATGTACGTGTGTCTGTTAATATGCGCAATAACTTTTGAACGAATTGAGATATCATCTTCAAATTTAGTATCCAGTTAGCACCCGACAAAGGAACGCTACAAATTGATTTTGGGTAAGATCGCTTCCGGGGGTAGGAGATAAATAAGGGGCAATTTAGTGAAAATTGGCGTTTTTTCAATAAAACTCAAATAAAAAAAATTTCAGTAAAATACAACGTTTCAAAACTTTATTGGTACAGGACTACAAATATTTCCTTTGTGGTCAAGTCATGGGCCCTAAATTAATTCCACGAGAATGTCTTTCTGATCGAATAAATTATAACAGTTATGTGGAAGCTTTGATTCAATTTGCAGCACTATTTTTGAGGCACAGATGTTTTTTTAGAAACATAATTTTTTTTTAGAAAAACATAAAAATTCAAACAGACCTAGGATATGTGTTCGCGCTCATTTGAAAAGGTTTTTGCAAATTCTCACTATCAATACCTATCTATCAGCGAATCTTTTCAAATAAAAATTATCTAAAAGTGAATGAACTGGAAAACATTCGTTTTAACTATCAGGTATAATTCAGTCAAAGTTTTCCAAGTTTGTGACATGTGAGGCTTTTTCTAAACGTTGTAAGTAAAAAAGAACGTAAGTGTCAACATGTCGACGTTTGTTATGCTCCTCAAATACTATTTAAGCACTGTACGGAGGGCTGAACAACTCACTAGCACATTATTTTAAGAAATGCTTGATTTAAACAAGATGATACTGTTTTGTTTATTAGTGAATTTTCTTAGAAAAAATTCACTAATGAGGAGATCTCGACTTTTGAATTTTTAAAAAATTTCTTCAAATGAGCGCGATCTAGGACCCCTAGAACCCATATCCGGGGTCAGTTTCAATTTTTATATGTTTATATATTTATATATATATATATATATATATATATATATATATATATATATATATATATATATATATATATATATATATATATATATATATATATATATATATATATATATATATATATATATATATATATATATATATATATATATATATGTATCACACCGATAACTCAAAAAATAATGGGCCGATTTTGATAAAATTTGGCATGTACTTTTCTTTTGTAAATAGCTTGAATAAGTTCGTTAGTCAGGAAAATCGGACGAGGTTTTCCGGGAAAATTTTGAGTTTTCATTCGAAAAAAATTCTTATCTCAAAAAGTAATTAGCCGATTTTAATAAAATTTGGCATGTACCTTTATTTTGTAAATAGCTTTGACAATTTTGTTAGTCAGGAAAATCGGACGAGTTTTTCCGGGAAAATTTTGAGTTTTTATTCGAAAAAAAATTTTATCTCAAAGAATAATACGCCGATTTTGATAAAATTTGGCACGTACCTTCCTTTTGTAAAAGGCTTTGACAAGTTCGTTAATCAAAAAAATCGGACGAGGTTTTCCGGGAAAATTTTGAGTTTCCTTTAAAAATAATTTTTATCTTATAAAATAAAAAATCTATGATAACCAAATTTGGTAGGTAGGTTTACGATATAAAAAAGCAAACTATATACCAAAATTTAGATTTCTATGTTACAAGAAAAAAAGTTATAAAATATTTTGTGCCAGATCATTTCTATGAAAATTCACTACCATAACGCACTTGCTGCGTCCAGGCTTTTTTAGTTAACCCAGGTTTTGTTAAGATCTTCTTCATATTCAGTAAAAATATTACATTTTTATTGAGCTGTTTTGACATTTTATGTACTATCTAGACATGAGCCATTTAAAAGTGTCATACATACGTCTTTTTACCTTACCAAAATTTTAAAATCACTTAGCCAAAATAACGTATGTGTAAGTGTTTTCATTGATATAATTTTTGACTTTAGAGAGAAATATTTGTCTTTTGTTGTCTGTTACTGAATAATTAAAGTATATGCTTTATTATTTAACGAATTTAGGGCTATTTGAAATACGCCAAATCTTTACATCAATTTTTCTCTCAACTGTCATTTGTGCACATGCGGCCTTTTTCTTAGGGGTACAGTCATTAATTTAATTTACATATCATTAATTTAAAAATATATCAGGACTAAAGAGTCACTTTTTTCGTAAAATCAACATTAAAGATTTTTTTTATTAAATTAAAGATAACTATGACCACATTTCATTAGGCAATCCAATCGCGATATATTTGTTTACGAATATCTAGGTACTATGTTTGATAAAAAATATACCCCCCCCCCCCCCTAAACAGATGGGTAAAAGACAACCTTACTTCGTACCTTAGGCTAATGGTAAGCTTATGTGATTATGGTAATGACATTAAATCAACCAATCGTCTCGAATTTGGCGGCACGGTCATTTTTTTAACGCTGTCCTGCAATAGTAGCGTCCAGCAGAATGTCCCGTAATTCCAGATAGTTTTGTCCACTTGTCAATCAATGTACACCTTACTTTTCATTGATGGTAAATGTAGGGTTTTTGTTCTTTGTTTGTCAGTTTTCTGTCCACGGGAAAGAAAGTTTCTTTATACCGAATTCGCCCATTAGAGAAAAACGGTCACCTTAAATAAAATGAATTTAGAGCTGATGGTTATCAACATACTCCATTATGATAAAATACAAGTAGATACTGACATCATCAGTAATCTGCTATTAATTCCAGCGATAAAATAAAATAATAATGAATTAAAAATTTTGAAATTATAATAAAACAATAATAAGGTTTTTCTTGGCAGCCAAATTAAAGTTTGGGAGTCAAAAATTATACATATAAAAGTCCGGACGCAGCAAGTGTGTTATGGTAGCGAATTTTCGTAAAAATGTTTTTAATGACAAATATGTCTTTTTTTTTAAAAGGAGGATATTTGGTTGGTAGTATAACCTATATAGTACTAAAAATGTACCAGGACTATCCAGACTAGCCTGCAATGGTAGACTGAAGATCAACCCAGACTTCAGGGGCCACTGCAAAATTCAGGAGATCGTGAAGGAGCCCATGCTTGAAATGAGGTCAGACTTCGCGAGCCCGCGAATGTGCAGGGAAAACAACTTTACAGTGGAAATCCCTGATCGCGAGGCATGGCGGGAGGAGACGCCGGGCATGCCACGGGACGCGCTCGTCTGGTTCACGGACGGATCTGGCGGGGAGCGTGGGACGGGGGCAGGTGTTTACTCGGAAGGACCGAGGGTAAGTCATAGTATTTCCCTCGGAGCCCATGTAACGGTGTTTCAGGCCGAGATGTACGCCATCCTGCACTGTGTGCGGGAGAACAAGAGGAGGGGCTACACCAACAAGCGGATCCTCATAGCCACAGACAGCCAGGCAGCCCTTAAGGCACTAAGTAGCCCACGGGTAAATTCCTGGCTGGTGAGTGAGTGCCGAGACGAGACGAGCGACCTGGCTGGGCAGAATGAGGTGACCCTCATCTGTGTGCCGGGTCAGTCGGGGGTCAAAGGCAATGAAGAACCTGACAGTCTCGCGAAGAGAGGGTCAGCAGAACCATTTATGGGACCAGAACCGGCTCTGGGCGTGTCAAAGAGCACTGCCAGGGGAGCCATTAAGTCCTGGGTCAGAAACCAACACAAGGTGTACTGGGCGGACTGTCCAGGGCTCAGACATGGGAAGTCAATAATTGACGGACCCAGTTCAAAGAGAGCTGTGGGCCGGCTAAACCTTAGCAGAGGACAGCTCAGAAACACAACAGGTCTCTTGATGGGACACATGGCCGTCAAGAAACACCTGCATAAAATGGGGCGGTTCGAAGGGGACCTCGCATGCAGACTCTGCGGCGAGGGGGAGGAATCATCCCAGCACATCTTGTGTGAGTGTATAGCTCTGGACCGGAAAAGACAACTGATCTATGGTCACTCTAGACCGGAGACAGAGCAATATAAAACTTCACCCTACCAATCGCTGTGCAGACTAGTTCAAGGCACAGTGATTTTGGAATGGGTGGAGTAAGACTAAGGGTATGCACAATCAACCAAGGGTTGCGGTGCTATCGGGGCGGCAAGGCCGCGGACGAGCCCTGAGGGAAAAAAATAGCTGAAACTACTGCCAAAGCATCAGAGAGAGGGTCTATTTGAAATGTATTTTCCGAAAATATTTTAGTAAAATGAAGGACAATGATGGTTGAAGCTGAAACTTAAGGCTTTGTAAAACACACCTACTAAGACATTTCTTTTACATACTTCGTATTTGTTTCAAAATCGTTGTCTGAAAATTGCAAATTTTGACGTTTTAAATCGCGACTTTGACGTTTTAGGAAGAAAAATTATAAAACTTTCAAAATATTTTTTTGCTACTTCTTGACCTTTTTGCGTCAAGAAAACTTAACCATTGTATATGTATATGTATATTGTAACCATATTCAATTGGTTTTTTTAATCACACAAAATATTTTGTTCTTGTGCTTTCCTCTGATCACATTTTTTTCTTTAAATGCCTATAACTTTTTCTTTTTACGTATAGATCTAAATTTTGGCATATAGAGTAAGCTTCATAGTGGAAACGTACGTGCCAAATTTGGTTGCCACAGTTCTGGGATTTTCGGAGATAATTTATTTTCCGAAAGAGAACCCAACATTTTCCCGGAAAAACTGGTCCAATTACCTGGTTAATGAACTTATCCAAGCAACTTACAAAAGGAAGGTACGTATCAAATTTTATCGAAATCGGCCTAGTATTTTTTTAGTTATGGGTGTGATATATATATATATATATATATATATATATATATATATATATATATATATATATATATATATATATATATATATATATATATATATGTATATATATATATATATATATATATATATATATATATATATATATATATATATATATAACGACAGATCTCCTCATTAGTAAACGTTTCGTTTTACGAAAAATTCGCTAAAATGTAAACATAGATAATCCCATCAAATTAATAATTTCTTACCTTCTTTTGGACCAAATTTAATTTAAAATATTTAATATTTTTGTTCGAAAATTCGTCTCTATTTATAACATTTTGTGTTAATTGGAGCTGTCGTGACAACATACTACCCGGTTCCGAACATAGACGGCGACCTTGTCATATATCTTACAATGTTCTATGTGGCTGGCTACCATAGCCGTATTACTTTATGGGTGTGTTCCCGCTGTAATTAATATAGCGCACCGGCGAGATCTAATTAGAGCGAAACCGGTCTGCGTTTCTAATTATGGTGAGAATACATCTAGCCTTATACAGATAGTATGCTATTATCTTAGTTCTGTATTGCGGATTGCAGGCTCGGTGGCCCAGTGGTAAGAACATATGCATATGAAGCTAAGTGTAGTGGGTTCGATTCTCAGTAGAAGTAAGATCTCACTTTTTCAGCACATGCCTTAAAATTATCGCCAGTCGAGGTTGCGGCATTGGGTTTAAGTAAGTTGAATGTGTGTACGTTCCGCCTTTCAAATGGTGCGTAAAGCCGCCGGTCCCGTGTATCGCATGATGTTGGGCAAGTTAAAGATCCCCGTCCTCGTCACAGAAAATAAGGGTTTCCACAAAACTTCCAGGATGGTGAGGTGAAACTGCTCCCAGGCGTAGTTATAAATAAACCACCGTTATAGAAAAGAAATACAATTTAACAAATAGTTTGTATCGATCCATTATTAGCTAAATGATGTTCATGGTTTCATATCGTTGTGTAAAACTGAATACACCTGAATTTATTATATGCTCTACTTTTCCGTCGCATTGGCAACACTGTAAGACATATGACATACAAACAAGATCCTGTTTGTCCAGCAACCGGCGACACGACGATCAAAAGAAGTGAAAATCCGATTCCCATCGTTTGTCGGCTCAATTTTCAGTTGGTGGGTGTGACAGGTTAGTGTGGAGAAATTGGTTCTTGATTTTCTCATCGAGTTTTCATTTAAATACGTTAATTACATTTTTAATATTACTTTGTTTAATACAGGTAAGTGTGTAAGTCAATACACTGCCTAGAATAATTTACATGTAAAATTTAAGTATTAATCCATACATGATGGAAAGTGTGTCACTCGATTCTATTTAGGAAAACTCTGGAAAACGGCCGATAAAATAGCAGGTCATGGAAATTTATTGACCCATATTCAGTTTTTTTTCTCGTGAATGAATATTGACCGGACATTGTCACGTAATTATTATGGAATTAATAGTACAATATGTAATTTATTCACCGGTGTTACTGCATATGTGCTCGGCCGCCTCTCCCAACAACGAAAGTAAAAATAGAATGTTATAATAATCAAATCATGTTTAATTTTAGACATTTGTTGAAGTTGCAAACTGCTTAAACTCTTCTCTCTCTTATTATAGACTGAAAAAAAAAACAGAATAGTGTTGTCACCGGCTTTTTAATGGAAGTAAAAAAAGTTTTATGGGTTTTTATTTTCGTTAAGTGATTATATTAGTCCGTATCAGTACCTAGTACCTAGCGGTACCTACATATAACAAAAAACATGTTTTCTAAGGAAACATAATGTGGCGGTGGTTCCGACCGCAGTGTTTCCGTCAACACTACTCTATGTTTCTCTTGACAGCTAAACGTTACGTTACGTTATTCGACAGCAAGCTGTCAAGAACTACTATATAAGAGACACCAGGGATCTCTCTCTCTCTCCTCGCTACCAACCGACTCAGTGAAGATACGTCTCTCCACGCTCGGTCAGTTATCTGTTATGTACTCATGTACTGTTATTAAAGTGTATTATAGTTAAATGTATCGTATAGTTTATCCAGTTAGTGAAGTAATAAAGTTATATTAAATGTTTACGTATGGATTTAATATCAACAAGTGCAATTAACATCCATATTGGTGACCCCGTGCCGCAAGCCGAAGATGCCCAGCCTGATGTTCCAGCCGACGTCGCCTAACTTCCACGCACGTGCTCATGCCCACAGAAAACGAATATCTAAACAGGTCAGTCCTTTCTAATTTAAAAATTATCTGATTTTTTTCACAATGGCCGAAGATTCTTCAAGCAGCAGTATCATGGCAAGGGTTGCAATAAAATTACCTCCTATATGGAGACGTAACGTGAAAATCTGGCAAATGCAGGTTGACGCCCAGTTTGATATATCGCAGATCAGTTCTGAAAAGACAAAATTCAGTCATGTACTCGCTATACTCGATCCTGATGTCGCAGAGTCAATTTCAGATTTTTTAACCCAACCATTATCATCAACCCCCTATTCAGATCTAATGAAACGTCTTTTATTAGAATTTGAAGAGTCCGATAGTCGCAAACTAAATAAACTTTTAACAGAATTAGAATTAGGCGACAGAAAACCATCGCAACTTTTACGCGAAATGAAGTTTTTAGCTGGTAGTCAGATTGGAGAAAATTTCCTTAAAATTTTATTTCTACAACGTTTACCAGTCAACGTTCGTTCAATTTTGGCTTTGAGCAACGATTCTCTAGAAAATTTGTCGGTTACAGCAGACAAAATCGTGGAATTTTCCGGAGATAAATACAACGTGGCTGAAATTCAGTCACGCGAGCCCGACAAGCTAGCCAAATTAGAAGCGCAATTAGAGAAGCTAACAGCATCAGTCAACGAATTGCGAACGCGTTCCCGTTCTACCTCCCGAGAAAGACCCAAGCTTTCTCGAAATTCCATAACCGTAAATTCCTCAACCTCCACGTGTTGGTATCATGAACGATTTGGCAACAAGGCCAAACGTTGCATCCAACCTTGCAATTTCAAAGCAAAACATGTGTCGGAAAACTAATAAGGCACTCCCTCCACGCGGCAGGAGACGAGAGCCACCTAACACGCCGCCTTTTTATTTTTGATAGACGCTCTAATATGAAATTTCTAATCGACTCTGGAGCAGATATTTCAGTTATTCCACCCACTCACGACCAACGGAAATTTCAATCGAAACGTACCTTGTATGCTGCAAACGGGACCCCTATTCATACCTATGGCGAACAACTATTAGATTTGGATCTAGGTTTACGCCGTAGGTTCTGCTGGCCCTTCACACTTGCCGATATCAAGCAACCAATTATAGGCGCTGATTTCCTAGCAGAGTTTGCTTTACTTGTGGATATGAAACATAGACGTTTAATCGATACAAAGACAAACCTCTCTAAGACCGGTGCTAACCCACCACCAGGAATTAATTCTAAAATTCATCTTGTAGACCCGACACACCAGTACTTCAAATTGCTACAACAATTTCCTGACCTTTTTAAGGAAACTTCTTCTAGCAACCTTCCAGAGGTTGAGTTCTTCCATACTATAAGTACGGAAGGACCACCTGTCACTGCAAAAGCTAGAAGATTGCCCCCAGAAAAGCTAGCTCAAGCAAAGTTAGAATTCCAGCACATGATGGACTTGGGAATTTGTAGACCCTCCAAAAGTCCATGGTCAAGCCCCCTCCACATGGTGCAAAAAAAGGATGGCTCATGGAGACCATGTGGGGATTACCGAGCACTAAACGCTAAAACAATCCCAGACAAATATCCCATTCCAAATTTGCAGGATTTTAATGCCCAGTTAGAAGGCAAACGTATTTTTTCAAAATTAGATATCATTCGCGCTTTCCATCACATCCCAGTAGCACCTCAAGATATTCCCAAAACAGCAGTCATAACTCCATTTGGGTTATTCGAATTTGTTAAAACCCCATTTGGCCTTCGTAATTCAGCACAAACATTTCAAAGATATTTACATTCAATTTTAAGACATCTTGACTTTGCCTACTCCTATCTTGACGATATTCTCGTTGCATCAGCCTCTGAAAAAGAACATCAAGAGCATCTAGCAAAACTTTTTCAGACACTTCAAGACAACGGCATCCGTATCAATTCATCTAAATGTGAATTCGGAGTGGCCGAAATTTCATTTTTAGGTTTTCGTGTAAATAAATCTGGATTATTTCCACTTCCTGAACGCATCAAAGCTATTACCGACCTACCTCTTCCCGATACCATTGAAAAACTCAGAAGATTTCTAGGTCTCATAAATTTCTACCGTCGTTCTCTTCCACGTGCTGCGGAAATTCAGCAACCACTATTCGACCTCTGCCAGAATCCCAAAAAACGCGACAAACGTAAAGTCGAGTGGACTCCTCAGACTCGAGAAGCATTCGAACGTTTGAAAGAGGCACTAAAAAACGCTACACTAATAGCTCATCCGTCTTCTTCGCTACCACTGATTCTCCATGTCGATGCTTCTGATTATGCCGTAGGCGCTTCCCTCCAACAACTACGTGATCAAACACTAGAACCCCTAGGTTTCTACTCCAAAAAGCTTACTTCAGCCCAAAAATCTTACAGCACCTACGATCGCGAACTTCTAGCTGCTTATCAGGCAGTTAAATACTTTAGATATACCCTAGAAGGTCGCCATTTCACCATTTATACGGACCACAAACCTTTGACATACGCTTTTGAACAACGCGTCGATAAAGCATCTCCAAGGCAACTACGACATTTAGACTTCCTAGGTCAATTTACCACAGACATTCGCTACATACCAGGTCCTACAAACATTCCCGCAGACTATTGTTCTCGCATTGAAACAATTTCACTTTCTTCCACTGTGTCACTCCAAGAAATTGCGCAAGCTCAGTCATCTTGTGAGGAACTCAAACACCTTCTGCAGTCTAATTCTTCCTCATACAAATTTCAAAACATGCCTCTTGACAACGGATTGAATCTTATTTGCGAATCTTCTTCAAAGAAACTTCGCCCATTCATTCCGCTCAAATTTCGCCGAAAGATTTTCGATTCTATCCACAATTTATCTCACCCAGGCATATCAGCTTCAGTCGATCTGGTCCAGGATAGATTTTGTTGGCCCAAATTGAAACGCGATGTATCTCTTTGGTCTAAAACTTGCATTCCCTGCCAGAAAGTCAAGATATGGAGACACACTTCCAGTCCCATTGCACAATACACCCCAGCCACGAGAAGATTCTCGCATATAAATGTTGACATTGTGGGACCATTACCACTATCACAAGGTCAACGCTATCTGTTAACAATAATAGACAGATTTTCTCGATGGCCCGAAGCAATTCCATTGTCAGATATTACAGCAGAAACAGTAGCGAACACTATTTTATCATGCTGGATCTCTCGTTTCGGTGTTCCGCAATACATCACCACAGACAGAGGTAAGCAATTCGATTGCCACCTTTTCACACACCTCACTAAAACACTAGGTGCAGACCACATCAAGACCACAGCTTACCACCCAGCAGCAAATGGTGTAATCGAGAGATGGCATAGAGTTCTGAAACAGGCCTTGAAAGCTCATATGGACGAAAACTGGGTCGCTAAATTGCCAATTGTGTTACTAGGACTCAGATCGTACATAATTCCAGAATATCGCTCAACACCCGCTGAAATAGTCTATGGAGAATCAATCAAACTTCCCACCGACTTTTTCAACAGCACACAAGCTCATGATGTTCCACCACTTATATCTCAGCTGAAAGAAGACATAAGGAAACTTCGACCAGTACCTTTTAAACATCATACTGCAAAAAAGGTATTTGTCCATCCTAAGCTTATGGAAGCTCCTTTTGTTTTTGTTCGCATTGATATTCCGCGAAAAACCCTCGAACCAGTTTATGACGGCCCCTTTGAAGTGTTATCCCGAACTGACAAAGTCTTCAAAATCAAGAAATCACACGGAGAAGAGACAATTTCTGTTGACCGTCTTAAACCCGCATTCATTCTTTGTGATAACGAACAGACAATTTTCCAGCGTCAGAGACATCATAGTCAAACTGAAAGTGACAGTGAAAGTCCAACACCTAGTGAAACTGAAAGTGACAGTGAAAGTCCAACACCCAGTGAAACTGAAAGTGACAGTGAAGTTCCCGTTCCCGTTCAAACTACACGCCATGGACGTACAGTTCGATTTCCACGAAGATACTTGAACTAATAGCGTTGCCACTGAGAGGGGAGTATGTGGCGGTGGTTCCGACCGCAGTGTTTCCGTCAACACTACTCTATGTTTCTCTTGACAGCTAAACGTTACGTTACGTTATTCGACAGCAAGCTGTCAAGAACTACTATATAAGAGACACCAGGGATCTCTCTCTCTCTCCTCGCTACCAACCGACTCAGTGAAGATACGTCTCTCCACGCTCGGTCAGTTATCTGTTATGTACTCATGTACTGTTATTAAAGTGTATTATAGTTAAATGTATCGTATAGTTTATCCAGTTAGTGAAGTAATAAAGTTATATTAAATGTTTACGTATGGATTTAATATCAACAAGTGCAATTAACATCCATACATAACATGTTTACTTTTATCCCATTTGGTAAATTTGCAGATTAGTTCCCGAACGTTTTTCAAAAAATTGTTTTCAGAAACATTACTAGGACCGACCCCCCTGGATTCACAAACCACAAGAAACATTTCTTGTTCACACCCCCCAAGGAAGTTATGGGACTAGGAGTGAATAGGGGTGCTGGGTGGGGTAGGTAGTAAAAAGGAAATATGGGCAGAAAATGCGAAGAAAACTGCTTGAAAGCTGTCTATTTGAAGCTATATCCCCATTAAATCCTGCCTACCCCGCATAGCACCCCTATTCGCCTCAGGTCACGTGAGTTCCTTAGGGGGTATGAACAAGACATTTTTCTTGTGGTTCTGTGCACATGAGAGCTGAAGGAAAATGTATACGACGAAGCAACCCCCCCCCCCCCCCGGTTTAACTTGCGACAGGGGAGGGGTGGGGGTTGGGTGGCGGTGGATGCTTCGTTGGGGATTTTGCTTCCCCTCTCGCGTGCATACAACCACCCTCGTTGCATAAACCACAAGAAAAATATCTTGTTCATACCCGCCAAGGAAGTTACGGCACCTGGGGGAATAGGGGTGCTATGCGTGGTAGGCAAGGTTTAAGGGGGATATGGCTTGAAGATGTGAAGAATACAGCTTTCAAGACCGTTTTCTTCGCATTTTCTGCTCATATTTCCTTTTTACTACCTACCCCGCCCAGCACGCCTATTCACTCCTGGTCCCGTAACTTCCTTGGGGGGTGGGAACAAGAAATTTGTCTTGTGGTTTGTGCATCCAGGGGGTCTAGTCAGTTTTTTGAAAAGCGTTAGCCAGGAAAATGGGACCAGTTTTTCCGGAAAATTTTTGGGTTTTCTTTCGGAAATTGTTTTATCCGAAAATAACACAGCTAATAGTAGTAGTAGCAGTGGTGGGGAGGCCAACGACAAGCAAGTAGACCGCAATGGGCCCTTTTTGTCAATCCCCAGCAACCATGCTCTACTCTTCTTCGGTTCCGTCGCCAAACCGCCTCGACCTCGAGATGAAGGCCGTGACGGTCTTCAATTGGACGGTACTTACCTGATTCTTTTGCAGAGCCCTAGATCCAAACAATTCTGCTCGAAGACTCCCAAAAGCCTCGCATTCACACAGGTAGTGGTAGGACGTTTCTTCATCCTCGCCGCATTCCTGGCAAATGGGATCCCTCTCTACGCCTATCAGTGTGAGGTGTCTTCTAAGGGCGCAGTGGCCTGTTAGCACCCCAAGGATGCGACGAAGCGTAGGTCGACTCCTTCCGAGTAGCCAGACAGCTTTATCTATGTCCGGGCCCTCCACAAAGTCCCTCGCCTGCCTGCAGCCACCGACCGACCCCCAGTGCCTCTTCATTGCTTCCTCGGTCCACCTGTCTAAGGCGACAGAGACCGTCTTCCTACTTATGCCTATCGCAGGCTCCGGGCCACAGAACGGTCGCCGGGAACCGAGCCTTGCGAGATTATTCGCCACCTCATTCCCCGCTACGCCACAGTGTCCCGGAACCCACACTAGTTGTACCACGTTTGTCCTGGCTAGTCCTTTGAGGGCGTCAGCGCACTCTTGAACCAGTGTTGACCTAATTTTGGCCACGCAGACTGCCCGGAGGACTGCCTGCCTATCCGAGCAGATGTACACACATTTCTCGGGACTCCTCTTCACATCCTGTCTATTGGCCACAGACAGGATAGCGTACACCTCTGTTTCGAATGCTGTGGTATATGCGCCAAGAGCATAGCTCTCGCGCATCCCCAGGCCCTCGATGCATATTCCTGCCTCGGAGAATTGTTGGTCCTCCAGCCGCGATCCGTCGGTGAAACAGATCAGGCTTGTGGGCTGGAATGCAACCTCATTTTCCCTCCACTGATCCCCTACTGGGGATCCTGGGGGTGTATGGCATAGTCAGCCTAATATCGCCCTCGGCATCCCGCACCTTTATGGCAGAAATCGGAATTTCCTTTTCCACCTCCTTGGCGACTCTTGCATGCCCTATTACTGCTCCCTCTCCGCACCAGTTTCCTGCGTCTCGCATTCTAAGAAGCGACGCCATCGCCTCTCTCCTGACACAGATGGGAAGCGGTGGCAGCATCAACAGGACCTCTAGCGCGGCTGAGGGTGTCGTCCTCAGCGCCTGTGATACCCAGGATTGCCAGCCTTTGGAGTTTGGCCAGCTTCCTGCTGGTAGTTTGGTTCACACCGCACCACCAGATCAACGCCCCATAGAGGATTCTCGGCCTGACGATGGCAGTGTAGATCCAATGAAGAATCCGAGGATTAAGTCCCCAGGTCCTCCCTATCACTCGACGCAGCTCACAGAGGGTCGCTGCTCCCTTCCTCACAACTCGTTCTATTTCAAATTCCATTTCCAATAGACCCTCTTTCTGATGCTTTGGCAGTAGTTTCAGGTATAGAGTTTATCGTTTAATAGTCTATATTTTAGCAAATTTTCGTAGAAAAAAATCGTTATCGAGAAGACCGCGACGAATTTTAAAAAGATTTCTTCAAATGAGTGCGAATCCCTAAAACCCATATACGGGGTCAGTTTCAGTTTTTGTCTATTTACACATGTACAGGGTGACGTATTTTTACAGTAAAGCTCAATATATCCGTAATTATACAAGATATGAGAAAAAAATTATATACGATAATTATAGGGTGTCTCGAGCTGCATCTTATAAACCTATTTTGACAATCACGGGATGGGTCATAAGTCGTTGGTGATACATACTTTGTTGTTTATACACCCCTTATGTTATTGCATTTTTGTATTTTCCATCCAATTATAATGCCTGTTTGCAAGGAAAAAAATTGATATCATTTTTGAGTTATTTCAAATGCTTTTAAACTTTTCACGTTTTTGGCACATGTCACAAACACCTGTCACATATTGTGATACGCCGTTTTTACCAATAGATAGCGGAGCCCCATGGAAATTACTCATTCAGAGAGCTTTTTGTTTGTATTACTGGTCGAAAAAATCGAGCTGCCGTATACAGGTGCTCCCAAATAGTGGCTGAGGGTTTGCCTTGTAATGTGGTTTTTGCCGCCCTTAGCTTTTTAGTCGAAAGAAGGGGGTTCTTCGTGGAGAAACACGGAATGGGTTAGATAGGCGATTGGCAGAGTTTTATTTACTCCCTTGGACTTCTATCACCTACTTGTTTTACATTTATACTTAATTCTTCCCCGCCCAGCAGCCCTATTTGCTCCGGGTCCCCTAACATTCTTGGGGGTTGAAACCACAACATTTCTCTTGCGGTTTGTGCATACAGGGAGATTATTATAAGCTGCCTGTCAAATATTCTTGACAACGAATTTTGTTCTCTTCAATGTGTTTCAGTAAGTATGTCCCTTCTTTCACCTCTTTTAGACTCATTTGTCTTTCTCTTTTGTATCATTATATGGCACAATATTTTCCAATCCGCATTGCCTATCACAATGCAGTTTCCAGGTCTAGAAAGACAATAAAACTACTTCAATTCTTCACAATCAATAGGTTTAGATGGGGGGTTCAGGGACCACCTCCACCACCGTTTTTTGTGACGTCACTCACCTCCGCCACAGTTTTTGTGACGTCACTCACCTCCACCACAGTTTTTGTGACGTCACTCACCTACACCGCCGTTTTTGTGACGTCAGCCACCACCGTTTTTGTGACGCCACTCACCTCCACCACCGTTTTTGTGACGCCACTCACCTCCACCACCGTTTTTGTGACGCCACTCACCTCCACCACCGTTTTTGTGACGCCAGCTACAACCCGTCTTTGTGACGTCAGTCGCCACCTGTCTGACCCGGTCAACTAACCCGGAAAGAACGTTAACTGGATGCTAACGACGCTTCTATAGTTCCTCGACCGGGTCTAACTCCAAATGATCCTGATCCGGGTAATTCTCAATGTTGCTTCTTAATCCATTTTTTACTAGGATCTGCAGAATCTTTGCCAGATAATTGTGTACACTGATTGTCAACACTGGTTGCATCTTCACACGTGTACAGTTAGTAATAAGAGATGTGACGAAAACAAAAGTAATAAAGATAAATATAAAGATTAGACTGCAAAAATGGATCTTAAGTTTATCGGCTAACAACTTGGAACAAGCAGAAATGTTCAAGTACCTACCTTGGATGTATTATTGGAGGATCGCTATGGTAAAGTAAGATTTTGTAGGCAAAATACTATTCTCATTAGTAAACATTTTTAACGAGGGCATGAGGAAGAGGTTCATCAAGTCATAGGTATAAAGTGTTGTAATGTATGGGGCGAAGAGCTAGACTGTGAATAGGTGGGATAGGAAGATAATCGAAAATTTTGAAATGTGGACATGGAAAGAAATGACAAAGACAAGTCATACTAATAAAAAACAATTAAAAGTGTGCTAGAGGAGGTGAGAGAAGAAAGACGCTTGCTGTAAGAAATGTAGAGAAAGAAGACCAAATTTGTTGGACATTTCTGAGGCGTAATATTTAATTTCTAACAACATTATTTAAAAAACACATAGAGCTGGAGACAGTCATGTTTGCGACAAGTCAACGTCGCTTTTAGATTGTGATGAGATGTACCATCGCTAATATTTTCGTTTCGTACATTGGGCGTATTTATCTAATATTGTTGGATAAGTTTATCTTAGTTATACATAATTCTTATCGTCTACTCTCAAGCTTAATTGCCATGTTTACAGAATCGTGATTACTTTGTGGTAAGAATAAATACAAGAAAGATATGCGCATTCCTTACATGAGTCATAATTGGACTAGACTTGTGAATAATACGGTGATTCAAATGGTTTTCTTTTTAAGTGTTTTCGGCAACGTTTAAAATATACTGACAACCAATAAAAGTAGTATAGTTGAAAAAATTGTGTGTGTTATTTTTTATCGGTTCATTCCTAATTTAGCAAGGTTGTGCATTGTAAGGGCACGTTTAAAAAAATATTGAACGCAATCCTTCGATGACATAAGGTTACAGGCCTTTTAATAAACAATAGAAGTAACAATTTAGACAATAGACTAACGGTTACATAATATAATTAAATAGTTCAACAGTCAATCACAGTCGATACATCATGTAGCAGTTGTGCTACTTATGAGTAATAATGCTAAAGGTTTATTAATTGTTAGAATGATCGCGAAGGCTTAAGGTAGGGGCGTAATGAGTCTGGCGAGCGGGTGCCAAATGCGTCCAGTATCATCACTAACCTGTAATTAAAAATATACCTGAACACATCATCGTTCATCCAAAGCACAACCTAATATATACGAGGGGCACAGAAATATTAGTTTAGCAAGCATTTACCAATTACACGCTCCACTGAGCGACTCAACATCAATCACTACGAGGGCGGGTCAAATAAGTCCGTGACTTTTTGAATTTCCCCCCTCTTCACAGGAAGGGTAACACTGCTTCTGTCAACAAGCATCTGTCAGTTGACTCCTGTCAAATTTTGAACAAGCTGCGTGATTTAGTTTGTGTTAGATAGCCATTGAAAGCAGACAACCTCTTGAGTTATAACGAAAATGGAAAAAAGTGAGTTTCGTGTGCTCAACAAACATTATTTTTTTGCGGAAAAAAACCATCACTCAAACCAAGGCTAAGCTTGATAAATGCTATGGGGATTCTGCACCATTAATTTACATGGCAAAAAAGTGGTTTACTGAATTTCATTGCGGCCGTACAAGCACAAATGACGCCGAACGTTCTGGACTCCCAGTTGAGGTCGCTACACCCGAAACAATTGAAGAAATTCACGATATGGTGTTGGCCGATCAGAGATTGAAAGTGCGGGAGATTGTGGAAGCCATAGGCATATCACATGGCTCAATGTTTCGATTTTGCATGATCACTTGGGTATGAGAAAGCTATCCGCAAGATGGATGCTGGATGGGTTTGCTCACAATCGATCACAAACGGAATCGTGTGACAACTTCGAAGGAGTGTTTGGCGTTGTTCAACCGCAATAGGGACGAGCTTTTGCGCCGTTTCGTAACCGTGGACGAAACATGGATTAACCACAACACACCAGAGACCAAACAGCAGTCAAAACAGTGGGTTTCTTTATGCGAATCGGTGCCAAAGAAGGCCATGGTGGGTTTGTCAGCCAATAAAGTCATGGCTACCGTTTTTTGGGATGCACGCGGTATAATCCACATTTATTACCTTCAAAAGGAAAGAACTATCAATGGCGAATATTATACCAACTCATTGGACTGATTCAATGACGATTTGAAGAAAAAACCACCGCATTTGGCCAATAAAAAAGTTATTTTCCACCAAGACAATGCAAGGGTGCACACATGTGTAGTCTCCATGGCGAAATTGTATAAATTGGGCGACGAATTGCTCCCTCATCCACCTTATTCTTTGGATTTAGCCCCGAGTGACTATTTCTTGTTTCCAAACAAAGAAATGGCTCTGCGGAAAGAGATTTGGCTCCAATGATGAAATCATCTCACAAACAAATACCTGTTTTGAGGATCTCGACAAATATTATTTTTTGGAAGGTATAAAAAATAGGAGAAACGTTGGACGAAGTGTATAGAGCTCAAATGAGACTATGTTGAGAAATAAATTGATTTTTTGTCAATGACCTGTGTTTCATTCAAAAAGTCACGGACTTATGGCCCGCCCTCGTATTTACACTCAAAGCTCCAGTGAGCAAGCTAACATTAAGAGGAGTTTCTACCTAATGCTCCACTGAGCCACATTATAAACTCTAAACAAGGCACATAAGTGCCTCAGAACTACTTCTAAACAATGTCTCTAAATACTCAGACATTAGTTACCCAAACAATAGTTTAAATTATGTGCTTACTTGGGTGCTGTCCTCGACACTAGGTCCATGCCGGCCTCCAGGTGTGCAATGAGGCAAAAGGCGAACTCACTCCAAAGCCTCATCTAGAGTGCTCGCTACAGCCAGAGTTGAATACCGAGCAGTGCAATGGACACAAAGGTGAACTCACCATAATGTGTACCCAAGTGTACCCAAGTACTCCACTCTTGCACTGGCACTGAGACGTGCAATGAGACAAAAGGTGAACTCACCATGATGTCTCGATCAAGCTACCAGGCCGGCTCTCAAATGCAACAACGGTTCCCACTGTGAATACTAAGTGCAATGGACACAAAAGTGAACTCACTACGATGTGCCCTCTCCAATATCCACGCATCGACAAAAGCAACTGCAATGGATGCCTGTGGCGAGCTCCACTGTACCACTACCGAAATATGCCGATGGCACTAAAACAACCGTGTTGTGGATACGTAACCCGGTCCTGAAAGCCCACGCCTCTACCAGTATAACGTCCTACTGGGTGAGGAGACAGCGAAGGTGACCCACACACCTTTCTGCAAACTGACATAACTCAACAATTACTTAATTTATTAATATTGACTTAACCTCGTATAAATCAGTGGCGGCTCGTGACTTTGGCCCCAAGGGTGGGGTGGGGGGTCGTGTAGACGAAGACCCCCCTGCGCCGCAGACGCAAAATTTTGAAATGTTCAAGGTCAAGCGTTCTCCTGACACTTCAGTATTTAAATCAAAAATCCATTTGTACAAAAATATAGACTTTCACAAGGAATAATTTTCGGAATGATGACCAGGAATATTCGATGAGAGGACACTACACATACTGTACACGCACGCATACGGTAATATAATACGGCACGTATTACCTATGAAAATCTCTTTATAGAGGGAAGAGCTACAAGCATAAAAAATTTCAAATTTAAGGCTCTTCTCATTTTTTTACAACTTGAAATTTTATATCTAATATTTTTTATTTTGAAATTATTCTTTAAGAGGTGATAATAAACAAATCAATTCCACTTACCAAAAAGAAACATGAAAAATCCAGCTTTTTTATTTTTTACTTCAACAACACACCACGAGGGCTTACTACAGCCCAAATACTATCGTACCGTGGGTGTCGACAAGGAGGAAAGAGGCAACTTGTTAATTCTGGACTTGAAGTTTTGGAGGTTCGGGGGAGAACGAAAAACATGTGCCGGCAAGGAATTCCACAACTTGGAAGTCCTCGGGACAAAGGAGCGGGTATAACAAGATGTTCTATGTCTGGTGACCTGGACAGTAAAAGGCGGCATTCGCTCTGTTTCCCTGGTAGATCTGTTGGGGGCAGCAGGTGGAGGAACTATGGAAGAAAGCTCCTCTGAGCACTGCCTGTGCAGGTATGTATAAAAGAGAGAGAGGGAGGTCACCAACGGCACGTCGATGGGCAAGGGATGGCAGCCTTTGGGTGAGGGTACGGTCACCGATGAGACGTATAGCTCTCTTCTGAATGGAGTCCAGGATAGCGAGTGTAGAAGCGGCAGCGGCACCCCAGATGTGGGAGCAGTATTCGAGGTTTGGTCTTATTTCTGAACTATATAAGGTATAGAGATTAGCTGGTGAAAAGTATTTGCGAGCCGGAAGAGGAAACCTAATTTCTTAGCAGCCGCTTCTGCAATTGATGTGACATGTTGGTGCCAATTGGGATTTCAAAGTCTGTAAATGTGACACATACCAGGTTATTTAACGGCATCAAAGTAAAAACAAAAATACCCCTCTGACGATCCGACTCAATCTAAATAAACGACAGAAACTAAGACTTGAAGCAGGCTTAGAAGGCTGCATTACTTTTGTGGCCCAACCTACCAGTGCGCGTGCCGTTGTTATGGCAAAACCGATGCACCATTTGTATACGAACAATCTGGCTCAGTCAGTCCACAGCTGCTTGATGCTCTACAGTTCCGCAATACGCAAGTGCTGCGCGTTGCAGCATGTATACATTAAATTCGATGATGAGGGACGGGCTTCCAAATTATATCGTACCATAAATTACTATAAAAATAAATTATCAACTGCGGCACGACGTGACAAGACATTTTTATGTAGTTGTACCAAATGAATTTGAGAGAATGAGAAAAAATTATGGTGGATTTTGAATAAAAGAGTTTAGTTTAACCGAAAAATATAGGTGAAGCAGCGCTTCACCTGCGTCATCTGACGAGCCGCCACTGGTAGACGGACTGTTATGGCCCTTTTCAATATAGTAGCCTTAATTCTATGACAAAAAAATTTCGGGACGCAGCAAGTGCGTTATGGTAGCGAATTTTCATTAAATGCTTCAAATTTGCCAAGTTTTATTTGGGGTACGATAGTACCCCACTGTAGCAGAATAGGCTCTGAAAATGAGTGTAGCATTCCAGGGTTAAATCTAAATACAGAAACAAACTTCAAGTAGGAAATGAATTCAGAGTGACCATCTCTAACATAGAACCAAATCTGGAGGTTGTGCGCCTTGAAACAAGTGCATGTTAACCATTCGTCCTTAACCTTTGTCTGTTAAATAAAATTTCAACAAACAATTTTTTTCAATCTGTAGCGCGCTCCCCTAACAATCAGGGGCGGCTCCTCAATAAGTGCGCGCGCACTGCCGCGGAAAAGAATATTTTTGCTATGCTATATTTTAATAAATTTTTTATACTTTTTTACCTCCTGCATTCATCAAACAAGATTAGTATATCGAGGATTGCAGAGAGTCGGCAGCCATTAATACAGAATCAGAATAAGTTTCAATAAGTATAGTGTTAATCGTTCGTTATATACATCCATATCCATATAAAGCAGTCGGCGGCGGTGTGTATTTTTCGGCGCTCTCAGGAAATGCGATACTTCAGTGCGAAATGATCGCCGAATCTTGATAATCTTCGTCGAAAACGACCGAATAAGCAATCTGTTGTGCGTTATAAAATTATACACTTTCAGTTTGTAGTAGACTTTTGGTAGAGCGTGTGTACCTACTACCTAGTAATTTTCGTCTTCGCGTCGGATTGATTTTTAATTAGATCTTTTCGTTGTTGTTTACGTGTTCTAACAAGACAATTATAACAATTATTATTATTATGATGGTTACTACTTCGGGTTGCTTAATAAGTGGACAAAATAATTGTGATACTGTGATTAATTCAGTGGATATTTTAAATTTAAAGGTTAACTTTTTAAGCGACTTTTTAACTACTATAACGTATAACTAACTAAAGGAAAACTTGATAAGTAGTTAATAATTATTAAGTTTAGTAAGTAGGTTTCTTTATAATACATTTTCGGGGAAAAATAGGCGAGCTCTTCATTTTTAGTGAATTTTTATTAACAAAAATTCACTAATAAAGAGGTATCGATGGAGAGACTTTGCAATTTTTTTTCAAAAGAGCGTGAACTAGGACCCTTAGAACCAATATCCGGGGCCAGTTTCAAATTTTATGTTTATATATACAGGCTGATCTATAAGTGGTGACCAAAAATGAAACCCCATGTTCTTTGAACAATTTTAGAGAGGGTATGTCCTATAAATTTTTTTCCTATAATGCTTCATTAAAAAGATACAGGGTGTTGAAGTTGAATTTCAAAAAAAAAAATTCCCAATTTTTTAAAAAGTAGCACATATATTTTGCTGAAACTTCGCATGTGTAGGCTGCTATGTAAGGCGCGTATTCTACCATAACAATTGAATCGGCTAATCCAGCAGTGGCGCGCGTACCCACATGTCATTGGTTATCCCTCAAGAAAAAAACGGGTAAGCCAATGATATTTTTTTTATTTTTCATTTTTTGAATCTTACTTTCATTCGTGAACAAAATGACTCTATTGAATAATTTTCTGTACGACGCTTATTTTACGAGTAAGCAATGAATCAGGTAAGTGTTTTAGAGCAGAGTTCATGATTTTTAACCAGTCGTTGTTTGGTAGAAAATCGCAATGATACACTTTTATCAGGCTTATATTAATTTATTTATTACAATAAATGTTCAAAAATGCCTCCATTGGCCTGAATACACGCACGACATCTTTTTAATATGGAAAATTTAATGTCTTGAGGATTCATTCTTGCTTCAATATGACGAAAAGCATTGCATGCCAATGTATTGGTCCAGTTCTGCCAATCCATCTTTCATTATAATGTTCATGTAGCCATGTAACAACGAAAAATTTTTTATAGGACATACCCTCTCTAAAATTGTTCAAAGAACATGGGGTTTCATTTTTGGTCACCACTTATGAATCACCCTGTATATATATATATATATATATATATATATATATATATATATATATATATATATATATATATATATATATGTATGTATGTATGTATGTATGTATGTATCCAGCCGATAACTCAAAAAATAAGCAACTGATTTCGATGAAACTCGGCAAGTGTCTTTCTTTTACTAATGGCTTGGATGAGTTCGTTAGTCAGGAAAATCGGATAACGTTTTCCGGGAAAATTTTGAGTTGTTTCAAAAAAAAAAAAATTTTTCTCCGAAAATTGTATTTTAATTAAATTTGGTGGATATGTTGTCTTGTAACAGACCTTACTACACACTAAAATTCAACTTTCTACATTTAAAAAAAATAGTTATTCAAATTTTGAGTTTGAGCCGCTACTGCTAACTATGTAAAGCATCCCCCCGTGGTGCGCCCCAGTTTGAGAATCGCTGGTGTATATGATGTATGCATGTTATCCTAAACTGAAATTAACTGTTTTATAGAGCTGTTGCTGCAGTTGCTGTTAACCCAAATAATCATACTTATAATAAACATATTTACAGTATGACTAACAACCTAAGTTATCAATGAAAACAAGTAAGTCATATGAGGTGTTCAGGAGTTCTTGGAGAAATACAACGGTAACGGTTATAACTTTAACATTACAAATTGTATATTTGCGACGATGATGTCAGGCTGATGTAATAACACAAGTACGGGATTTTATAGAGGTAGATATATGCAGTAGAGTAGAGAGAGACGGCCAGTATTACCGCACCAGCACCACTGCCGCTGACTTTCATTCAGATTGTCATACTACATAGTAGTGTATGTGTAGAAGAACCGTCTGTGATCTATAATTTCACTTAATTGACTCCAATCTCTGTACCTGTTATTTATAATGTAATTATACTTGACTTTTATTATTTACAAGAGAAAAGTGATTTAAATTCGTTCAAGGTGGTAGTAATTTTTGTTTTTTTACTTAAAATTTCATTGTTTTCAGATTAAACCGCCAATATGACTACACAGTATTATCCATTCAAGGTAAGTTTATTTTATTAAGAAATATATGCTAATATTAGTGGGTGTTTGTAATGGGTCATGGTAAACGGCATTAGAGGTTTGTTTGTGACATTTAGTTCTGTTAAAAATAAAATCAAAGCCTGTTGTAACCGTTTGTACGAGGGAAGCGCCAAAATTTCCCGGTTTAACATAGATTCATGGTAGGATTGCAGCCAGTCAAATTTTGGTAAGACATTGGTTCCAGTCTCGGTAAATTTGCAGATTAGCTCCAGAACGCTTTTCAAAAAACTGTTTTCAGAAACCTGCCAAGTGCCCCCACCCCCTGGATGCACAAACCACAAGTTTTTTTTTTTGTTAACACCCCCCAAGGAAGTTACGGGACCAGGGGTGCTGAGTGGAGTAGGTAGTAGAAAGAAAATATGAACAAAAAATGCGAAGAAAACGGGCTTGAAAGCTGTCTTTTTCACATCTTGAAGCCATATCCCCCTTAAACCCTGCCTAGACCGCACAGCACCCCTGTTCCCCAGGTGCCGTAACTTCCTTGGCGGGTATAAAAAAGACATTTTTCTTGTGGTTTATGCAACGAGTGTGGTTGTATGCACGCGAGAGGGGAAGGAAAATCCTCACGACGAAGCACCCTCCCCCCACCACCTCTATAACAAGTGTGCTTCGTCATAGGCATTTTCCTTCCCCTTTCGTGTGCATACAACCACCCTCGTTGCATAAACTACAAGAAAATTTTCTTGTTCATACCCCCTAAGGAAGTTACGGGACCTGGGGCGAATAGAGGTGCTGTGTGGGGTAGGCAGGGTTTAATGGGGATATGGCTTCAAATAGGCAGCTTTCAAGCAGTTTTCTTCGCATTTTCTGCTCATATTTCCTTTTTTACTACCTACCCCGCCCAGCACCCCTATTCACTTGTGGTCCCGCAACTTCCTTGGGGGGTGTGAAGCAGAAATTTTTCGTGTGGTTTGTGCATCCAGGAGGGGTCCTAGTCGCAAAATGACCATCAGTTATTGAGGGATGAAACCAATTCTTTAAAATCTGTATTTGCCATCGGATTCGGACAGAAACTCTTTTGAAATATTGCTTACCAATCAATTAAATTGTATTGTGAGGTTAGAATTTTCAAGGCCTACTGTGACTAATTTTTTTGCGTCAAGGATAGTGTATTTCTTTTAGCGATATCTTTGTACAAAATCTGACGACATTATGGGATAAATGCCCAGTTTCACAAAGCTCGATTAACTATTTAACGGCCGGTTGCTTAATCAAGGCTTCAGACGACCAATCACAACTTCAACATATTTGGTTGTCACAGCAATAACCCGAATCATAGTCTGTGATTGGTCGTCTGAAGCCTTGATTAATTAACCGGCCCTAAAATATTTAATCGAGCTTTGTGAAATTGGGCATTGTTGTACCTACTCTAAAATGGGTCTATTCTAAATTTTATGATAATGGCCGCCGAGTTTCAGCTGTAACTCAACGCTTCTGGATTTCTCAGAGTTGAATTAGTTTTCACTAACTGAACGTAGTGCTGGAGCATACGTAAAATAGCTACTCACTCTTCTGAATTTGTCGATCTTGGCGGGTATTTTATGTGATCCCAATTCATGAAAAATTCTAAAACTGATGAAAATCATCTGGAGTGTAATTTGATATTACATCCTCGTAATAATTTTCATTTCTCGTTGATTTGGTTCTGCCTGGATGCACTATATCCGCTGATTGAGCAAAATTTCCAATCGCCAGTCTTATCACAGTGGTATCAAGTTGATCGTTATTTTCATTATAAATTTTCGATTTTAACACTTTCTTAAAATGTTGCTTTAATTTGGGGTTATGACTACAGACCTTAGAATATACAACAGTAATGAGTATTATATATTATATTTCTTTAATGTCGGTCTATTTTCGCGACTGTGGCTAATCACTGACGCCAGGGAGCAGTTTCATACCTCACTATCCTGGAAAATTTTCAGAACCCCTGCCTTTCTGTAAGGAGGGTAGGAATATTTAACGTGCCGAGGGACACGGGACCGACGGCTTTACGCCCCATTTGAATGGAGGAACGTGCAGACATTCAACTCACTCAAATACAATACCCTTCGGTTCAGGGGCACACGGTCTTACCACTGAACCACCGAGGTTCTTAATAATAGCACTATTTAACACTAATTTCCCAACAAACGAAATGTAATATGTTTACTGACAGTCATAAACCGATAAAAAATGAATCATTAAATAGGAGGTTCAAGATGGCTGACACGTCTCACTACATTCTATAGTACATATGTGGAAATGCTCCTTTCTGTTGTTTTATATTCTAAGCTACAGACTATAGCGCGCAATTTTCAAATAACAGACCACTGTCTAAATACTGCTTTAGGTCAACATTGCGTTAATACGTTTTCCAACCGCTGAATTGCATCAGTATCCGTAGTCAACAGATAATGCGTTTGAGTTAGTGTCTGTAAGCATAAAATATTGTAATCAAGTTAATTGGTTAAATGTGGTCTTTCATTTGTTTCTAATAAAATACTATCTAATTACATTTTTTCGACTTGATTTTTGGTCTTTGAGTTTCACGATTTTCTATGCACCTCATAATATGGTAACAATGAGTTGTAACAGATGTCTTATTATGTTTGATACATTTATTTTATATTTGTATGCCTGCATTTATGGTGTGATAGCGGGTGTTATTTTTGTGGGTTTACTCGTTAGTTAATTGGAACATAAGCGATAATCTCATTATCGTTGCTGGGTTTTACGCTCGCAATTATATCATTTAATTTCCGTTTGATTTTATTAGTCATTTGATTACGGCTGTTTTGTCATTTTGTTATTCAGCGTATAAAAAAAGGTCCGGTACCCAGTACTTACTGAGATATTTAATTAGTCCAATCTGCCTGTAAACTGTTCCTTATATACTCTACCTTAACCCAAACAGCACCCTGAAAGCAGGAACTAAACCATCACCACCTGTTTAATCAGATGTAATTGAAGTAGGCTATTTCTCTCAGTCTAAGTTCCCAGACGTTAATTTTTGTAATATTTCTAGCGGTTTAAACATATTTATATTATTTTTGAAATATTTCTCTAAAAGTCCAGAAAACAGTTTCGCGACACCACTGAAACACTTTGATTCATCATCACTGTATAAAGGCGATGCCGCATTGTCGTCGCAACCATGATTCTCTGTCTTCAACAGCTCTTTTAATTTTATTATAGCTTCTGTGCCAGCTGGGTTTTCCAGAAGTCTTTTCTTGGTCTACCTTACCCCCCTTTTCTACGTGTCCTTCAAATAATGTTAGAAAGTCATTGGGTCTCAGAATATGTCCAACAGATTGTGCCTTTCTCTGCTCAAAATCTTTTAACGAGCATCTTTCTTCTCCCACCTTTTCTAGCACACTTTTCTTCGCCTTTCTATCGGTTAATCTTTCTTTGTCGTTTTTCTCCATGCCCACCTTTCCAAATCTTCCATGCTTTTCATATCCAGCTTAGCCAAAGTCTAGTTTTCTGCACCATACACTCCATACGTATGACTCGATGAACCTCTTGCTCAGGTCCAAGTTCAAATGTTTTTTAATGAAAAGAGTATTTTGCCTGTTGAATGCTTGCTTGGGACATCGCGATCCTCCTGCTCAGTTACTACATTTACCATCATCCGTGATAATACTTCCAACGTACATGAACATTTATACAAGTTGTTGGGCGTTGAACTTTTATTAGGAAAATTCACTAATAGAGAGATTGAAGACAAAGTATGTAAGACTCGATGCATATTCGCAACAATTAGAACCGTAGACCGGTTTCGCTCTCATTAGAGCTCTTCAGTACGGCATACTAATTGTAGCAAAAATGCACCAAAAGTAATACGGCTATCGTATAGCCAGTCTTAAAATACTCAGTAAGTGGTGGACGTGCCGCCACCTAGTTGCGAATATGCATCGATTCTTACATACTTTGTCCCTATATTGGGGTAGAAATGGGCCAGGGCTGACAATTTTCTAAATTGTTAGTTAGCTGTATCCAGTCTCTATTTTTTAACACTTTGTGTTATTTGGAGCTGGCGTGACAACATACTACTTGGTTCCGCAACTAGGTGGCGGCACGTCCACCACTCACTTAGTGATGGAAAGCTGGCTACTATAGCCGTATTACTTTATAGGTGTATTTTCGCTACAATTAGTATGCCGTACTGAAAGGCTCTAATGAGAGCAAAACCAGTCTACAGTTCTAATTGTTGTGAGAATGCATCTAGCCTTAAGCCTATGTAAATGTGATAGTCCTACTGTCTGTCCTATTGTAATCCAACTCTCTGCCACGGGTCTTGATCGTTTGTGTGTTTTAAAGCTGGCTAAACCCCTAAGGCATGAAGCGTGTGTCCCTGTCATTCCTTATAATTATTAAGTATTAGTATTATAAATTCTAACTAAAAAAAAAGAATAAAAACAATAATGTAAATAAAATAAAATCAATGAACGGTTTA
The DNA here is from genome assembly GCA_964006375.1 of Tillus elongatus. Taxonomy (NCBI): domain Eukaryota; kingdom Metazoa; phylum Arthropoda; class Insecta; order Coleoptera; family Cleridae; genus Tillus; species Tillus elongatus. Next base: position 217,899,570 of record OZ023263.1, read on the forward strand.
TTAAAAAAAAAAGAATTGAAAAGAAAAGTGACTTAAAAAACGATATACTGATCTGACTAAGGCAATTAAAAAATAAGAATAATAAATAAATAAAAGTAATACTGCTGATGTAATGTGTGGGGAAATGCGCGAATGGAAGACTGCCGTAGCCATATAACCTAGAAAAAAACTCTGGACGCAGCAAGTGCGTTATGGTAGTGAATTTTCATTAAAATATTTTTATTGCAAATATGTGTGTTTTCTTTTTATTTAAGAAAGCAGGCATCAATTTTGGTTACCAGTATAACCTATATAGTAAAGACAATGTGCTATGTTTCATAAAAATAACATTATTGTGTGAAAATATACAACAATTTTCAAAAGTAAACTTAAAGTGTTCCCGGAAAAACTCGTTTCTTGGTCAACCTGGGCAAATTGGGCTATTCAAATATGAAGCATTTGATCAAAATTCGCTACCATAACGCACTTGCTGCATTCGGAATTTCTTTTCTTGCAAACATGCATTATATTTCGATGGAAAATGCAAAAATGTAATAACATAAGGCGTGTTTGATTAAAAAATCACCAACGACTTATGGACGACCTGTGATTGTAGAAATATTTTTTAAAATGTAGCTCAAGACACCCTATAATTAATGTATAAAGATTTTTTTCATATCTTGTATAATAACGGATATATTGAGCTTTATTGATTTTTTACGATAATTCGACAAAAATTATACACCATTAAACTATAAACTCTATAGCTGACTACTGCCAAGCATCAGAGAAAGGGTCTATTTGAAATGAATTTTCTGGAAACATTTTAGTAAAATGAAGGACAATGACGGTTGAAACTAAGACTTCAGGGTTTGTAAAACCTTCTTCTTGAGACATTTGATTGCCATAGCCCGTATTAGATTCATGTTATTTGCCTAAATGTTGCCGATTTTAAAGTTTTAAATCGCAACTTTGACGTTTTGAGGAAAACCCCAATTTATTTTTCTTTACATGCCTATAACTTTTTTGTCTTTTGACCTACATAGCCAAATTTTGGTAGGTAACTGACCTATAAGGATATAAACCCGCTTTCCAAATTTGGTTGCCCTTACTTTGTTGATTTCGGAGATATAAATTTTTTTCGAAAGAAAACAAAATTTTCCGGGAAAACCTGGGCAGATTTTCCTGGCTAACGACCTTATCCAAGCCATTTGCAAAAGGAATTTATTCACCAAATTTAATCAAAATCGGCCTATTATTTTTTTTTTGAGTTATCGGTGTGATACATATATATATATATATATATATATATATATATATATATATATATATATATATATATATATATATATATATATATATATATATATATATATATATATATATATATATATATAAACATATAAAAAATGAAACTGACCCCGGATATGTGTTCTGGGGGGCCTAATTAGCGCTCATTTGAAGAATTTTTTTCAAAAGTCGGGATCTCCTCATTAGTGAATTTTTTTAAAGAAAATTCACTAAGAACTGCTACGTTTATAATTTGGCAGATACTTTACTTTTCTAAATATTAATTAAGTTTTCTTCTGGAAAGTTTTTGTAACTTTAATGAAATTTGTAACACAATTTTCTTTTAAGAGACTTACACTACCTAGATATGCCAAATTTTAATTTTCTACCTTTTTAGAAAATTGTGTTTTGGTCATTTTTCTCAAAAGGAGCTAGAACACAAGATTTTTTGATAATAGAGATTATATTGATGGTAACACTTTCGAAAAAATTTAATGAGCGCATATTGGGACCTCTAAAAACGATCTTCAAGTTCCTTAATTATTTAAGTAGGTGAAGAGCCTCGGTGGTTCAGTTGTAAGAACGTGTGCCTCTGAACCGAAGGGTGTTGGGTTCGATCCCGGCGTTCTCCTTTCACTTTTTCAGTACATACTGTACAATTAACATCACACGAGGTTGTGGTATTGTATTTAAGCAAGTTGAATGTCTGCACGTTCCGCCAATCGGAGGGGGCGTAAAGCTGCCGGTCCCGTGTCCATGCGATGTTGGGCACCCTCCTCACAAAAAGAAAGGGGTTCGGCAAATTTTCCAGGATAGTGAGGTGAAACTGCTCCCTGACGTCGGTGATCGGCCACAGTCGCGAAAATAGGCGTTCAAGAAACAAAACACTCAAGTAGGTGATGGGGGAGGATCAAAAAATACTTATGGTCAAAGGAAATTAAAGGCTTTTACTACCAGACAAGCTGATTTATTCTCAAAACCCCCAGGGTTCAGTTTGTCTGGTAGTAAAAGTCTTTAATTTCCTTCAACCATGTCAAACCCAGACGTTATGACGTTTAGAAATAAAAAATACTTATACTGAATCCACCATTTCGGTCAAAATGTGACTTACTTATCATTATATTATATCATGAAACAACAGAACCAACTATTTTAGTGTATGACATCATTTGTCGAAGGTCAGTCACAATTTTTCTAAGGTGATCTACAATTCAGGGCAATTTCCTATCGCTTTTAGTGCATAATATAATCTATAATATAGCGCTAATGATTCACTTGTTATTATATTTCAAATTCCGAAAATCTTTTGCTTAGATCATTGTTTATAACCTTAAACATATACATGATAATTTTATTAACCATTTCATTTGTTATATGCACATTATGAGTATTTAACATGTCCTCGAGAATTTTTTAAATAACTTATCGGTGACGCTATCCGCTAAAATGTTAATAGCGCGGTTTTAAATCTGTATCTATACAAGGTTCTTGCAATAATTATAGAAGATAGTCACGTTTTGTAGTCTATTTATAAATTTGTCTCCTGTGGCAAGTAGATTTCTCTATTTCAAACGAAATCTGCACTATTGCTAACTTTTTTATGCACGGTGTCCTGTTTTTCGAGCTCAAGCCTGGGGACCTCGGCATGGGCAGTGTACGCTGGTTTCTGTCATAAAGAGTATCCTACGTACCAAAATTCAGATCTCTATGTTAAAAGACAAAACAGTTAGAGTTAAAATAATTTTTAATTAATTAATTCTGATTAAAGAAAGTTAAAAGTCAAAATTGATAATTATGGTAGGAGTACGAATGTGAGTGAAAAATACGACCGAAATGACTAACAAGCTCCTAATTATGCGTCTAAGTCGTTATTTTTCTTCATTTCGTTAAAATATGAGCAAAAAATCCAATGTAAATAAAAATTGTTTGGTGTAAATAGTAAAGATGTTAGACAATTAGCATAGGTACTACCGGATATACCTGCTAGTACATACTTGTCGACCGTAGCCGAGTGAGCTAAGCCCTGTACATCAGATAATCTACTCTTACATGACGAGTTCTAATCCTGGTTAGTGACTTTGCTTTTTATCCATTGTTTTAGTCTCATTTCACTTTACCGTTATCTGATCAGATTGTTACTATCTCCAAGTGTACTTATTAGTGATGAGATTGTTGTTATTCCGATGAATTTTTTAGCGAGTTTTTGTATAAAAAATAATTTAATAAAGAGGAGATGAAAGTTTAAGACCTAATTCAATTTGAATGGCATATCTGGTTTTTGTTCTTGCCCTAACTTAGTTGAACCGTTCCATATTTAATACAATCGTAGACTTTTCCCATGGCTTCACAGGTGCTTGTTTTAGTGAATTTTCTTTAAAAAAATAACGAATGAGGAGATCCCGAGTTTTCAATTTAGAAAAAATTTCTTCAAGTGTGTGCGAACTAGGCCCCCTAGAACCTATATCCAGGGTCAGTTTTAATTATATATATATATATATATATATATATATATATATATATATATATATATATATATATATATATATATATATATAAAGGTGAACCATTTACCAAAATTTAGGTCTAAGTTTAAAGACAAAAAAGGTATAGGCATTTAAAGAAAAAAAAAAGGGTTTTCCTCAAAACGTAAAAAGGCGTGATTTGAAACGTCAAAATTGGCAACATTTAGGCAAATAACCTGCAAAAGTACGGATTATGTAAAGAGTGTTCTGCAAACCCTTAAGTCTCAGCTTCAACCATCATTGCCCTTCATTTTAATCAAATATTTCCAGAAAATTCATTTCAAATAGACACTTTTTCCGATGCTTTGGCAGTAGTTTTAGTAAGTTTATGGTTTAACCGGCCTATAATTTTTAGCTAATTTTCGTAGAAAAAATTCGTTATTGAGGAGACCGCGACTTTTGAATCCTAAAAAGATTTCTTTAAATGAGCGCAAACTAGGCCCCCTAGAATCCATATGCCGGTTTACTTTCTGTTTACATATATACAGGGTGACGCATTTCTACGGTAAAGCTCAATATAATTTTTATTATGCAAGATACGAGAAAAAATTGTATACGTTACTTATAGGTGTCTTGAGCTGCATCTTATAAAATTATTTTGACAATCACAGGATGGCCCATAAGTCGTTGGTAATACCTACATTTTTTTTTGAACATTCCTTATTGCATTTTAGCATTTTTCATCGAGATATGATGCATGTTTGTAAAAAAACTAGACGCAGTAAGTGTGTTTTGGTAGCGAATTTTTATTAAATGCTTCAAAATTCAATAACTCAATTTGCTATTAACCTAAGGTTCGTCGGCTAAGAAACGAGTTTTCTTGGAAACATTTTAAGTTTATTTTCAGAAAAATGTTGTACACTTTCAAACAAGTTATTTTGATAAAATATAATACATTGTTTCTACTTTATAGGTTATGCCGGTTACCAAATTGATGCCTGCTTGCATTAAAGAGACATATTTGCTATTAAAAACATTTGAATGAAAATTCACTTCCATTACCCACTTGCTGCGTCCCGCCTTTTTTCAGTCTTGTTTATCTTGTTTATCAATATTTTAAAACGCAGTTTTATTTATCACCGGTTTATAAAGTGACGAGGAAAATTTCTAACGTTACAACTGAAATTGTATGATAAATCCGTCAAAACTGCATTGAGGAATACACTCGAATGGCACCGGTCTGATTTTAGCGGCCAAATGTCCAGCAGCCGATTCACGAAGACAACCGAACGTTTTACAGGACCGTAACAGGGATGACGCGCAAGATACATTATAAGTTTTTTTACACAATATCAGAAACGCATGTGGAAACAAATTAAAATCTAGCAGGGTTATCAATACTTCTATATAATGCTGGCAACAAATGTACCCACGATCATTCACACCCGCATGAGAAAGGGCGTATTGCTACATATTTCACTTTTTATTACAAAACCTGTACATACTAACAGATAAACACTTGGCAAGGCTATTGACAATGTTAAAAGCTATCATAAAAATACAGCGCCTAGCACTCGCAAGCCGTACAAGAGATGGGAGGGGAGTACACCATGAAAGTTATTTATATTTTTATTTAAAAAACTATACATACTAACAGATTAAGACCAAGCGTGGTTATTGCTTCTATAAAATGCTATCAAAAAAATACAGCCCCAAATACTCGCAAGCAGAATTATGTATCAAACCGTAACGGCAAATCGAAGGTGCACCATCGAGTTTGCTGTCTGCATCTAAAAGAACTTAAAGGAGAAAAGTTTATAACGTTTTAACTGAAATTGAATGATAAATTCATCTAAACTGCTTTGAGGAATACACTCGGACGACGGAATTATTTATCAAACCTCGTAACGTCAAGTCGAAGGTGCACCATCCAGTTTGCAGTCTGCATCTAAAAGAATTTATTAATAATAATACTGCCAATGACACATGTGTAATTAACGTTTAAAGTTTATTAATAGCAGTGGATTAATGCGTTACCTTCATTTTAACTTTCCATATTATCAGTACCGTACTAGCTATTAACACTGATTTGTCTTGCTAAATTTATTACAAATTTTACATTGTATACTAGCAAGTTTTAAGCGCCTGAGAAACGACAGGGATTAAAGATGGACACAAAGCCCATTTTCAAGCTTGGTGGGCGATAACACATCAACTCGTAAGCGACACGTGGCACGCATTTACAATACTCATTAAATTTTTTTGTGAATTGTAAATGTTAAAAAAACAGCTGAATTCAATAAATAATTTTGATGTTAAAAATGTAACGAATAATAGAAAAACATTATAACTTATGAATATTAACTATTATTATTACGAAACGAAATGATTGATTAGTTATATATTCAACAACAAATGTTCCCAATGGCCACCATTACCTCAATACACTGATATACGCCTAAGAAGCCAGATTCTAAAATTTTTGACATAATTCTTTGCTGATGTTTAATATGGCATTTTAAAAAGTGGTTTAGGGCAACCCCAAGGAAAAAATCTATTGGGTTAAAGTTCTGGCTACGATCTCGCCAATGGATTGAGCTGCTGTGGCCTATCCATATTTGGGGATACTTTTTATTTAGGTAATTTTTCACTTGAACAGATAAGTGTGCCGGTGCACCGTCTTGCATAAAATATATATTCCGCCTTAAATTTAGCGGTAGATTATCAATAAGATCACTGAACCTATTTTGTAGACAATTCAGGTAGGAATGTTCATTCGATTTGGTGGGAATTCATATTACTCCACACCAAACATTAACCTTGATTTCGTGTTCGAAATGGCGTTCTACTGCTATATGAGGATTTTGATTCTCCCACATATGTTTGTTACTGAATTTAAATACATCCCAGCGTGCAATAGTATTTTATTTACAGTGGTTCTAAATTCTGTTTGTTTCTGAAGGAATTGCAAAATTGTAGTCTAGCCGGAAAATCAGCTTGCAATAATTATGTATGGGACTAAAGTATTTGGAAAAAGACCTTCGCCATGAAATAACATCAGAACCGATTATCTACTTACATTAGCAGCTGCACTTATTCTGCTTGAACTAATGTTTTGATCTTCTGACGCAAATTACAATGTGATGTGCTTTTTTCCCCTTCCTTGAAATTCACAATAAGAGGGACTTTCGGGGGGAAACGAGAATTGGGCATGGGTATCAATAAGATGGTTCTTCAGTGTGGGTAGAAGGTTTCCCCTTTACCTAGACTTCTACGGCGGTGAGTGAGATATTGTTTTCCACTCCCACAGCTTTTTAATTGCGACAACAATATGTCTGTTAGGCTCAGTGGTGAGTAAGGTGCTTGGTGGTGGTGGGTGGTCAATTTATAGGGGGTTTCTGCTTCCTGTGGGCTTCTTTGGTGATCCGTTCCTCTAGCTTTGTAATTGGGACAACAATATAGCACTTCTGTTAGACGCAGAGGTGAGTAAGAAGCTTGGCCGGGGGTGGAGGCGGTTCATAGGGGTTCCCGCTTCACCTGGATTTCTGCGGAGAGGCATTGTGATGTTGTTTTCCCTTCTCTCAGATTTTCAATTCAGATAACGGAGGTTTTTCGGATAGAAATGGGGAGTGGAGTAGGGAGTTGTATGTAGGGCGGGGACGGTTAGTTTAGAGGGTTCCTTCTTCCATTGAACTTCTATAAGGTTTTTTTTTCACATTTGCATTAATTTTTTTTTCTCCCTCAAGGCTCGTCCGCGGCTTTGCCGCCCCAATAGCACTGCAGCCCTTGGTCTATTGTGCATGACCTTGGTCTCTTCACTCCACACATTCCACAATCACTGTGTCTTGAACCAGTCTGCACAGCGATTGGTAGGGTGAGGTTTTATAATGCTCTGTCTCCGGTCTAGACTGACCGTAGATCAGTTGTCTTTTGCAGTCCAGGGCTTTACACTCGCACAAAATGTGCTGGGCTGATTCCACCCCCTCGACCCAGAGTCTGCATGCGAGGTCTCCCCCGAACCGACCCATTTAATGCTTGACGGCCATGTGTCCCGTCAAGAGACCTGTTATATTTCTAAGCTGCCCTCTGCTAAGATTTAGCAGCTTCACAGCTCTCTTTGAACTGGGTTCGTCAATTATTGTCTTCCCATGTCTGAGCCCTGGACAGTCTGCCCAGTACACCTTGTGTTGGTTTCTGACCCATGACTTAATAGCTCCCCTGGCAGTGCTCTTTGTCACGCCCAGAGCCGGTTCTGGTCCTATTAATGCTTCTGCTGACCCTCTCTTCGCGAGACTGTCAGCTTCTTCATTGCCTTTGACCCCCAGTGACCCGGCACCCAGATGAGGGTAACCTCATTCTGCCCAGTCAGGTCGCTCGTCTCGTCTTGGCACTCACTCACCAACCAGGAATTTACCTGTAGGCCACTTGGGGCCTTAAGGGCTGCCTGGCTGTCTGTGACTATGAGGATCCTCTTGTTCTCCCGCACACAGTGCAGGGTGGCGTACATTTCGGCCTGAAAGACATTTGCATGGGCTCCGAGGGAAATACTATGACTTACCCTCGGTCCTTCCGAATAAACACTTGCCACCGTCCCACGCTCCCCGCCTGATCCGTCCGTGAACCAGGCGAGGGCGTTCCGTGGTATGCCCGGCGTCTCCTCGCGCCATGCCTCGCGGTCGGGGATTTCCACTGTAAAATTGTTTTCCCTGCAGATTCGCGGTCTCGCGAAGTTGACCTTATTTCAAGCATGGGCTCCACACGATCTCCTGAATTTTGCAGTGGCCCCTGAAGCCTGGGTTGATCTTCAGTCTACTATTGCAGGCTAGTTTGTATAGTCCTAGCCTGGCCTCCCCCATAATTACTAAGTGTAGGGGGGTGCATTCATACTTTTAATCTTCTTCACCACCCACCACCCTTATTTGATTCGGGTCCCATAATTTTCTTGACGGTTGAAACCACAACATTTACCTTGTGGGTTATGCATACAGGAGTGGTTCTCAGCATGCTTCCGAAAAAAAACTTTCCAAAAGTGGACATGTCGCTAATCTGCAAAATTACCGCCAAATTTTTGAACTACGTAGAATGTCATATTTTAGACGAAACTAATCAATTTTAGCTAATCTGTTATAAAGATTTTAAAACCATTTGTGGCCCGGCTGTGTTCTGCTTTTCAGCATATATTTTGTAAACCATATCTCGCAATTATTTATTATAAAAACAATAATGTCGCTGCGTACTTAATGACATTACTACAAATGACAGCAAGACGCGGTATTGACAACAACAGAGTCCTACATTGGCTTATGTTCACGACAGATCCCTACTAGCGGTAAGTACCAGGGCGGGTCAATAAGTCCGTGACTTTTTGAATGAAACAGGTTTTTGAGCTCCATACACTTCGTCCAACGTTTATCCAATTTTTTTATCCCTTCCAAAAATAAGATTTGTAGAGGTCCTCAAAATACGTATTTGTTTGTGAGATGATTTCATCATTGGAGTTAAATCTCTTTCCGCTGAGCCATTTCTTTAAGTTTGGAACCAAGAAATAGTCACTCGGGGCTAAATCTGGAGAATATGGCGGATGAGGAAGCAATTCTATCTCAATTTATGCAATTTCGTCATGGAGACTACACATGGGTGCACCCTTGCATTGTCTTGGTGGAAAAGAACGTCGTTTTTTCTTCAAATCGTCATTGAATCGGTCCAATAAGTTGGTATAATATTGGCTATTGATTGATCTTCCCTTTTGAAGGTAATCAATGTGGATTATACCGCGGGCATCCCAAAAAACGGTCGCCATTGCTTTATTGGCTGACAAACCCACCTTGGCCTTCTCCGGCGCCGATTAGCACGGAGGAACCCACTGTTTTGAATGCTGCTTGGTCTCTGGTGCATTGTGGTGATTCCACGTTTCGTTCGCGGTTACGAAACGGCGAAAAAACTCGTCCCTATTGCGGTTGAACAACGCCAAACACTCCTTCGAAGTGCATTTGTGGTCGATTGTGAGCAAACGCGGCATCCATTTAGCTCTAGCTTTCTCATACCCAAGTGATCATACAAAATCGAAACCACTGAGCCATGTGATATGCCTATGGCTTCCACAATCTCCCGCACTTTCAATCAGCCAACACCATATCGTGCATTTTTTCAATTGTTTCGGGTGTAGCGACCTCAACTGGGCGTCCAGAACGTTCGGCGTCATTTATGCTTGTACGACCGCAACTGAATTCAGTAAACCACTTTCTTACTATGGAAATTGATGATGCAGAGTCCCCATAGTATTTATCAAGCTTAGCCTTGGTTTGAGTGATGGTTTTTTCCGCAACAAATAATGTTTGTTGAGCACAGGAAATTCACTTTTTTCCATTTTCGTTATAACTCGAGACGTCTGCTTTCAATGGCTATCTAACACAAACTAAATGACGCAGCTTGTTCAAAATTTAACAGGAATCAACTGACAGATGCTTGTTGACAGGAGCAGTGTTGCCCTTCATGTGAAGTGGCGGGAGATTCAAAAAGTCACTGACTTATTGACCCTCCCTCGTAAAACATGATCTGGAAGCTATTACGAAAAATGTGATGAAGCTACTTTTAAAATCGTAAATATTTCGAACACGGTTGATTTTAGCGTCATCCAACAGGCATATACTTTTGTTAAGAAACTACAAGAGAATAAAATTTTGAATCAACAGTTAGTTAGCACCACTAACAAAAAAGTGTGTATTATTAAGACTAGAAGGGTGCCGCAAACAACGGCGTCTATTACGAATGAATTATTCTTCATCTTATCAAAAACTAATTCAAATGCCCCATATAACACCCTCTTATCTTTTTAATTTTTGCTTTTGGAATGAGGTAAGTTTGGCTTGATCGTAATATTTGCATGCCAAGAATCTACTGCTGCTCTGGACCATTACTTTTGGACCAGTCTGTATTAAGTTATATTTTTCAGCGGTTTTTAATACCATGTTGAAAAGCCTTATTTTGAATTTTGTGATACTTTTATCATAAGCCTTTTATACTTACACATGTTTATGTTGTTTCTGCTTACTTTTTCTAAAATTTGTGAAATCTTAGTGACATTGATGTAATATAAAAGATTTTTTCTGTGTAGATGTTTCATTTTAAATTAATGATAACGCATAATTTATATGTACTGTTTTATTTTTCACAAATCTTAATACGATTCTGTACCCTTGCCCACATAAAATTTAAGTCAGACTATAGGATGACGGCACCGGTCATGGTCGCCTATGATGATGTAATTCGATGTCAATTATTTTTCGGCTGGTCTGCCTTTATTAGCATGCATTTGTTGGACGTGTTATTGGTTGACCAACCCGACGTTATCATTGAAACATTCTAACCTTGTTTATAAGCACTATGCGACTCAGCTATGTACTATTTCCCAGGGTTTGTCTTCGATTTCTTCAGCATATTTCAGATAATAATAATCTTGATTTAAGGTGAAATAATATTTTATATTCCTTACATGTGATTAATTTCAAAACTAAAAGGTTAATGCCATTGTTTATTGTATGACTAATATTGTTCTGAAGTCGTGTCGATTTTAGAGGCTGAATAAGTGAATTGGTAAAAGTTTAAAAGATAGAAACAGCACTTGTATGAGGAGGCATTGAAAATTACTTAGCCTACAATAGAAAATTTTATTTATTCAATATAATCTTCACTAACGGCGAATTTGCAGTTTACCTTCCTGACAGTTTTAGATAAATCGACTGAAAATATAGGGTGGCGCATTGAAAACGAAACAGGCCGATTTGCGTCCAGAGAAATTTTTTTTAAAGAAACGCTGAAACACGTCAATTTTAATATTGAGGGGGACATGTTTTCACATAAAACTCAACTTGTCACATCAACCTCTTAAGGGTGCTGATAACAACCCTTATATTTTAAATAGGGAACATGGGTCGAGTGTTACATCTTTTGAAAGCTCTTTCTTTTCTGAATTTAGCAGACTAATTTTTTTGGAAGTTTTATCAACTCGTTTAAAAGTTATTCACAGTTGGAGATGCAAAAACGCATTCCACCCATTCCGATAAGAAATGTGCTGATAGTCAATGTTTTGTTGGTTTGTAAACAAAAAATCGACTATCAGAACATTTCTTATGGGAATGAGAAAAATGCGGTTTATCGTTTCAGTTTATCGGTCGGTTTGATACTTGATAGTACTACCGAAAATTAATTTCACAATGGTGTATTCTGTAGAAGAAAGAGTTGAAATAATTACTCTTTAAAAAAAAAACGATGACTGTGCCAACCGTACCGCAAATTTGTTTAATGAACGACATCCAAACAGACATGTTAACAGAAAATACTTTTGGAGTTGGTTGCAAAGTTTCGACAAAGTGGTTCAGTAGCCAACAAAAAACGGGACCCTGAACGTGAATTTCCGGTTAGAAATGAGACTACTGAGATTGAAGTTTTAGGACAAATTGTTGCAGACCCAACTTTGAGCACGAGAAAATTGGCCACTGTTTCAAACATCAAAAGAAGAACTATTCAGCGAATATTGAAGTATCATAAATTTCACCCGTATAAAACTCATCTTGTACAACAACAGAATGAAGATGATTTTGATCGGCGGCTGGAGTTTTGTGAAGTTACTGCACGAATAACGGGAACTTTCTGTTCAATATCTGTTTTTCAGACGAGTGTACGTTTTTATTAAACTCTACAGTCAATCGTCATAATTGTCGTTATTGCGCAGATAATAATCCAACAAATTTTCACGAAGTCCACACTCAAACTCCACAGAAATTGAATGTCTGGACTGGCATTTTTGGAGACCGTTTAATCGGACCAATTTTCCTCGATGGCAATTTCAGTGGCGAAACGTATTTGGAGTTACTAGAAGATATCGTTTACCCTCTACTAATTGACATTGTTGAAAATGATGATCGCTATCAAGAAAATCAATTAGTGTTTCAACAAGATGGAGCTCCTCCGCATTTTTCACAACGTGTTGGGGAGCAATGGATTGGGCGTAGAGGTGCTATTGAGTGGCCCCCTAGATCACCGGATTTAACTCCTTTAGACTTCTTTCTATGGGGCCATTTAAAGAGTAGAATTTACGAAACAGAACCGGAGTCTCTGGAAGAATTACGACGACGCATTGTTGAAGAATGCCGTCTAATAACTCCACAAATGCTCCAGAATGTCAGAGCTCGTTTTGAACAAAATTTGTACTTTTGTATGGAAGCTGGTGGTCAACAATTTGAACACTTACTTAACTGAATAAACATTTTTAAACGTTTGGTTTTGTTTTTTAGTTTTTTTTTAAAGAAAAATTTACTAATTAGTGCATTTCTTATCACAATGAATGAAATACGTTCTTGCAACTCCAACTGTGAATAATTTTTAAACGAGTTGATAAAACTTCCAAAAAAATTAGTGTCCTGAATTCAGAAAAGAAAGAGCTTTCAAATGATGTAACACTCGACCCATGTTCCCTATTTAAAATATAAGGGCTGTTATCACCACCCTTAAGGGGTTGATGTGACAAAGTTGACTTTTATGTCAAAACATGTCCCCCTCAATATTAAAATTGACGTGTTTCAATGTTTCTTAAAAAAAAATTCTCTGGACGCAAATCGGTCTGTTTCGTTTTCAATACACCAGCCTGTATAAAGTTTGGCATCTTACATTGTCACTGTTTTTACCTTTTGCTTCCTTTCCTTTGCTGAGTTATTAGCGAATTTTAATTAAGAAAAATTCGCTAATAGAGAGAGAAAGGTCACGATGTCAAAGCTTTTGAAAAATTTCTTCAGATTAGCGCGAATTTGGCTCCCTAGAACCCGAACCCAAGCTCCGTTAAAATTTTGATATGTTTATACATACATATATATATATATATATATATATATATATATATATATATATATATATATATATATATATATATATATATATATATATATATATATACTTATGGAATAATATTCCTTATTCAGCAAAAAAAAAGTTTTTGTGGAAACCGTGAAGTTTAATTTGTCGAACATTATCTTATAATCATAATTAACAAAATTAAACTCCCACCATTTTACCTCCACCACTTTATCCATTAAAAAAAATAGCAACCCCACATTTTTTCATCAATTCGATGTATTACATTTTTCTGAATGCCGAGATACCCCATATGTATGGTCAAATATTACAGTTTTCAATACAGGGTGGAAATTTAATACCGGAATATTAAAACTAAACAGGTTACCCTAAAATTCAAATTTCGAAAATAAACTCAATAAGAACGTCCCTTTCATATAATAAATGTTCAAAATCTCCCCCATTCACTTGCTCACAACGAAATAATCTGCTCTGGAATTCTTCACTGACTCTTATCTTAAATTTCTTATCTTGTCTTTTATCTAAAATATACTTGGTATCATTAATCGTTTCTTATTGACTACCAATTTTTGCAGTGTGAAAAGTGAAATTTTACAGTTCTGTTTTATTTTGTGGTGTATTGTGTTGAATGCATGGTCTCCTAATAAATTAGTCGTAATTGTGTTCCGATAATTGTAATTAGTTTTTGGTCTCATAATGCGCAGACCTAAGTTTGTTGAAGAACATGTAAAACTCAATATTTTATTGGCGTTTCAAGAAGAACCAACAACTCCTACCCGTCAAGTTGCACGTGAAAACGATGTTAGTCAATCAACAGTTTGAAGGTGTCTCAAAAACGAAACAATGCATCCCTATAAACTACAACACGTTCAAGAGTTGATTGACGGTGATTATGATAGAAGACTGCAATTTTGTGAACAACTGCTGGACATGTTACATAGAAAAGTAATGCAACATTTCTTTTGAATGGCGATGTAAACAGGCAAAATTGCAGATACTGGGTTGCCGAAAACTCCCACTGGATGCGACAAACACACACTTAGCGTCCTCAGAAGTTGAACGTTTGGGCTGGTATCATTGGTGATCACGTAGTTGGACCTGTTTTTATAGAAAATCTAAACGGTCCAAGATATTTAGAAATGCTAAGAGAACAGGTTGTCCCAATGTTAGCAGAACTGTATCCAAATGTAATGGAACCTAATATTCCCCCATGAATGGAGATGGTTTCAACAAGACAGTGCACCGCCCCACTTAGCTCTTCACGTACGGGAGTATTTACACGAAGTCTTTTCACAAAGCTGGATTGGACGAAGAGGTTTCGTAGAATGGCTCGCTAGATCACCAGACCTTACACCTCTTTATTTCTTTTGATGGGGATACCTTAAAAACAGAGTGTATAAAACGCAACCTGCTAATTTAGATGATTTGAAAATGAAAATAACAACAGAAATGAGGAACGCAACGCCTGACGTATTGAACAGAGTTACGGAAGAATTCCAGAGCAGATTATTTCGTTGGGTGCAAGTGAATGTAGAACATTTTGAACATTTATTATAAGAAAGGGACGTTTTTATTAAGTTTATTTTCGAAAATTTAATTTCAGGGTAAACTGTTTATTTGTAATATTCCGGTATTAAATTTCCTCCGTGTATTGAAAACTGTAATATTGGACTATACATATGGGGTATCTCCGCATTCAGAAAAATGTGATCCATCGAATTGTGATGAAAATATGTAGGGTTGCTGTTTGAAATCGTTTTACGAAAAATTCGCTAATAAATGCAAGAAGAAAATAGATACTTATATTTGCATTTGACTAGGCTGTATATTTCCTGTTTTATTTGACCCGTCATGCATTTTGAGAATACCGTTACCAGAGCTTTGTTAATACAATTTTAATCTACTTCCCATCTCTAGTAATAACAGGAATGTCAGTTTTAAACCGATAGAGTGTGACACCTTGTATATAATAACGGGAAAATACAGATAACCTAATCATTAACCTCTGTTGTTATAGTATTCTTTTTATATCGTATTTTACGGAAGCTTTGGTCGTATTGTTGAAATTTATTTGTGGGAATTTATTTTCCTATTTGCGTATTGTCTACGCTCACTCTCACCATATAAACAATATGGATGCACATTTGCACATGAGTCGAAAGTGTCATTAAAACCACAAATTGTTTCAATACGAGCAAATATTAATTATACTGCTGCATTTAGAATTGTTTAGGAACAGTAAACAATATTTGGTGGATATTGGTAACTCTTTCAACTATTTCAGTAGGTAACACACGTTTGAATAACTATTGATTCTAATTTTTTTCAGTGTATTTTTTTAGAGAAAATTCACTAGTGGGGAGATCCTGACTTTCGAATTTTCAAAAATTCTTCAAATGAGCGGGAGCTAGGAGCCCTAGAACCCATATTCGGGGTCAGTTTCAATTTTTACATGTTTATATACATATACATACATACATATATATATATATATATATATATATATATATATATATATATATATATATATATATATATATATATATGTATGTATGTATGTATCACACCGATAACTCAAAAAATAATGGACCGATTTTGTTAAATTTTGCAGGTACCTTCTTTTAGTGAATTTTCTTAAAAAAATTCACTAATGAGGAGATCCCGACTTTTAAATTTTGAAAAAATTTCTTCAAATGAGCGCTAATTAGGCCCCCCAGAACACATATCCGGGGTCGGTTTCAATTTATATATATATATATATATATATATATATATATATATATATATATATATATATATATATATATATATATATATATCACACCGATAACTCGAAAAATAATGGACCGATTTTGACTAAATTTGGTGAATAAATTCCTTTTGCAAATGGCTTGGATAAGTTCGTTAGCCAGGAAAATCTGCCCAGGTTTTCCCGGAAAATTTTGTGTTTTCTTTCGAAAAAAATTAGATATCCGGAATTAACATAGGAAGGGAACCAAATTGGTACGCTCGTTTATATCCTTATAGGTAAGTTACCTACCAAAATTTAGCTATGTAGGTCAAAAGACAAAAAAGTTATAGGCATTTAAAGAAAAATAAATTGGGGTTTTCGTCAAAACGTCAAAGTTGCGATTTAAAACGTCAAAATCGGCAAAATTTAGGCAACTAACTTGAATCTAATACGGGCTATGGAAATCAAATGTCTCAAGAAGGATGTTTTACAAACCCTGAAGTCTTAGTTTCAACCGTCATTGTCCTTCATTTTACTAAAATGTTTCCAGGAAATTCATTTCAAATAGACCCTTTCTCTGATGCTTGGCAGTAGCCTTGAGCAGTAGCTATAGAGTTTATCGTTTAATGGTATATAATTTTTGTCGAATTTTCGTAAAAAATCAATAAAGCTCAATATATACGTTATTATACAAGATACGAAAAAATTTTGTATATATTAATTATAGGGTGTCTTGAGCTACATCTTAAAAAGATATTTCTACAATCACAGGTGGCCCATAAGTCGTTGGTGATACAATTTTTTTTTTTTTTATCAAACACGCCTTATGTTATTGCAATTTTTGCATTTTGCATCGAAATATAATGCATGTTTGTAGGAAAAGAAATTCTGGATGCAGCAAGTGCGTTATGATAGCGAATTTTGATCAAATGCTTTATATTTGAATAGCCCAATTTGCTATTAATCTATAAGGTTGACCAAGAAATGAGTTTTTCCGGGAACACTTTAAGTTTACTTTTGGAAAATTTTGTACATTTTCACACAATAAAGTTATTTTTATGAAACATGGCACATTGTTTTTACTATATAGGTTATACTGGTAACCAAAATTGATGCCTGCTTTCTTAAAAAGAAAACACATATTTTCAATAAAACATTTTAATGAAAATTCACTACCATAACGCACTTGCTGCGTCCAGAGTTTTTTGTAGGCGGGTTGGATAAGTTCGTTAAAGAGGAAAACCGAACCAGGTTTTCCGGGAATTTTTGGGGTTTTCTTTCAAAAAAAAACTTAAAAAAAAGGTAGATCTATGGTAACTAAATTTTATACGTAGGGTTTATGATATAAAAAGTAAACTATATACCAAAATTCAGATTTCTATGTTTTAAGGGAAAAACATTATAACATTTAATAAAAATACTTCGGGGCGCAGCAAGTGCGTAATGGTAACGAATTTTCATCAAATGCTTCAAATTTGAATAACCCAATTTTCTATAAACCTAGAAAGTTGAATTTTGGTGTTTAGTAAGGTCTTTCCGAAGGCAATATATTCACCAAATTTGATCAAAATTGCTTTGTAATTTTCGGAGATAAAAAATTTTTACGAAAGAAAACTCAAAATTTTTATGGAAAGCCTTGTCCGATTTTCCTGGTTAACGAACTAATCCAAGCTATTAATAAAAGAAAGGTACTTGCCGAGTTTCATCAAAATCGGTTAATCACTTTTTAAGTTATCGGTTGGATGACCTGACCTGACCCCCGGATATGGGTTCTAGGGGTCCTAACTCGCGCTCATTTAAAAACAATTTTTGCAAAGTCTCACCATCGATATCTCTCGATTAGTGAATTTCTTTAAATAAAAATGCACTGAAAATGTTTGGTGCCAGATCATTTCTACGAAAATTCACCACCATAACGCATTTGCTGCGTCCAGACTTTTTTATGTTTGCTTTTGTGTTCTGTGAAGAATTCCGGTTAACATGTGATAAAAATCCAAATTTTCAAAATAACATCATTACGGGAGAAATATAATTTTTCACGGAAATTATTCAAAAAAAAAGTTCGGGACGCAGCAAGTGCGTTATAGTAGTGAATTTTCATTAGAATTGTACACTATTCGTAAGATATACTATTAAAACTAATTGTTTAAATTTAACTGGACCATTGAGATCGGTTTTAGAGTCCTAGTTAGCGATTATTTGAAAAAAAAAGTTTTATATGGAGCTACAAAATTAAAATTTGGTCTTAGATATAATATGTAAATACTGCAAGTGTCTTTAAAAAAACTGTGTTACAAATTTCATTAAAGTTACAACAGTTTTTCAGAAAAAAATTAATTATTTACAAAGGGAATGACCTTGTCAAATCATAAATATGGCAAGTATTTTTCCTTATTAATTGTTTGGATGGTTTTGTTTTAGTCAACCCATCCAGTTTTTGCAAACAATAAACAAAAAAGGTTTTTAAAAACAAATTTGTAGTTATCCGCGAAGCTCATTATGTTATTTTTCTTTAATTTAGTACCCACGTGCGTTTACATAGGTCTTACTATGGTTCAAGATTGAAGATGCTGGTTTAATGGGAAATTTATTGAGTTATCGGATTTATTTTTACGAAAATTTTCTATCATAACAAAAAACTTTTTCTTGTTTATTGTTTGCAAAAACTGTATGAGTTGACTAAAACAAAACGATCTAAGCAATTAATAAGGAAAAATACCTGCCATATTTATCGCTAACAGTTTACACAATTATTGTTAGTAGATTGTACTTTATTGTGCACAGCTCTATCTATAAAATTTTGTGTAAACTAGAGCTCTCGTACTACCTGGTCCTGCACCGAGGTGTCGTTCCTGTCGTATCTCTCATAACGTTGTCCACGGTGATAACGTGCCACAACCTCCATTGTTTATATTTGTATCTACGATTTATTTAAGTAGCATAGCAATACATATAAGGTCTTTTCACTTTGTCCAACATTGTAGATATTGCATTACAGAATCTGAAGTGATGTCGAGGATTATTTTATTTATTTATTTATTTATTTAAATTTGCACCTACAAAATTAAACAATTCCAAATCGTACTTAAAAAAAAAACAAAAAAACAAACAATAACTCAAGTAACAATTTTATTATTAATTTCGAATAACTTTATTTTCCTTTGATCAAACGACTTGAAAATTGGTACATAACTACATCTGCCTATGTTCTTTTAAGTTGCAAATATTCGTTTCAATCACTTAGACAATTTGAGAGATATTGTGTTTGAAAAAATATTTTTTAATTTTTTATTAAGTAAAATTGGCCGTTAAGATTTGATGAACGAACTCATCCAAGCCATTAGCAAAATAAGGGCAATTCCCAAATTTGGTTTAAATCAGTGAAGTATTTCTTGAGTTATCGGTTGGATACATACATACATACATACATACATACATACATACATACATACATACATATATATATATATATATATATATATATATATATATATATATATATATATATATATATATATATATATATATATATATATATATATATATATATATATATATATATATATATATATATATATATATATATATATATATATATATATATATAAACATTTTAGCTGACCATGGAAATGGGTTCCAGAGGCTCTAATTCGCTCTCATTTGAAGAAATTTTCCGAAAGTCTCACCATCGATACCTCTCTATTAGTGAATTTTCTTAATGAAAATTTACAAAAATACATTTAAAATTTCGGATTTAAATGTTTATGTATTTTTTTAAATAATTTGAAATCCGCGCACGCAACGAATAATTTACGTCAGCAGATGCAGGCATGCTGCACGAAAAATTTATTTGATATCTAATAATGTTTTACGGGGCCGGCACACGTAGTAATAGCCACGGCTAACAAATACGTTAGTTGGAAAGGTCAGTGGCGTACTGGCAAAAAAAAAAAAAGAAAACGGTGTTCTTGAAAGTTTTGTACTACATTCTGAGTAAGTGTCAGTAAAATAACATGGCTGTCATTTTGACTTTTGAGGTTACACTTGTTACTTATTACCTTTGGAATGAAAATGCGATTTCTTCTGTTTACTGCATGCTACATCGTAGTGATAGTAATGGGCGGAAAGTCATTTAGAACAAACCGTTATCCATTGGTAAAAAGAGAATGCCTAAAAGTAAATAATACACAGAACATATATCGCCACTCACCAGGATCCAGAAAAATCACTTTTTTAATCGTATTTTTTTTTTTTTTTAGTGTACCCCTACCGTATACCCGGCCGATCCCTTCGACCCTGTGGCTGATGCCGCCACTTTGAAGAAGGCCATGAAAGGCCTTGGCACCGATGAAAAAACCATAATCGATGTGTTGGCCCGCCGAGGTATCGTCCAGCGCCTGGAGATTGCCGAAACTTATAAGACTTCCTATGGCAAGGACCTTATCTCTGACCTGAAGAGTGAATTGGGCGGAAAGTTTGAGAATGTTATTGTAGCCTTGATGACACCACTGCCACAGTTTTATTGTAGGGAGCTGCATGATGCCGTTGCCGGGTTGGGCACAGATGAAGAAGCTATTATTGAGATCTTGTGCACTTTGACCAGTTCTGGAACTAGGACTATTTCTCGCGAATATGAAAACAGTAAGTACTACCTACATCTATCTTTATATTGAAATATGAAAAATTGACTTGATCAGACTGTCGCGGACCTTAGGTTGATTGTAACATTTTTACTTTGTTATTCATGAAAGTGTTTCATTTAATTTGTTCTAATTTGTAATTTTTACTTATGCTTAATGCAGTTTGATTAGAAGAAGCTGTTGTCAAAGCACAAGATTCTGTAAGTTTGCTTACGTTTTGTAGTTACTCACTCTAATTACCTCCAGTGCTACATGCTACGTACTTTTCTTAACAGTGTCCACCCGTTTGTTACCGGTTTACTTTATAGGGGAAGTACGGCTGTGATGGCCCCCTTTTTTTTGATCACTTGTAACTTGCGTTAAATTTGTGATAATTAAGGTATATTTGCAGTTATATGTGTAATAAAGTGTTTACTAACTAATAATAAATAAATTATTTCTAAACATTTATGTAAACCGGGGAGAATTAAATTTATGTGAGTTGTGTGGTGTGCCATCATATCTGCACATGTTCAGATATGATGGCACACTAACAGCTTTCAATTAATTTAAATGATATGTTATTTGAAATTCATAATAAAACATTTTGTTAAAGTAAACCTGTTATATAATGTCATTTAAGGAAAAAATTCAGGAAATCATAAAAGTTATTGAAGATATAAAATCTGTTTTTGCACTAATATATTAAGAATACAATAAATAAACTGTCATTATGATATACTCGTCGAAAAAAATTAAATAATTTTCATATAAAACAATGTAATTTAAAATCATTGAAAACGGTAGGGAATTTAGTCACTGCATAATTCACAGATGAACATCTTAGTTTTTCTGTCGATACCTGCACATGCATTGTGGCACCACTTCTTGCAATGTTGGCACTGGATCCAGGGTTCCTTTGGCCTGGATAATGAAAATAAAGAATTGCAATATATGCAACCCACATCATCCTCTTCCTCGTCTGCTGGGAAAGGTTCTTCTGGTTCATCATCATCTTCCTGTATTTTCAACACTTTCTTTGCAGAGCGAGCAGCTTTTCGTTGTTCAACGATTTTCTTCTCATCGTGTCTTGCTTTTGCCATATCAATGTCAGGTGTTGTATTTAATACTCCTACCTCGCCGCCTTTTCTTTTTCGCTTTTGTCGAGAAGTTACTTGCGGAACAGGAGATATTTGTGATATTAGAACTGAACAATTAACATCTTCCTGTATATCACCTTCAGTTGTAGTTTTAGGTAACTCTTCATCTCTTTGAAAAGATTGTTCATCTTCAGCATGGTTAACTTGATTATTGCATGAAGTAGACGCTTTGGATTGTAGTAATGTTACTTCTTGCACTGAAGACTGTGATGGTTCTCCTGAAGTAGATGATAAATTGTCTTCTGCCACATTGGTTGTTTCTGAAGGAAGGAATTGCCAGTCAGGGAATATATCTTCATTAAATGGGCATATCCCTGTTTTTCGAAAGCCATTAACAGCATTGGCGACGGTAGCAGCTTGAGTATAGGCTTCTGCGAATAAGTGACCAACTTGAAAGTGAGTTACTGTTCGACCAGGATGAGTATGTAGCCACCTTCTAAGAGCCTGATTATAGTAAGTAGTTAGAGGGCCATAGAAGCTAACATCTAATGGCTGCACCCTATGGGTGCAGTGTGGTGGAAAGCAAAACAAAATTATATTATTTTGCTTTGCGAACTCTAGCACGTCTAGGTGTTTGTGGCTGGAATGGCCATCGAGAAGTAATAGAATCTTCTTTTCAGCTGAGGGTTTTGCAAATTTAATAAAATGTTTTAGCCAAAAAAAGAAAACTTGCCCAGTCATCCAACCACTTTCTTGAGGGAATCCAACGCACCCTGGGGGCGCATTATCCAACAACTCCTGTTTCATGTTTTTTCTCGGGAAAATTATAGCAGGAGGTATGTAATTTCCAAGGGCATTGATGGAGCATACAACAGTAAAATGTTGTCCTCTTTCTGCACTCGTTACCGACCCTACTTGTTTTCGTCCTTTTGAGGCCAAAATTTTATCCGTTCTTGATTGTACGGTCGATAATCCCGATTCATCCATATTATAAATCTGGTCAGGCTCAAACTTGTATTGATCTATAATAATTTTAAGGGTAGTAAAATACTTGCTTATTGTAACTTTATTAAAGGCTTGCGCCCGCGCTAGTGATGTGGCCTCAGGCTGCCTTAAACTAATCGACGGATTCCTTTTTACAAAAGCATGAAACCAGTCCCATCCAGCCATTCGCTTTTCTTGGTTAAAACTGTGTTTGCATTTCATCTTTTCAGCTAATTCAAATGCCAGTTTTCTTAAATCAGAACACGTCAAGCCAAAAAATCTAGATTCCAACGATTTTACGTGATTAACTAGTTGCATTTCAACTTCATCGGAGAAAACTTTAACACTTCCGCCTAAAAAACCCTTTTTGCTACCACGTAATACTTTATTTTTGTCCTCTGCTCTTCGCCTTAGAGTACTTTTCGGTACATTAAATGTTTTGGAAGCCAATTTCCATCCCATTTCTTTAGACCGGACAGCTTTGATTGCTTGGTTCATATTCTCCTCAGACCAGCTCTGCCTATCAATTTTTTGCTTTTTGTTGTTCATGATTTCAAGAGGGGGGGGGGGGTTAATGGCTGCAATACAACGATAATATCTTTTACTAAGCGAATTATATTTAATCAATAATGTTGATGGTTTGGCTATGATGGCACACTATGCCATCATAACCAATTATTGGTGTGCCATCATAGCCGAAATCCCTTTACTTTAGAAAATTGAATAGAGAACGGCAACCGTGTAAATAAATAACGTGCAAACATGCCACATTATAGGTTAGGCACAACGAAACAATTTAGTAGCTATAAAAGTATTTTACCTTTAAATTTAAGTGAATTATTAGTCATACTAGAACATACAAAAATGAACTTGAAGCTTACCAAAATATATTTTTTATTGTATAAAGTTTATGAGTTAAACTATGATGATTAAAATTACGCGGCGCAGCTTTCGCATCACACTACTCAAGTACAGTACACGTTTGTATCGCTGGCTGCATAAGAAGTGGTGAATATCAGAGGTGTGCCAACATAGCCGGTGTGCCATCACAGCCGTACTTCCCCTACCATGATGGTTTCCATGATATCGTTGTATTTGTGACTATATTTAGTATTCATACCCAAAACAAAGATTAGGTAGTCAATCGTTATTTACAATTTACATCTTACCAAATACTATATAATGACAATACGGGTAGTGATGGGTTGTTATTTAACAGTCTGTTATATTTTAACTGTTGTCGAGACGCAACAGTAACAACCTGTTATGGATATATACAAATAACAGGTACAGTGGAGGGGATGCTGTTGCGCTTTACACTAGAACTCTGAGTCGTATCTGTTTCTGTTGTCGTATCTGTTTCTGTTGCACTGCTACGATGAAGCAACTTCTGTTTTCATCCGCAACTGTTATAACAGGATGAATGGACATGAGACTGGGAATGGGGTATAGAGCGGACTTTACTTCATAACATAATACTGTTTTCATCCGCAACTGTTATAACAGGATGAATGGACATGAGACTGGGAATGGGGTATAGAGTATAGAGCGGACTTTACTTCATAACATACTACTTTATACTAGTGTGCTCACAGCTTTGGGAACGTAGGGTCGTCGGTACAATGAAACTGTTAAATTTTGACAGGTTGTTGATTCACACAAAACACACATATATTTACAATTTATAAACAAACACAAAATATGAAAAATGTAAATAAAATCAACGATGTTTCTTTTTTTCTTTGAGAAAAATTGTCTTACACTAAAAAAAAATACTTTTCTAACAAAACACTTTCAAAGTTCTGAGTTTTTGTTGATGAACATTATTTGACTGACTTTGGTCGACGAAAGTCTGTTACGTTACTGATATGTATACAAATGTACAGTTATGCTTTAACATGAGTCCTTAGGTATTATATTAGGTAGTTTCTTTGCTCATTCTTCTTTGCCTTATGTAACTAATAAATCAATATTTCTTTTTACTTTTTACTTTGGAAATCTAAGAAATGGGTCCGATTTTAAACATCTTTTTTTAATTACTACTGCAAAATAAAAAATCGCTGAAACTTAAAAAATCTCAGAAACAGTACCAATTTTAATGAAATTATAAAAATATTCCCTGTACCCGGTATAGTTGAAACCAGACACACTTCGCCCTATAGGTAGAGAGAAAAAAATTAGTTTTAATTTTTTAGTGAATTTTCTTAAAAAAAATTCACTAATGAGGAGATCCCGACTTTCGAATTTTGAAAAAATTTCTTCAAATGAGCGCTAATTGGGACCCCTGGAACCCAAATCCGAGGTCGGTTTCAGACTTTATATATATATATATATATATATATATATATATATATATATATATATATATATATATATATATATATTTATATATTTATATATTTATGTGTCACACCTATAACTAAAAAAATAATGGACCGATTTTGATAAAACTTGGTGAGTACCTTCCTTTCACAAGTGGCTTGGATAAGTTCGTTAGCCAGGAAAATCCGCCGAGGTTTTCCCGGAAAATTTTGTGTTTTTTTTTTCGAAAAAAATCGAAATTATTTCTCCGGAATTAACAAAGTAAGGGCAACCAAATTTCACACGCGGGTTTATATCATTATGGGTAAAATACCTACGAAAATTTAGCTCTGTAGGTTAAAGGACAAAAAAGTTACAGGCATTTAAAGAACAATAAATTTGGGTTTTCCTCAAAACGTCAAAATCGCGACTTTAAACGTCAAAATTGGTGAGTACCTTCCTTTCGCAAGTGGATTGAATAAGTTCGTTAGCTAGGAAAATCCGCCGAGGTTTTCCCGGAAAATTTTATGTTTCCTTTCGAAAAAAAATTATATCTCCAAAATTAACAAAGTAAGGGCAACCAAATTTCATACGCGGGTTTATATCATTATAGGCAAGTTACCTACCAAAATTTAGCTCCGTAGGTTAAAGCACAAAAAAGTTACAGGCATTCAAAGAAAAATACATTTGGCTTTTCCTCAAAACGTCAAAACCGCGATTTTAAACGTCAAAATTGGTAATATTTAGGCAATGAACCTGACATTAGTATGAGCTATGGAAGGAAAATGTCTCAAGAATAATATTTTACAAAGCCTGAAGTCTCAGTTTCAATCGTCATTGTCCTTCATTTTACTAAAATATTCCCAGAAAATTCATTTCAAATAGACCCTTTCTCTGATGTTTTGGCTGTCGGTTTAGTTAAGTTGATGCTTTCGCTGTAGGTTTAGTGAAGTTTATGGTTTAACGGTCTATAATTTTTAGCTAATTTTCGTAGAAAAAATTCGCTCCTGCATTTTAGCATATTTTATCGAAACATGATGCATGTTTGTAAGAAAAAATCTGGACACAGTAAGTGCGTTTTGGTAGCAAATTTTCATTAAATCCTCCAAATTTCAATAACTCATTTGCTATTAACGTAAGTTTTGTTGGTTAAGAAACCAACATTTAACTGTATTTTCGGAAAATTTTTGTATGAACGCAGCAAGGGCGTTTCGGTTGCGAATTTTCATTAAATGTTTCAAATTTCAATAACTTAATTTGCTATTAACCTAAGGTTCATTGGCTAGGAGACCAGTTTTCTCAGAAACATTTAAAGTTTATTTTCCGAAAAGTTTTGTACTTTTTAAAATAATTATTTTGATAAAATATGATACACTGTTCCTAGTATATAGGTTATACCGGTAACCAAATTGATGCCTGCTCGCATTAGAGCGATATATTTGTAATTAAAAACATTTTAATGAAAATGCACTTCCATAACGCACTTGCTGCGTCCAGAGTTTTTATTTTAAATTATTTATTTTATTTTTTGCCTACAATAATTCATGTACTTCATAAGTCTCATTTTCAAGGAAAAGATGGCTATAGAGGTTTTCAAGCTCAGTGATTAACTAATACTTAATTAGTAAAGAAAATTCGAAAGAAATTCTGCATTGTTGAATTTTTTACCAAATTATTATTAGTGATGAATACCCAAAAAAAAAACTCCATTTTTTTAATAAAAAATTAATTAATTGTTTTAAACATAATACAAGAATATTTTTTATTTTAAACATTACCCAACTACACCACCGGACGGGTTCAGCTACTGTTACTACGTCTACGTGGAATTCTTAATAATTCATAATTCATACTGTTATTTTCAACCTGTTATATTTAACTGTTATTTCTAAATAACAGGCACAGTTGCGACCTGTTACAGCAATATAACAGTTTTTCCCATCACTAAATACGGGCCACTCCTATGCTTTAGCATTGGTGATATTTGTGACAAGTACACTAGTGCACCTCGCGTGAAGTACTGACAACTGAGCGGGTAATTTGAATTGTATATTTACCTGCATATTCTTAATTTAGACAAATGGTATATTATAGATGAATATAAAAACTTGTACATGACAAAACAGTGAAAATTTTCTGATTATATAGTTATAAATAGAATTTGTATCAACAATCAGCTTGAAACCCAAATGAATTCAGCATCAATAATTCTGCAAATTTCTCTTACCCATAATCTTATTTCATCATAATTTAATGTACTACCTTGAAACCGTCGTTAAACTATTATTTTAAGGGCATGTATAGAAACATACTGAAAGCTGTTTCTGAGGATATTGAGTTACAATCTGTACTTACCTTAAATAAATGTTTTAGGTATAAATGGTAGCACAGTACTCAATTTGCTATATCTCTACATAAAAACTGTCTCATTATCTAATATTTTAAAATATGTAACTGATATATTTAGTACATAATTAGGAAATTGTGCAGATGAAGGGTGAGACTAACTCTTACTTCCGTGAATAAATCTATTAGAGGGCTGAATATGCTATTTCTACTTGTCTCTTTAAAAACTTGTCTTGGGAAGATAATTAAAAGCCTTTATACCTATAAATAGGTACATGATGGTAAATATTACACAATAAATTATCTTCTGCGAATTGTACATATTGGCATAAAAGTGATTCTGAATTTGTCTTCTGCTTCAACATATAAATTCTTTTGGAAGTGACATCGAAATGTAAAGTGCACCTTGTGTTTTCAATACTATATCCAAAACAGTTATTTTTGATAACAGTACCCTTTTCTTGCATCTATAATATAAAATTATCGTCAATCCATGTTATAGTTATTGTTTAATATTGATTATTAGGCGAATTTGTAAAAGAATCGCTGGTAACAAAAGAAAACACAAAAAATCATATTCACGTTTCGCCCCGGAAACCTATGAAATGTCTTTAATAGATTTAGCACGTTATAATTCGAATAATTATAGATTGCACACACCCAACCACTAACACTTATTGTAAAAAACACCGCTCAAACTTAAATATACACAGTTAAACACCAGCAATTGCTAGTGTTACACGTTCTCGAACGACGTAACATCAGCACTATCCGCTAGGGGCGCTGATATTCTTAAAACACGAACCGGAGTGTCCTGTATTGTCATTATAGAGTATTTGATCTAACCCCAATCGTTTAGGTGCTTTGCAGGGAGTATTTTATTTTCGTGTCGGCGGCACTGACAAACAATGTCAAAATTAATGTGCCAGAAAAAATTACACTTTTGTGAAAGACTGATTTTAAATGGAACTAATTGTTTTTTCAAGTACAAAATTTTGACCAACAGTTAGGCATGAATACAAGCAAGATTGAGTTAAAATTTTACAAGTTGCAGTTGAAGGTTTTAAATGACATGATTTATCGATAAAATTTTTGCTATTTATATGCACAAGCTGAAGTTTTAATTCAATTAATAAACAAAATTAACTGCAAAAAAATTAAAGACGTTTATGAATAAAATACCTCTGAACCTTAAAATAACGTTCATTTAATGGACTATATTACAACGTGGCCACACTGTATTACATAGTAATTCTGCAGAATACTTAAGTAAGCACATTTTATGGAAGTAATTAAATTTTACAGTACAGTTTATAGTAATTCTTTTAGAGTTCCGTCACCAGTGGAAACAAACTATATATAATGTATAAAATTTTACTTTACAATCAGTATGTTCGCCATCCTTGTAATTTAATTAAAATGAAATTTTTGATTTTCTGTCCATTAACTTGAAATCACCAAGTAACTTTTTTTGTGTTTTAGTGTATGGTAAATCATTGGAACACGACTTGAAAGGAGATACCTCAGGAGCTTTCAAAAAATTGCTGGTTTCTCTATGCCAGGTGAGTTTTTATAATAATTATAAGTAATAAACAGATGCTTTGGAAAACAAAATAATTCAAAAATATTAACAAATTTATATGTAATAACATACGAATTGTTCACTAAGTGAAAATTGGAACCTGTGGTGAGCACTGATAGGCAAACACTTGGAGAACCCAAATCACCACAACACATAAAAAAAAACCTGACGATCGTTTCACTAACCAAGTTAGCGTCATCAGAGGATGAATAATTCTAGATATCTTCTATCCACAACTCTATTTATATTCTTCTGCAAGTAGTCGGTCACTAACGATTTAGGGAGGTTTAACGACACCAAAATTAACATATTTCTTTTGGTGGAAATATCTGTATTCTTTTATTATCTATCGGACGTGCTTATGCCGGTATTTATTTTATAAAGTAATCTATCAGGACACTGCCCATAGGCGACGGAGCTAGATTCGTATATTTTTTATTTATTTTTATTACCATATTTAGCAATATATATATATATATATATATATATATATATATATATATATATATATATATATATATATATATATATATATATATAGTTTCGAAGGCGTTTAGCTGTCCTGGTTGTTTAAGATTTTTATTAAGTTTAGATTTTTCTCATTAACGTGGTGATTATTATCCCAAATATGTCAGGTGACTGAAGATCTATCTATAGTACCGTATCTTAATTGTGGTAAATGTTCTTTGAATTTAATTCCAATAGATCTTTTTGTTTGGCCGACATATTTAAGATCATAATCTTTACAACTTATTTAATAAATTCCCGACATTTTGGCCGTACTATCCTTGTCTTTTGGGTTACCCAGCAAGTTTTGAAAATATGTTTTGTCGAAAATTCTATTTGTAAATTGGCTTTTTTAATAATGCTATTTAGACCCCTCGTGATTCGAGGTTCAAATGGTAAGCAAACAAACTTTTTTCGGCTTTCTTCTAAAAAGTCATTGATTCCGCTAACATTTTCTTTGTTTTCTGTTTGTTAATTAATTTCTCCACTAGGCAAGCTGTGTATCCGTTATATACGGCGACGTTCTTTATATACTTTAATTCTTTGGTAAGACTACTTTTACTTAAAGGAAAATTAATTAATCTGTTTACTAAAAAAATCAGACTGGCCATTTTTTGTGTGTGCAGATGATGAGAGTCATTCGGAATGTAACTTAGAGTGGTGGTTTCCTTCCTATGGACATCGAATTATAAAGTGTCTTTGTTTGTGATAACTAGTACATCTAGAAAGGGTAATTTATTATTAATTTCTAATTTGTGGATAAATTTTATAGAATCAAATTTATTGTTTAATTTGGCAATAAAATCTTATTCTGCAAATGTTTGTGTTAAATCTGCGAAAATATCATCCACGTAACGAAATCACACTCTAGGAAAATACTCACTTTCACTGTCAAGAGCTGTTTCAAATCTACTCATGAAAAGGTCTGCAATAAATGGTGATAGCGGGTTGCCCATTGCCGTGTCTTGGGTTTGTTCAAAAACTCACTGTTGAATTGAACAATAATTTGTTTAATTCAAAGGGAGAAATATTGTTTTTATGGTAAAGCAGTTAAAGGTAATAAGGATGTGATTTTGGACAAAAACTAGTATAAAGATAGAGTTTATAACGCCATAGAGACAGGACTCTATAAAAAACTAAATGAAACCCGCTACCAAAAATGATTTTGGACGTTAAAAATAGTCTAAAGAGTTGTCACAACCTTATATCAAAAGACTTAAGAAGAAAGTTACAAGTTGCAAATCCTAAAGTCGCCAAGAAGTACGATCCCCCAAAAATTCATAAACCAGGAAAATCAATGATACCTATTGTTTGGGCTATAGATTCCCCGACATACAATTTAGCAAATGAATTTGTTTGAATAAAAAGCTTGCCTGTCAAACAAAAAAAGTTTTTCAGTAACAAATTAACTTGAATTTATTAATAAAATTAAAGAGGTTAAATTGATTGAAGGCGAGGTTTTGATTTCATTTGATGTAGCCTCATTGTTTCGTAGTGTTCCTATGAAGCAAGTGTTAACGTATTTAGAAGAGTTGTTAAAAATGAATAACATAAATGAAAATGTCTGCAAAGAATATTTAACTTTAACAAACCTTTGTATTAAACAAAATACGGGGTGCCCACTCGTATGGAAAACAGGGAAAACCGGCGAAAGTCAGGGAACTTGTAGAAGAAAAATGTTTATCTGTTGATATGGTGATGAAATGTGTCAACTGCCTTAAGCCTGGCGTATTCCTCCGGTGTAACAGCATTTGGTTCCTCTCCCAAGTAACAAGTTCATTTCTCATGTGGCTTTTTGTGAGCCCATAATAGGGCTCTGGCCCATAGCATGATGTTGCTGTCCTTTTTGCAAGGCTACCTGCTTCCTCATTTCCTTCAATGCATTGATGCCGTGGCATCCACATGAAAGTTACTTTGTTGTTCATAGTTCATTGCTTCAAGAATTGTTTGCGAGATTTTAGCGCCTTTAGTACTTTCTGACTTTCCAAGAGGATGTAGATCTGTCTATTTCTGAGTCTTTGTAAGTACTCCTGTGCACAGAGATTTATAGCAAGCATTTCTGCTTGGAAGATGGTGGAAGTTTTTCCTAGGGACTTAGCGAGTCTAAAGTTAGGTCCTTTTATTCCGCCCTGCTCCTTCTATTTGTTGAGACCCGCCTGTATACCATACAGATGAGTTGTTTGTCAGCATTTCACTGTCTGGCCCAAACGGAACTATGAAATCCAACTTAGCTGCATTTGGTCTGTTCATTTGGTGACTCCAATGGAATAATTTCCTGGATCTTCACATGGCCAACGAACTTTGCTGGTTTGAATTTGTCCTCTTTAAATAGTCTTAAGGCAAGTGGTGTTCTAAAAACAGCATAGCAAATCTTTCAAAATGGTGGGGTGCGGTCATTGAAAAGCAGAGCGATCGCATAGAAGGTTCATCAAAATACATGGACTAAAATATAATAAACATGTAAATAATAGCATACTTTGCATTCTTATTGAAATTACCCTTGCATTTATTCTGGATGTACTTACTATAGGAACGAAATAATTTGTTTTTAGGCTAACCGTGATGAGAATAAAGGTGTGAACAAGGCTCAAGCTACAGCTGATGCAGAAGCCTTGATTGCTGCAGGTGAAGGTAAATGGGGTACTGAGGAATCCGAGTTTAATAAGATCCTGATCACCAGAAGCTACGAGCAGCTGAGACAGGTATTCGGCGAATATGAGAGACTGGCAGGAAAGGACATAGAAGAGGCCATCAAGAAGGAAATGTCCGGAGATGTTCAAAAGGGTTTCCTAGGAATTGGTAAGTTCAAGAAAATTTCCTTGTCTGTTTGTGTAGCTTTTTTAAATCTTTATTTTCTGTGATTAGTTTTAATACTTAAATATAATGGCCATCAGTACATTCCTTAGCTTAATATATTAAAGTTTCCCATATTGTAACCTCTTGGCATGATTTGGGTGCCACCCTGAAGGCTTTTGCCATTTTGTCTTGGGTGCAAACTTAAAGACTTTTGCCATTTTGTCATCGCCAACGAAACATTGATCCAGCACTTTATGCCAGAAACCAAGAACACCTTAAACAATGGACATAATTTTTTTTCTTCTTTAATGTCCGTCTATTTCCATGACTGTCCAATCACCAAATCCAGGGAGTAGTTTAACCTTTCCTTTCTGTAAATTTTGCTGAACCCTTATCCTTTCTGTATAGATAGGTAGGGATCCTAAGAAGCCTAATATGGCATGGTACACATGCCATTGGCTTTACGCACCCTCCAAAGTGCGGAATGTGTAGACATTTAGACTTGCTCAATGCCACAACCTCAGTTGATGTTAATTCTACATATTCACTGAAAAAAACAAAATAATGCCTTTTCAAAAAGTGGTTTGATGAATGTCTCGTGCCAGAAGTAAGAAAATGGTTGAAAGACTATGATCTACCCCAAAAAGCGTTGCTGCTTCTCGATAATGCTCCCGGTCATCCGTCCGAAGAAGAACGTACAAAAAAGGATAAATGTATCACTGCGATGTTTATTCCAAACTGCACCGTACTGATCCAACCAATGGATCAGCATATCATTCAGGTTGTCAGGCAAGACTACAAGAAAAAACGGCTGCTGACGGTGATTACAAAAGACCAAGCTATAGCGAAAACATTAAAATTAAACATAAAAAAGTTGGGTTTCTCCCTTTGTCAATCTTGGAATGCATTGCCCCCATTAGCCATTACATCGCCATGGAAAAACTTATAGCCAGAAATTGTCCCCACTCCCGGCACCGCTCCTCAAATCAGTGTTACTTCGGAAGTCATAGAGCACGTTGTTACTGAAAAGCAGATTAGTTTGCAAAATTTGGAAATCTGGAATGGATGAAGAAGAAAGTGTGTACCATCAAATGTCCTATGAGGAGATTGTCAACCAAGTTTTTATTCCAATAATAAATCAATATGATGAAGACATCGCAATGACTCCACAAGTGCCAGTTAAAGATGCGATTAAGCATTTGAGGTGGATATGCAATGGGCTAAGGAGAATGGTGCATCATACAACGAAGTTTTACTTCTGAGGAGACTGAGAGACAAGACATTACTCTCATGTTTAGCCAATGTAAAACAAAAGAAAATGTATGAATATTTGTAAGCACCATAAAATTATTTGTTTTAACTAAGTCCCATATCGTATATTATGCAGTACGTATACATTTGATCTTACCATTTTTGTAATGTACATATGTAATTTATCGGATTACATACAAGCTACTCCTTTTAAGAAAAGTTTCAGATTAAAAGAGGTCGGTGGCAGTACACTATAGTCCAACAAATTTGATCATCCAACACCACCTTGCAAAACGTTTGTCAGATTACCACGGGTCAACTGTAGTGTTTTGTCTGCGAGGCTAGATGTCAGATGTTTCTCAGGTCTAGGGTTGAACACACTGAGATCTTAGAGACGATCTCCAACGAGATTTGGGGAGCAGGCAGATTGAGGCCCTGTAATCGAGCTACAAAAACCCACCCTATCTTTATCCACCGCTCAATGGAGTAGGTAGACTGAGGCCTTAGAGTTAATTTCCTTAACCCCTTGAAAATGGCTCCAAAACAGGAGCCAAATCGTCTGGTTTTAAAAGATTCTGAACTCAGTTCAACCAAGGGCGTAGATATGTTTATTCTTGGGGAGGGTATCTCAAAAATACAAAGGTAAACCAAATTACACATACAAAGGCTTAAAAATGAATTGAATTAAGATAATTGAACAAAAACCTGCGAAAATATTAATAAGAAAACAAAATTAAATATGTCCCACATTAGTAACTAAGACACAGCAAGTGTGTTATGGTAGTGAATTTTCATAGAAGTGCTCTGCACCATTTTTTTTTTAATATTAAATGCTTAGTACTCTTTTTTCTTGTAACATATATATCTAAGTTTTGTATATAGTTTACTTTTTATAACATAAACTTACATTTCAAATTTGGTTACCATAGCTTTGTTATTTTCGGAGATAAAATTTTATTTCGAAAGAAAACCCAAAATTTTCCAGCAACACCTGATCTAATTTTTCTGGATAACGAACTTATCCAAGCCACTTACAAAATGAAGGTACCTGCCAAATTTCATCAAAATCTAATTATTATCTTTTGAGTTATCGTGTGATTTTTTTCTATGAAAATTCACTAAAAACAATTAAAAAAATCAAACTCGAAATCAGAGTAATGCCAAGGTTCTGCTTTTCTTTTGTTTCCCAACTCCCTTCAAAACTTTTTCGTCACTTGTAGGAACGCTCTGATCTTCATGCATGAAGGCTAGGCCACCTAACCTCTGTTGTCCCATTTTTAAGCTGAGCCAATTTTTAAAGGTTCTTTTCGCGGAAAAACACTTTTCTGCAGGTTCCACACTGGCAGGCAAAACTGCAAAAAATGTCAGTGCGAGATGTAGCTATATCACGAAATACTTCTTTATCAGATAATTTGAGAGTTTCAACAACTTCATCAAGCACCTGGAGAACTGTTGCTCTATTCTCTAACACCCAAATTTAGCTGTACCTAAATCCGGACCCAAAGTTACTCATAAAAATCTGAACTCTTATTATTATTTTCCTATTCCAGCAAATATTTTGATACGTTTTTTTTTTGACGATTAAATGTCGTCATTTCTTGCACTATAGCTGCAGGAATGATATTTTCATTTCCAGGCAAAAAAAAAGTTTTACAATTAAAGTGAAACTTGAGATCCTCCATGATGTTATTTAATAGAGAAACGAAAATGCCAGTTTCATATTTCTGAGGGTTTCGCTTTGAACGGTAGTATGGTTTAAACCTTAGTAAGATGTATCTGTCTATAGTGTTTATACGAGAAAACCTTATGGAAATATTTAACTCATTGCGCAGTTTGTCAATTTCTTCATACAACCTGTGAAACATCAGTCTGCACTCATTCTTCTTTCTTCTAGGACATCTAAAGGACCATGAACCAATTCTTGAGCATATTTTCTTGAAAAAGCATATTAACAAGAAAATTTCAACAGTTTTACTTAAAACGAGATTTTTGGAAACATAGTAATTTTTTCTCTCCATCGGTCTAATCAGGTCTAATCGGGGTAATTACCACCATTACCCATCCCTTATCTACGCCCTTGAGTTCAACCAAAGAACCAAGTATATCTCACACTAATGAACAGGGAAACCTTTCTGAACATATATATGTACATTTGAATGTATGACATACCGTGTATCTTTTGATGGTGAAATAAAAAACTATGAACTATGTGTATTTGTATATTTTATGAAAATATTTTTTGCAGTGAAATGTGTGAAGAGCAAAGTAGGATACTTTGCTGAACGTTTGCACGATTCCATGGCTGGATTGGGCACGAACGATAAGACTCTCATTCGTATTGTTGTGTCCAGGTCAGAAATTGACTTGGCCGACATTAAACAAGCATTCCAGGATAAATATGGAAAGTCTCTGGAAAGCTGGATCTCTGTAAGCATTTTTAGTTTATACATTTATTAGCCTCACCCATTTTCTATTATATCTGTTTAATTTTTATATTGACAATTCAAAATATCTTTGCTTTGTCATTTGTAACTAATAGATTTTAATATGCCAATGTTTATTAACATTATTTTTATGGCTTAGCTATAATTACAACTTGAGATTCATTGCTGGCTAATTTTTCAATTTCTAAACTCATGTTAAATATGAGAACTCTAAAAATGGGATTCGAAAGCATTTGAGCAATCTCGGCGTGAGAGACTAGAATATAAGACGCCCTACACACGTAACGATTTATCGTACTGCACGTGGAACTGCAGGTCGTAGAGAAAATCGTATGGGTTGCAGTACAACCATTTTCTGTACACACGATTCAACACATCGTACTGCAGCGGTTCAGATTATTTCATTTATTACGGTATAATAATAGAAGCGCTAGAGTGAACAGTGCATTATTTTGTCTTCAAGAACTTCAAAAAGGAAAGCTGTTACACTTTTAGCTACAGTGTTGTTGATTGATGAAGATTGTTATGTGTATACTCGAAGGACCATATATAAATTGTACTTTGAGTTATAATAGGTTATTTGATAGATAGTTGCGTTATTTGGGTTAATTAAATAGCAACACCGTAGTTAAAGTTAGGTGACTTATTGAATGATACTCTTAGCGTATCAACACTATATATATATATATATATATATATATATATATATATATATATATATATATATATATATATATATATATATATATATATATATATATATATATATATATATATATATATATATATATATATATATATATATATATATATATATATATATATATATACACACTTATATTAACTGTATAATATACATGTATCTCGACTGAGATATTTAACACAAAATCTTTGAGTTACTAACTTAAAAACTATAATGGTTTTCTGATGTAACAAATGAGCTTATATTCTTAGGGGTGGTGGCTTACAGGAATGTCACATTGAGCAATACAGAACAAAGATGGAACAAAAATCAGTGAGAAAGAGAAAATGGTGTAAAAGGTGTTGATGGACAGAAACAAATAATTGCTCTTATGTGGCTGTTCAAAAAACTCGAACATGAAGAGCCTCTTGATTTTAAAAGTTACTTAAGAATGGATTCTGATGCCTATACGTCTTTGTTGGCTTTAATTTTTAATAAAATTACAAAACAAGATACAATTATGAGGAACGCAATATCTGCTGAAGAAGGATTGGTCGCTACATTGAGATATTTGGCAACAACATGTTCTTATGAAGATCTTAAATTTAGAACAGGTATTTCACCTCAAGCGCTAAGTGAAATTACACCTTAGTTCTTATATTGTTTTTTTGTTTTTTTTTTTTTCATTATTTCTTTCATCCCTTCTGAGACCAATTCCTTAAATTTGTTAAATAAAATATCATAACTGTCATTTCTCTTTATTTTATTTGCGTAATATTTTGATTTCACCTCCACTAGGCAGCTGTTTTCTCTATACATTTCAATAAACTCTTCCCAGAATCTTTTTTTTTAATACACATGATTAATAAAATGAAAAGAATAACTGGCTAACAATAAAATAACAATACACCCGTACAATGAAAAAATCGTAAATGCGCAGTCGTGATAACTCTACACACGTTTCAACTTGCGATTAAACACGACCACTGATACGATATTTTATGGAAGCCCCGTACTGTGAGCGATTCGACTACTACGTACTGCGAGGCATCCAATTTTCCTACACACGCTACTGCTTATCGTTACTGCAGCATTCTGGCCGATGTTGTACTGTATGCAGTACGATAAATCGCTACGTGTGTAGGGCCTTTTAGTCCTTGAATATATTTTTATCACATTAGCACTGGACAAAATCTTTGTATCAACATTATTTTTAAATCTAAATATTATGGTTTTGGTGAGGAGACATACACTCTTTTAAAATCATATCACTGCGAGAGAAAACAAGCCATACAGTGCCATAAATGTCAAATTTTGTATTTAGATGTTGGCTCAGGTGTCCCTCAGGGTTCAATTTTAGGGCCATTTAAAAAAATTATATACACTTCCTCCATAGTCAAAGTCCAGCGAACTCTTTTTTCATGAAACCAGTTGTTGAGGAGGATGTCAGAAATGCTATCAATAAACTTAAAAATACAAAATCAAAGGATATATTTGGTATGGACTCGTATGTCATTAAGAGGTCTGGGGATTTTATTGCTCTACCACTGACACATATCTTTAATCTCTGCGTCACACAGGGTTGTTTCCCTGCATTGATGAAGTGTGCGAAGGTTTTTCAAGAAGGGGGACTGCAATGATCCTGGCAATTTTAGGCAGGTTTCGGTTTTGCCGATACTCTTAAAAATCTTCTAATTCCTTATTTTCCAACAACTTTATAGTTACTTTGAAGATAACCATCTATTCTATGAACATCAGTATGGTTTCCGCAAGAGATGCAGCACCATGGATGCGATATCGTATCTTCTAGAGATCGTAAATTGTGCTTTTGAACAGAGAAAACAGTGCTGTGCAGTTTTTGCAGACTTAACAAAGGCATTTGATTGTGTCCCGCACGAAATATGTTTGACAAAGTTGAGTCATTATGTTATTAGGGGAGCCTGTCTGGAGTTGCTGCGGTCATACCTTAATAATAGAACACAGAGAGTTTTTCATCGTGGGAAATACAGTGAAGTGGGATACATTCGTAGAGGGGTGCCTCAGGGTTCTGTACAAGGGCCACTTCTCTTATATATATAAATGATCTTTCTCCTAACATTCCTGATGGCATCCAACAGAGCAGGATAGCAACAGCCCTCTTTGCAGATTACACAACTTTTATTACCACTGGTAATGCTGGTAGTGATGTCAATAAGACTGTGGACAGTGTTCTTCGTGAGGCGAGAGCTTGGTTTAATGATAATGAACTGTTCCTCAATGAGGATAAGACAGCTTTAATCAGTTTTCATGCCAGGGTCACTTCTAATGAGTCGAATACTGCTAGGAATTTTCTCGGTCTCAACATCGACCCTGCTCTTGTATGGAGGAGCCAAATAGACTTGTTGGCTGGTAGGCTAGCCTCATCAGTGTATGCAGTGCGTAAGATTTCTGCAATGGCTGGACCTGAGGCAGCTTTGATCACCTATTATGGGTTGTTTTACTCACGTCTGAATTACTGTTTGCTTGCATGGGGGAAATGCAGCAAGTGTCCCCTCGCCGCAGAGTCTGCATGCTAGGTTCCCCTCGAACCGCCCCATTTTATGCAGGTTTTTCTTGACGGCCATGTGTCCCGTCAAGAGTCCCCTTATGTTCCTGAGCTGTCCTTTGCTAAGATTTAGCCGCTTCACAGCTCTTTTTGAACTGGGGTCCTCAATTACTGACTTGACTGGACAGTCTGTCCAGTACACCTTATGTTCGTTTCTGATCCAGGACTTAATGGATCCCCTGGCAGTGCTCTTCGTCATGCCCAGGACTGATTCTGGTCCCATAAATGGTGCTGCTGACCCTCTCTTGACCTCATTCTGCCCAGGCCAGGCCGCTCATCTCGTCTCAGCATTCACTTACCAGCCTGGAATTTTCCTGTGGGATACTTAGGGTCTTAAGGGCTGTCTGTGGCTATGAGCATCCGCTTGTTGGTGTAGCCCCTCCTCTTGTTCTTCCGCACACAGTGCAGGAGGGCGTATATTTCGGCCTGAAAGACTGTTGCATGGATACTATGACTTACCCTCGGTCCTTCCAAATAAACACCTGCCCCCGTCCCACGCTCTTGTCTATGATTTTTTGTAACAAAGAAGTCAATCTCACAAATAAAGTTTATAATTATTGAAATTAATTACTTATAAAGTCATTTAAAGAACATACCCCACAATATTTTACAATAGCTCTGATTAACTTTTGCTAAAACTGTATTTATTTATTAATGAAGTATTGCCTCAAAGTAACCAAATGTTGCTTTCAGGGTGACACTTCCGGAGACTACAAGCGAGTCCTGTTGGCCATACTCGACTAATTATCTTCTACCTCTATCTTGTAACATCATCGCACCACATAACAACGTACCTGCCAAAGACACGCAAGCTTATGTTTACTTGTAACACCATTATCTGTGCATGTATTTTTACAGGAGAACGCCACTGGTAATCTGCGATGTATTCTGAGGACTTTGACTGCCATTGGTTAATTAAAACCCAATATTAAAGAAGTCTTATTTATTTCTTACATATTTCTAGTAAACTAAA
Source organism: Tillus elongatus (assembly GCA_964006375.1). Classification (NCBI taxonomy): domain Eukaryota; kingdom Metazoa; phylum Arthropoda; class Insecta; order Coleoptera; family Cleridae; genus Tillus; species Tillus elongatus. The sequence goes on from OZ023263.1 coordinate 217,940,068, forward strand.
TTTTATTTAGAACGTTGGTAATATTTATTTTTAACATTTCACACCAGTGTCATTTTGAACTCTTTAAAAATTTAAGTTCATGTTTATCTCTTTCCTCCCTATTTATAAGTGTAATAATGAATATAGCTCAAAATAATGTTGTTTCTTTCAGATTAATGAAAAATTGTTTTTAAAATTTTGTGTTATAAAATTCTTACTAGGTTTACATTGAAGTACTTGTATTTAAAAATGGGGATGAAATAGTTGTTTTTTAATTATATCTTTATTTTAAATATGCCATTGCACCCAGTTATAACGTCCAGTAAGTTTTATTAGCTTGTTAATGTTGTTCGTTGTGCGACACACAGATGGTGCTGTACTGTCATACTTGTGTTAGCTTAGTGGCCTTACAAATCTCAGAGCTTTACATTTAAAAAATATAATATATATGGAAAAGTTTTATTATTATATTGTTATTATGATATACAGTAGAGTAAATCACTAAATATATATTTTAAAAATATTTTAGTTACTCTATACTTTTATATTTGATTGTTTGTTGTATGAATATGAATGAGGTGCGGGGCATTTTCACACAGTTTTATGTTCTCTTTTATATTATATGTTTTCTATTCTATCATGTTTTAAATGTTTGTAAATGTGCTTCATCGGTGCTTATAATAAAAAGAATAAATATTTAAAAGTTTGTGTTTTATTTATGTGTTTTTGTTATGGCTGGGATTTTTTTCATTTTGTCAGTTATCTACTATTAAAAATAATTTGGTAGTTGTTTTAATTTATTTTAATGACCGAGCTACTAAAACCAGCCAAGCAGTTCAAGTTTAACTGGTTAAATGAAATGAAAATCTCCAACCAACGGATCTGCAGTTATTGCTTATATGATCTTAGACAGGCTGAGTAACTGGTAGAATTCAGGTTATCAGGGGTTTTTTTCCTCTTAGCGGAGGTGAATGCTTTTTTATGCAGACCGGTGGCTGGCGCTAGCGCGATCTGACTCCAACCGGCACTGTGGTGACTCCCCTTCCCTCCAAGTCGGGACTACCCACTAAACACCCCCTTGAAACCTAGAGACGTGGCGGAAACTACTCGCTGGCATTGCTTCACCACATCCCTAACTCTTGTTATTTTCAAAACATCTACATCCTGTCTTCATCCTCCTTTGACTTCATTATTTCTACGATTCCTCTCTCCTCAGTATTCCACAACCTTTCACTTCCCAGCATATGCTCCACCACATTATCTGCTGTTAAACCTCTGTCAATCTCTTTATACATTTGTTCTCTTATTTGTGACCATCTTGCACACCCAAAAACCGTGTGTTCTGGCGTATCTCTATCCCCACAATACGTACAGTCCTATTTGTCGACTATTTTCATTTTACTCGAGTAAGACCTGAAACGCCCATGACCTGACAGAAATCGGATAAAATAGTAACCCCCCTCCCCATGCTGTCTCGATATCCATGTCTGTATGTGTGGGATGAGCCTCTGTCCACTGGGATGTTGACATTTCCTCTTCCCATTCTCGCTGCCACTCCAGCATTGTTTCGGTTCTTGCCTTCTGTTTTTCTTCTCTTCTATTTTCGTGTCTTTCGTAAGTTACCTCTCTTGCCAATAAGTGTAGAGGGATTGTTCCCTCAATCACCTATATTACTTTCGTTGCCACTGTTCTATATGCGCTTGCTATTCTGATGGCTACCTTCCTCTGTGCCCCCTCAATCTTTTTTCTATACTTTGTCTGACAGCACGGCCTTCCATGCTGGTGCACCATACAGTATGACTGATTTTACCACACTACTCAGTACTCTCCTTCTCCCTGGATTTGGTCCACCAATATTTGGCATCAAACACCCTAGCTTTGCAACCATCATGTCTGCTTTTGCCACTACTCTTTCTATGTGCACCCCCATGTTCATGTTATGTCCTATCTGTATAGCGAGGTAGTTCAGGCTTGTCTGCCACTGAATTTCTGCATTCCCCACCTTGACGGTTACTGTTCTCAGTGTTCTTCGACCCACTAGCACTATACTTTCAGTTTTGTGGGGCGCGAGTTATAGACCACTTTTTGCCATCCAATTCTCCACCCTTGCCACTAACCAGTTGATATTTTCGTCTATGTCAGCTTTCCTCCGCTTACAACCAGCACCAAATCATCTGCATACCCTATAATAGCCGTGTTGTTTACGGACTCCAGACTAAAGACCTTATCGTAATACAAGTTCCACAGTGTTGGTCCCAGGACCGACCCCTGAGGCACGCCACATGTAACCTGCATCCGATATTTGTGTCCAATCAGTAGCTGTCTGTTTTCCGGGTAACTACATACTATTTTCAGCATATATGGTTCAACCTGCCACTTTCTTAACACTTCATATATGCCTCTCCACGGTGTTGTATTGAACGCGTTTTTTACGTCCAATGTTACCATGGCCACAAACCTGTTTTTATTGCCTTCTTTCCTTGCTACGTCCTGCACCTTCTTTACAGCATCCATTGTCGAGCGCCCTTTGCGGAAGCCAAATTGATTGTCTGCTAACCCCTCCTCTTCTACATACAGACTTTGAGACTACTTCTCTGGCTTCACTGTTGGTTTTCGTTGGTGAAGGACGTAGCCAGCGTGTAAGCTAACTGGAGCAAGTGGCCCTTACGAATTCTGGAAGTTCTAGGATGTTCTTCAACGTTTCTGTGAGTATAGTTTTGCTGCTTGACAGGATTCTCAGACAGATTAAAATTGAATTAGTACAAAATCATGACAACTACAGATAAAGATCTGTTGCTATGTTATGATGTTTTGATCAAAAAGTTTTATCAAATTGAAAATAAAATGAATCAAGATGACAGATGAGGCTTTCAAAATGTCTATGTGATGTATGTCAATATTTAACATAAAAATAGAACTAGCCTATAATAACTATGATAACAGTTACAACAATAAAATAACTAAACAAAGCAGTATAAAAGCAGTCTATACAACGACAATATCGACATTCATCAACTCATTATCTTATTACAACTTTTTTGAAAGAATAGTTAAATTTATTTTCTTTGACTTATTTAATTATAAAGAAGAATATCCAAGAAAGGGGAATTCATTAAATCAGTTTGCTCGTTTAAAACAAGGTAGTTGTTGTCGTGTGTGTTTTGACTTCTAAAGCTTCAAAAAAGTCTAGTTTACGTTTGTCATTATGGAAATGGTTGTGGTTGTATGCGGTTATTTACTGTAGGTCTATGTGCGGTATCAATAATATGTTTTGCAAATGTAGATTTGTCAGCGTTGTTATTTCTAAATGCAGAAATATGTTCTTGTATCGGGTGTTAAAATTTCTAGAAGTTTGACCTATGTAGATTGTGTTACAATGTTTATAAGCTAATTTATAAACTCCAGCTTTTGTCAGGAAAATTTTTCTTTCGCGTTAAATAGCAAATCATGTGTTGTGTTGTAAGATTTAAAAGCTACCTTTGTATTTGTACAGGTATTTAAAATTTTTGAAATGTTTTATAACCTCTTCTCTCGATTTAGTTTTTTAGTCTGTTATTTATTACATGTTCATATAATTTTGCTATTCCATCTTCCAGGCATATAGTTCTATATGACTTCCTTCCTCCCGTTTTCTGTGGGTTCTCTAATAACACCAATCGAGCAGTCTTCCATTCTGACGAAAAACGTCCATCACTGATTAGTTTATTTATCATAACTTGTAATATCTCCGGTTTCTGTTCTGCTACTGCCTTAACTACCTCGATCGGTATACCATCCGGGCCTGCAGCTTTACCTGATTTCATTCTTTGGCCTGCTTCCCTTATTTCTTCATCTGTACAAGGTGGAATATCCTCCGACTTCACCTACACTCTCGGCCATTCTTTGAATTCGAGTTTAGGGAACAATTCCTGCGCTATCTTATTTTGTTCGTCATCACTTATTGTCATTGGTGTTTTTGTACCAATTTTACCTGTGACAATCTTGTACCCTAGTCCCCAAATATCTATTTATTTACAAAGAGAGTCCCATGCCTGTTGCTTTGCCTTTGTTATTGCTGTCTTTAATTTCTTCCTGCTTTCCGTGTATTGATTCTGTGCTTCCTAGGTTATCAGGGTGGATTTAGTAGTAGTGGTAGTAGTAGTAGTACAGTGGAAGTCACTTATAACGACGTCATTTATAATAACTAGTCGCTTGTAACGACCGAACCGTAGAAAATTGGTTGGATTTGTATATCCTCCTGAGACCCGAACTCAAAAAATGAATAAAATGAAAATAATGTTTGTGTGCTTTGACTAGAAATGGATACTTAAATAAACATTCAGTCAAAATAAAAATTTATTTTTATTTTTGAAGTTTTTTGAAAACTCCACTTTATTGGACACTCGGATTACAAGCATTCATTTTGACTTTTTATGAATTTTAAGAAAACAGTTATGATCATAAGTTATACAGTAAAAATTATTACATTTTTCGCACAAAAACTTTGTTTTCTTGTTACATTTTGGATATTTGCATCTTACTGAGTCCTTCAGGTCATCTTTCAGAATTGGAAGGTGTTGTCTACTTCTGACACTGGCGTTGTTGTTTGGTAAAGGTGATGAGGTTTCTGTTGGAGTATTATATCCCACAGGATTTCTTGTATAAATTGAGCTTTGTTCTGATACATCTTTATCAGACCCCTCCTCAGTTCCTGAGCTAAGAAGCCATTCAGAAATCAAAGAACTGTATGTACTTTTTGTTTAACTTTTTAAAATCATTTCGGTACAAAATCCAGAAGTTAGCAATTCCGACGTCCACAAAATGAAAAATACTTTTAACAGTCCATTTATTGGTTCACGCAGTTATTCGATAATATGCAACCATTCTGCCAATAAGATCGATGCCTCCCATGCATTCATTGTATTTGGACACCATGTTAGGTCTTCTCACTCGAATAAATTTTTTTCAGATTTCGACCATCTCCTGCATTCATCTGGAGGTTCGTCTTGGAAAGTAGTTGATGCAAGAAGAACAGGTTTCATATCGTACGATTGGAGGACATTAATTTTTTCATCAGATCTTTCAATTTGTTCAGATGAACCCCTTCCCAATTTTTTAAAAATATTTTCTTTTGTCAGGTGAACAGCTTGTGGAATTCTTGATTTCATGGTTGTACCAGTTCCTTGGATTTTTTTTTCTAATAGTGTTTCTAGTAGATGAATTGTAAAGTATCTGTCCATGTAGACATGCGCACCCTCCGGTAGCGTCTCAACAAGTCTGATGATGGCTGAACCACCTACACCTAAATGATTTACGGAATTATCCAGGAAAGTATCTTTATCCTTATCTCAAAATCTAATCAACCCAGATGGTGTGGCACACACAAAATTTTCTAAGCCTTCAAGATTGGGCTTACCACGCACAAATTGTTTGACACCACACACTCCGGTGAATGGTATCATTTGTTCATCTATTGCAACTTCAGCTTCTCTTGGCAGGGCTAAACATGTGTCTAACTTTCTTCATGATCAGTCTTAAGTTTCCAAAGCTTATATCTTTTGCGATATTCTTCTGAAATATCACCATCAATAACTACCTTTAAGTGGTTTCTAATAACAAAAAAATCTATCTCTAGTCATTCTTGAGGCTATAGCGTACACTTTTGTGGTTTTTGCCCAAGACATACGTGTTCTAGGATGTTTTAGAATTGACATTAGGATGGTTATTCCAAAAAAATGTTTTGTTTCCTCAAGTGTTAAGCTTAGTGGCTTGTTGTGTACTAACATGTATTTTACATTTGTAGATTGACATATTTGTTGCAAAATATTGTCATCGAAATACATTGCACAATAATCAGACACTGAAAAATTTTGTCGTTCATCACAGTTATCAACATTCTTTCGAATATTAAAATGTGTTCCAAAAAAAGCGTCACAGTTTTCCGAGGTGTATTTTGATTTAATCGATTTTTTCTTTTTGGATTTGTTCTTGCCTTTTTTTCCTGTTTTGTACACACTTAAAGGTAAATCATCATCCGAGTCCCAATCCAATTCTTCATTTTGTACACCATCTTTAGATTTTTCTTGAATTTCTTCTACACATCAATATCTTCTTGATCTTCTAAAGCATCCATATCTTATTGTTCTTCATCTAAATCCGATACATTAATAACCTCTTTCTCTGCATCAATTTCTTCAAAATCATAATTTTCTTCATTGTCTTCAAAGCCTTCTATGTCAGACGAATCAGCTTCTAATATTTGAAGTAACAGAGCATCATCAATGCCTGGCTGTAGGTATCGTTTATCACCAAATATTGCTAGAATAAAAAAAAACGTCTTGACAGAGTCCATACGTTTGCTTGATTGGACATAACTAAATTTAAAATTGTCATAAAATAGTCCTCACGTCCAACCTGATGGACACGAAGAATTTAGGGTGGTTGATAGAATTAAAGCTTAGCCACAAACGTTTACAGTAAAATATGTACTTAATAAACTATAATATGTATGATTATAACAATAAATTGCAATAAAACGTTGATAAACAATAAAAAAACACTACTTACCATTATACGTTGCTTTTCTAAACGCCGCCATTGTTGAAATAACAACTAACACGTGTTTGTATCAGTTTGTTCGAGCGCGCCGTACGAGATGGCATTACAAATATGTCCAATAGGATTGATAACAGGTCTCGAGCTGATCATTTTGATAGGAACGAAATTAAAAACTGCGTGTCCAATAAAATGGAAGTTAGGTCTCAGGAGGTGATACAGATACAGTAATGATTTTATGTCCGGATATAACGTAGTTGGTTATAACGACCAAGTCGCTTTTAACGTCCTCCTGGGCTCGACCTTAGACCAGATATGACAACGTGTGAGCAGATAAGAATATTGTTGGGATGGTTTAAAGAAAAACGAAACCAAGGAATCCCTATATCGGGGCCCATCTTACAAGCCAAAGCCAACGATTTTGCAAAACTTATGGGAAAGGAAGATTTTGAATGTTCAGAAAGTTAGATAAAACGATTTCGAAGCCGTTACAGTATTGTAAATGCCACTTTTTCTGGTGAATCTGCATCTGTATTGGATCGTGCAACTGAAGAATGGTTAAAACATGTTTTTGCAGAAATAATTCAACGTTACAGTAATGAACAGATATTTAACGCAGATGAAACAGGATTGTTCTTCGAGATAACTCTTAACAAAGCCCTAAAATTCAAAGGAGAGAAATGTTCTGGGGGTAAAATGTCTATGGACAGGATTACAGTATTGGTCGCCACTAATATGGCTGGTACAATTAAAAAGAAGTTGATAGTGGTTGTAAAAGCAAAAAATTCGCGGTGTTTTAAGAAGTGAACTTACTGTCGGTTACAGATCCATTAGATCTGCCTAGTTGGTGTCAGAGATGTTTGAGAAGTTTTTGCGAAATTGGGATAAAGAGCTATATGAGACAAAAAAGAAAATTTTATTGTTTGTGCATAACTGTAGCGCTCATCCTAATGTTGATAACTTAAAGGCCATACATTTGTGCTTTCCTCCACCAAATTCAACATCGATTCTACAATCTTTTTTTTTTCTCTCCCTCAGGGCTTATTCGCGACTTTGCCGCCCCGATAGCACTGCAACCTTTGGCTTATTGTACATGCCCTTGGTCTTTTTACTCCACCCTTTCCAAAATCACTGTTCCTTCACTAGTCTGCACAGCGATTGGTAGGGTGAAGTTTTATAATGCACTGTCTCCGGTCTAGACTGACCGTAGATAACTTGCCTTTTGCGGTCCAGAGCTTTACACTCACACAAGATGTGCTGGGCTGATTCCTCCCCCACGCCGCAGAATCTGCATGCAAGGTCCCTCTCGAACCGCCACATTTTATGCAGGTGTTTCTTGACTGCCATGTGTCTCGTCAAGAGACCTGTTATGTTCCTGAGCTGGCCTCTGCTTTAGCAGCTCTCTTTGAAATGGGTTCGTCAATTATAGACTTCCCATGTCTGAGCCCTGGACAGTTTGCCCAGCACACCTTGTATGTTGGTTTCTGACCCAGAACTTAATGGCTTCTCTGGCAGTGCTCTTTGTCACGCCCAGAGCCGGTTCTGATGCCATAAATGGTTCTGCTGACCCCCTCTTCGCGAGACCGAGCTTCTTCATTGCCTTTGACCCCCGAGTGACCCGGCACCCAGATGAGGGTGACCTCATTCTGCCCAGCCAGGTCGCTCGTCTCGTCTCCGCACTCATTCACCAGCCAGGAATTTACCCGTAGGCTACTTAGGGTCTTAAGGGCTGCCTGGCTGTCTGTGGGTATGAGGATCCACTTGTTGGCCTAGCCCCTCTTGTTCTCCCGCACACAGTGCAGGATGGCGTACATTTCGGCCTGAGAGACCGTTGCATGAGCTCCGAAAGAAATACTATGACTTACCCTCGGTCCTTCCGAATAAACACCTGCCCCCGTCGCACGCGCCCCGCCGGATCCGTCCGTGAACCAAACGAGCGCGTCCCGTGGTATGCCCGGCGTCTCGTCCCGCCATGCCTCGCGGTCGGGGATTTCCACTGTAAAGTTGTTTTCCCTGCAGATTCGCGGGCTCGCGAAGTCTGACCTCATTTCAAGCATGGGCTCCTTCATGATCTCCTGGGTTGATCTTCAGTCTACCATTGCAGGCTAGTCTGTATAGTCCTAGCCTGGCCTCCCCCATAATAAGTAAGTGTATACAGGGGGGGGGGGAGTCAGATCCAGCAACACCTCCATGGTGGCTGTTGGGGTTGAAGACATGGCACCTGTTATGCCTAGGCAAGCCATACTTTGGATCTTGCCTGGTTTTTATTTGGCACTGGATTGTGCCACCTTAGGCCACCAGACCAGTGCAGCGTATGTTAACGATGGTCTGACCACCGTTGTGTACATCCAGCGGGCCACGTTTTAGTCCCCACGTTTCTCCATATAGCCGCCTAGTGACGGCTAAGGTCATGACTGCCTTACACAGTATTTTTTCAACGTGACCATTCCAGTTAGCTTAGAGTCCAATACGACCCCAAGATATTTTACCTCCCTGACCATTGGAATGTTTCTATGTTATAGAGTGAGAGTTCTGTGGCTCTCCCACTTCCTCCTCCTTGTAAACGGTATGACAGTTGCTTTCTCGGGGCCAACCCGAGCCCTCGACCAACCGTCCACCTTTCCACAACTTTCAGTGCTGTCTGCATGAGCTCCCACACTCACTGTGCCACCTTTCCTCGGACTATGATGACAATGTCGTCCGCATAGCCCTGTACCTCATACCCCCCTCCTGAAAGCCTCCCCAGCAGGCCTTCCACGACTAGGCACCAGAGCAAGGGAGACAGTACACTTCTCTGCGGACACCCCGCCGCGACTCCCGCCAGCAGAGTCCCTCCTGCGAGTGAGGTGAACACAGTCCTGTCCCTGAGCATGGAACCGATCCACCTGAAGCAGGTATCCTCTATTCCACCTGCCCGACAGCTGCCAGAACCGATCCGAATGAGGTGTTGCTGAAGGCCCCCTCTATGTCTAGGAAGCGCCACCTCCCTGTTCTCCAGTGTCTTCTCTAGTTTCAGCACCAGTTGGTGCAGTGCTGTTTCTGTTGAGACTCCTGCTCTGTATGCATATTGTCCACAGTGTAGGGGATATGCTTCAAGTACACCGTCCCTAATGTGCCGGTCGAGCAGTTTTTCCACTGTTTTTAGCAAGAAGGACATGAGACTTATTGGCCTCAGGGACTTTGCCTGGTCTGTTGGACGCTCAGGTTTAGGAATGAATACAACCCTGGCCAGTCTCGGAATGTACCCCAGAGCCAGGCTGGCCCTCATAATGAGGGTAAGCACCAGTATATCTATCCCCTGTTGGAGCATGATGGGCATTATTCCATCATATCCCGGAGATTTATATGGCTTAAAGCTGTTAATGGCCCATCTGATTTTGCTCCAAGTAACCACCTCTTTAGCGACTGTCCAGTCTACTCTAGATGCCCGCCTATAATGCGCCTCTATTTCTGAGTGTTTCCAGTCCGGAGGTGATTGGTGAATTATGTTACAGCCGGGGAAGTGCGCCTGGAGTAAAATTTCCATAGTTTCCTCCTCCGCGCTTGTAAAGCCTCCTGTGGATGTTCTAAGGGAGCCTATTTTGATCTGAGTGCCCTTGGACAGGATCTTGTGTAGTCGAGCACTCTCGGACGTGTTCTCCACTTACTCGCAGTGCCTACTCCACAACTCCTTTTTGGCATCCCTCAGTCTTTTGTTATAGGTCGTTAGGGCCTCTCTATATTCATTCCATGCTCCCGACCTTTTGGCCGCGTTAAACAGCTTACGAACCTGCGTCCTCCTTTGCCTGAGGTCCTCGTTCCACCACGGGACGTTCCTGGTGGACGCCCTCATTTTAAGGGGGCAGTTGGCGTTATGGGCCAAGGTGATTACGTCTCTCACTTGGGCTGCCTGCCGCAATCTCGAGGTCTATTGAATTGTCTATGGTACTCTTAACCCCCCGCAGTTCCACTGCTAGGTCTGCCCTGTAGGCTTCCCAGTCCGCCTTGCGGGGGTTACGGTACTATACCGTTTGTCTTTAGACTTTGGTGATTTCAAACCGGACGTATCTGTAGCCTGAGCTACTCACTTCCCCAGTAACAGACCAGTTCTTAACAAAGGCATCCAGAAACTGGGTGGAAACGGTTAGATCTAAAACGTCCTCACGCCGTGTTGTGACGAACGTCGATTTATTACCTCTATTCAATATGTCTAAATTAAATTTCATAAAGAATTGGAGTTTGTACCGGAACTTCCCCATAACTCATGGTGCGTGTTCGCATCCATGCCGATGATGGTATGCCATCCACCTGCTTCTACCCACTATCAGCTGCTTCAATTCCTTGGGTGGAAGAGGGTCCGTTCTGTCACCTGGTAGATAGGCTGTTTCGACAGTAATGTCCCTCGGCCCATCCGCTCCTCCACATCGGATTTTGATGGTTGCCAGGTCTCTGGAACAGAAATTCATTAAAGGCAGAAACTCTATCCCTTCTCTGACAAAAATGCAGGCTCTCGGGTTCTCGCTGGATCTGCTGTAGATGAGCTTTCCAGCAGCTCCGCCGAGTCCTTTGATCTCTCCTTTATATGAGTACGGTTCCTGGATGAGGGCCACATCCGTGTTCTTCAGAGCCATTAGTAGCCCGGTCGTGGCTGCCCTACTGTGTTGGAGGTTGACCTGAAGGAACCTAAGTCCCATCAACCCCTAGTTGATTCCCCAGTGAACGGAAGCTAACCCTTCCCCGGCTCCAGAATGCCTTGAAGGAGGTTCCTTCAAGGGCTCTGTAAGACCGACGAGTGTTGTGTCCCCAGTTTAGAGTTCTGGATCTTCAGTCTACTGATCACCGTCTCCTGCGGGACTGTGTCACGGTTTTTCGCCCGTCCACGTCCCGGTCGCCATTTTCTGCGCCCTCCGGAGCTTCTTTGCGCCCCGGAAAGACGCTTGGACTGCCGGGCAGCCACTCTACCCCTACAGTAGGGTCCTCACTGGTGTAGAGGCCCCCAGAGTCCGCGGACCTCGCCGCGTTCCGGTGAGATCCAGCCTCCAGTTTGGGTAGGTCGGGGACAAGTTTGTGATCGAAGCTACTCCCCGATCCCCCGTATCTACGTCGGTCGTGAGACCTCTTGAGTCCGCGGATGCTGCCGCCCCCTGGCTCCTCTCCGTTTACAGAATAGACTCAAGGCACGAGTCTGTAGCCGGAGCCACTCCTGGAGCCTAATTGGTTTTGGTTTTATATTTATGATCTTCATGTTGTTCCCACGAGAATGGGGGAAATACTGTCAACACTATCAGAACCCCCTGTGTGGTGCAAGACGGGTTACTCTTAAGGGTTGCCTGGCACTCGAGATGTTCCATTCACGACACCATCACACTGGTGCCATCCATCCCTAGGCATGGGTCACGTGACCGTAGATTGGGGGAGTTTATTTCGACCTCCACGTCTAGATCTGCCATGTTTAGTTATCAGCAGGGTTACCTCGTGCAGGATGCGGCTCTTCACCGCTCCTGGCGGTCTTGGGGAAAGCTCCATCGGAAGCTCATGGTGTTGTTTCCACTTCCTCAGCTTGCCCCCTGGAGTACTTTGTCCCGCGACTCCTCGACCCGTCTACAACCCCTTGTTCAAGATGTAATAAAAAACCTGAAGGTGCATTTACGAAGAGCTTTACTTGTGAAAATGATAGAAAATGCAGATAAAAACATTGAGACAAAAATAAATCTTCTCGACATCATTTTGATGATATCCAAGCATGGGATGCTGTTTCACAAAAAACAATCGCGCAGTGTTTCCTTGATGTTGGGTTTTACTCTTCAGTATATCTCCCAGAACAAGTGCATGATTTTGACAATGATTATGACATTTCTGTAGGCTAATTAATCAGAGAAAAGAATGTGGTGAACAACAATTTGAATGTTATGTTTGATGATTTCGTTGATGTTGATAAAGATCTGGAAACATGGGGATAATGATGAAGACTTTGTTGCCTGCTGAAATAGTTCACAAATAGAACAAGAGACACGTGACGCAGAAGACAAGGACAACCCGAAGAAAACAAAGAAGACCTTATGATGAAAAAGCTTTTACCAAAAATTACACAGGTGGAAGTATCTTAGTTTTACAGTTACAGGAAACATCTGATTTTGCTACAGTGAAGCACCTTATCAAAGAGAGTCTCAATTTTTGAGCAAAAAGAGACAGCCTAGCTAGAGCAGACACACCTAATCAAAATGTACGAATACGATAATATACAAGTAAAAATGCTTCCTGGTCCAAGACCTCATATAAAACATCTAAAAGGTCTTTCTAAGATTTGGAAATATTTTTTCAATGACCGCATCTGCTACAGATAATTATAATTTAAAAAAGACAGCAAATTAATATAAGTCCCCTTATATAAGAGTGTTTTGTAGTATTTACTATTTACGTAATGAATGAAAATGACAGAAAATGCAAGGCAGGTGTGTGGCTCTGCACGCCACTGTTGTTGCAGACACTCTACCACTGCGAGGTTAATCCACAGCATAAACTGTTTGATTATGCTGTGACTAATCATTTTTGTATAATTCAGGGGCTACGGGAAAAGCAAACCCCATAAGAACGCGTGAAGTTTTTATACTGTTCCTAAGCTCTGCCAAACAGGTGCTTTACCATCAACAGGACAAGTCGTTAGCACTATACAAAAAAATATTGGTAGTGCATTGTAGTGCTCTTTATGTTGCAAACAACAAAACTATATTTTCACCGTTGTCCATCGCCACTTACCTGCTATTTTGTTTTGTGAAGAAGTTTGTAAACATGTACCGGACTCAATTTATTGCAGAAAAAATTATGAAAAGTCGTAGGTCGATGTAATCTGATCTGTCCACAGCCTTTGACCGTGTAGACCAGTCTACTATTATGTTAAATCAATAAATATACTATGGTTCTTCTGAGTACTTGTTTAATTTCAAATTTTTTAAAATTGCAATAGCCATTGTGTATTTAATGGTCTATCAATAAACACCCGTGTTAGTCCCTGTGGACATGCCGGAGAATCTGTGGAAACAACTGGGGAACAAACCCCCAACAGATGTACTGGCTCTATGTAGTGGTTATCAGACCAATGATAACATATGGAGTCATAGTTTGGTGGCCTAAGGCACTTTGTGGTATCGCGAGGGCCAAACTGGCTCATCTACAGAGACAAGCTTGTCTGATGATAACGGGAGCGATAAGCACCGCACCATCAGCCGCTCTGGAGGTCCTCCTTAATATTCTACCTCTTCACATATGGCTGGAGAGGGTGGCGAGGTGGATAACGTACAGACTAAAACAAACGGCCGACAGTATGCCAAAGGAAATCAGTCTGGGAGGGTCCGGACTCCTCGATGACATTGAGGGTCACGGGATTCTGGGAATGGTCTCAGACTTGATGCCTACAAAGATCAGTAGAGATCTGTCTTTCAAGACCATCCTCCCGGAAAGGGAGGACTGGGAACGAAATCAAACGACCCTATTAAGAGCCGATCTCTGCTGGTATTCTGACGACTCCAAAACCAATATGGGAGTAGGAGTCGGCGCATATGGGGGCAGCACCGATGCTAGATTATCAGCTAGCCTCGGCAAGTACGCAACCATACACCAGGCAGAAGTGTATGCCATCGAGATGTGTGCAAGGGAAAGTATAAAAAACCAGTGCAAACACAAATCGATAAAGATATATGCAGATAGCCAAGCTGCAATAAAGGCTCTTGGTTCCTACCGGTGTAAGTCAAAAACGGTATGGAGTTGTAAATCTGCCCTTAACGAACTGGGCAGCAGTAATGAGGTGTCGCTGGTTGGATACCGGGTCACTCGGACCATGATGGCAATGTTGCGGCCGACGCGCTTGCCAGGAGTGGTGCCCAGATAGACTTTGTAGGACCAGAACCGGTGCTGGGGATAACATCTTGCACAGCAAAACGCATCTTAAAGACCTGGACAGAAAAAATGACAATCCAATATTGGCAAAATCATCCACGATTAGCTCACTCTAAGGCCTTCATAAATGGCCTGTCTGAGTCAAGGGTTAAAAAACTTCTAGAGTTAAACAGACAACAACTGAGTACTCTAGTCGACCTGTATACAGGACACTGCCGCTTGCGGCACCACATGCACCGTATTGGGATCGGTCAGGAGACCGAGTGCCGGCTGTGTATGGAGAGCGACGAGACAGCAGAGCACGTACTGTGTTCCTGTCTGGCAGCGGACAGGACTAGATACTTGCTTTTTGGCAAGATAAAGCTTGCTCCGGAGGATCTGGATCAACTTTCGCCCACGAAGATTATCGACCTCTGCAGGAGGCTGACTTTGTTGGGCGAAATATAAACTATTAGGCGTTAGCCACAATAGACCGAATGGTCGTGGTGGAGGAACCGGTATGGCCCACTCACAAACAAACCTAACCTAACCTAACCTAGAACAATGAGGACGCAAGTTTTTCCCAAATTAATTTTTTTTTTTAGTTTGATACACTTCCCAAAGTTTCTCTCATTTCTTTAACCCGTCCAAAAAATACGATTCGTAAAACTGTTAAAAATGTACTTCTGTCTCGGCGATAATCTTCTCATTTGAGCTGAATTTTGATAAATGTATGTTTTGATAAATGTATGTTTACCCACCGGAGGCTTTATTTTTTAAACCCTGTCTACCCTCCATTCGCGCAAATTTTCATGTGGTTTATGCTTCGCGGGTGTTTGTATGCAGGAAGGGAAGGAAAACCCCTATGACAAAGTAACTCAACCACCAACCAAAAACACGGCGCAGTGTAACCTGAGAAAGTGTGATAGGTAATGGCAGGGGAAGGGGTGTACCGGGAAAGGAGCATATAATATAGGAAGCGAATAAATAGAGACATTGTGAAAACAAATTACTTTTAGCTTACCGCATCAGGCCAGCGAAGAAGTTTAAATGTAAATAACTCAGCAAAGACATAAGGAAGCAAAAGTAAAAATAGTTGCAACGTGCATGTAAGATGCCAAACTTCATGTATCGGCAGTCGTGTTGTCTGAAACTGCAGGGAGGTAAACTGCAAATTTACCGAATGTTTCCCTCCAGTTGTATGTTGGGAAACAGAAAAAGTCGCAGGGAGCGAATTCGGGCGAGTACGGTGTGTGCAACAGTGCGCAGTTCATGCAATTTGGCCTCGACAATTCCGGATGATTTTCCCGACTGATGGGACATTCTTTGCCTTCTTCGGAGAAGATTCACCCGTAAAAATAATTGTTTTGACTCTTTGGTCTTGGGCGCATAATAATGTATCTAGGCTTCATCAACGCACAAAACGATTGCACAAATCGAAAAAAATTATATTCAGATAGCCACGCTGCAGTAAAGGCAACGTTGCAATTTAAAAAGGGCATGGAGCTGTAAGTGTGCCCTGAACGAACTGGGCAGCTGCAATGAGGTGCCGCTGGTCTGGGTATCGGGTAACTCGAACCTTGATGGCAATGTAGCGGTCGACGCGCTTGCCAGGGGTGGTGGCTGGGAGGACTTTACCGGACTAGAACCTGTGCTGGGGATATCATCATGCACAACAAAACGCATCTTAAAGACCTGGACAGATAGAAGGACAATCCAACAATGACAAAATCTGCCAGGATTAGCACACTCTTCATAAATAGCCTATCAGAGTTTAGGGCTAAAAAACTTCTAGAGCTAAACAGATAACTGAGAACTCTGGCCAGCCTGTATAAAAGACGCTGCCGCTTGCGTCACCACATGCACCGAATTGGGCTCGGGCTAGAAACCGAGTGCCGGCTGAGCATGAAGAGTGATGAAACAGCAGAGCACCTGTTATGTTCCTGTTCCGCTGCGGACTTAACCTTCATCAACACGGTGACGACTCGACTCAAACACTCAATCGAGGTTCGCTTAAAGAGGTTCGATATTGGGAGCAGTATTCGCTTGTTGTCCACCGTGGGTAATCCCAGCATCCATCGAGCCGACACCTTCCACATACTTGACTGATTGCCGTTCTGTACGACACGTCTACGGCCTCTGCTACTTCGCTCACTTTAGTTCGGCTATCAGCGAGAATCATGTCGTGTGCCTTTCCAACAATTTGTTCGGTAACCACGTCTGCTTGACCTGGTTTAGCCGCTTCTCATTAAAAACAGATGTACAACGAATTAATTTCGTTGAACTAATATCACACGGTTCTCATAGATGGTGAAGGGTCCCCATAGACAGTATCCAAGTTCGCTTTTATTTCTTCGCATGTTTTTCCATCCAAAAATAAAAAGCGAATTACGGATCGATATTGCACTTTTTACATTTTATCGAGAAACACGAAACTCGTGTGATACAGGTGGCTGAAAAAAACTAACCAGTGAACCAGTCTTAAATTTTAAATTTAGTATGCTGTCGTTTGACAGATGACAGTGGGTACACGACGGTAATACAACTTCCCTTAATAACGCGACCCATCTTCACACACGGATGCTTATTGATCGACCCTCGTAGTTGTAAAGACTAGTGTCTCGCCGCAGGAAGTGTACTCGAGCACTACGTTTTGTTTTGTGCCGTTTTATTACATGGTTATAAAAAATACCTACGTGCAGTTTAGGCAGAACCCTTCTTCCCCAACTTCCTGATCCGCAGTAACCTGAGCTGACCTGACCATCAGTTTGCCTAATAAAAAAGTTGGGGGAAGGAAAATCATGAGGTAATATACAAGCTATGGTTACATGATTTTAATGTATGGCAGGGTTCATTACCACTTGGTGTTTTCCCCCCCAGCTTTTTAGTTAAGTAAACTGGTCAGGTCTGGTCAGTGCGGGTCAGGAGGTTGGGAGGGAAGGGTTCTCCTTAAACTGCACGTAGGTATTTTTTATCACAGTGTAATAAACGACACAAAACAAAACTTAGTGCTCGAGTACACTTCCTGCGGCGAGACACTCGTCTTTATAACTACGAGGGTCCATCAATAAGTATCCGTGTGTGTGGATAGGTGGCGTTGCTGAGGGAAGTTGACATTATCGTCGTGTATACCTACTGTCATCTGTTAAACGACCCCATACTAAATTTAATTTTTCAAACTGGTTCACTGGTTAGTTTTTATTTATTTTTAGGTCACAGCCGTTGGGGTGTAAAGGATTCTGATTAAACTGCACCTTTACCCAGGTCATTTTTATAACGATGTAATAAAACGGCACACAACAAAACATGACGCTCGAGCCCATACAGCACAAGATATTCTCAGAATGTTCTCACAATGTGAGAACATTCTTTTTTCAGAATATTTGTTTCGGAATGTTCTAATAACATTTATGGAATTACAAACTTCAATCTTGAATATTCTGAATACATTCATTCAATCACATCCTAAGAAAATTCTTCATCAATATATTGAGAATATTTTAATAGATTATTATACCGAATATTCGCTCAGAACGTGCTTGAGATGTCCTTATAATATTATGTAACTTTAAAATTTAATGAAAAAGATAGATGATGATTACGGTATAGTGGTGAGAATTATAATTGTAACTATTTTGCTTGTTTGATTCTGTTACCTGTCTATGGTGAACACATCCAAATGTATATTTAGGCAATCTATTCTTTAGGCATAGAGCGCATGTCCATGCCGCCGGGAAGGAAGATGGCAAGATGGCCGCTATACGTAAATAAAAAGTAATGTCAAAATGAATGGTCTGTGGTTAACGTTGTACAAGGTTATATTCTAACATAATTAACTAAAAATAATAATGTGATGTGAACACGGAGAACTGTGCAATTGCAAACAACATAGATCCAGAGTACAGAAGCAACTAAAACATGGTGTGAGGTTATCAAGAACCATACAAGGGAAGGTTCAAAAGGTCTGATCGATGACAGTTGTAGTTTTGTGTAAGTGCAAGTTAGTGTGATTTAGTGGCATGTTCTGTCCAATTTAGTTGTATTCTATAAAGGTGTAAGTACTTTTGTGTAATGCAATTCCTTTAATGCCACACTGAAAGCCTGTAGGATCAATAGTCTAGCCAAATTTGAAGTTACTTCAGTGGGGGTAACCGTGATTATTCATCTCGGAAATTTTGTATTTGGCTATTACATTTTTTGGCAACTACAAGAACTGTATATCTATTTATTTGATTTTTATGTTATTGAAATTTTAATTGTCTTATTAATATTTTATTTATAACGAATACAAAGACAGTTCTTTGTATTCGTTATAAGTACATACTTAATCTGAATAAACGTGCAATACTCGAATTGTTGACTTATTACGTATCTGAACTTGAGTTTACAGGTGTGTGTAGCCACTGAAACAATATGGTAACCTAAACAAGGGTGAGTGATTGAAGTACAAATTCTAGCCTCTCGGGCTTGCTTATACGAAAATATATAAAAGGCCAGTTAAATGGTAGAAAATCGATAAATTTTGCAGAGAAATCCAATATTTCATATCTTTGCATTTTCTTAATTTCTGTATCATTCAAAAAATGTATACAGGGTGTTTCGCATAAGAACCAACACAGGGCAGGGGCATGTAGATAAACGTAAAATATGATGATTTAAAGCAACTTACCCCTATATTAAGTTGCTCCCCTGAGAAGTTATAGGCCTTCAGTGGGGTTTCAAATTTCGAAAAAAATCAATATCTCTGTAATATTTTAACTTAGAAAAACCAAGTTTAGTACCCGTTTTGAGTGTACCAAGAGCATTAATCAATGGTAAGTAGAGTTCAATTAAGGCATTTGAAAGGGTTTATTAGGGGTGATACACCCTTAAAATGTCACAATTTTTTAACAGATTGGTGGATTTAAGAACATGTTTCATTTTATGAGGAATTTTACTCTAAAACTTTGTTACTCCTATTTCTTTCAAAAAACTTTGTTGTTTTCAAGAAAAACACGAATAAGTAAAGAAACATATTTTATCAATGTGGCGGTGATTCCGACCGCAGTGTTTCCGTCAACACTACTCTGTGTTTCTCTTGACAGCTAAAACGTTGCGTTACGTTATTCGACAGCAAGCTGTCAAGAACTACTATATAAGAGACACCAGGGATCTCTCTCGCTCTCTCCTCGCTACTAACCGACACAGTGAAGATACGTCTCTCCACGCTCGGTCATCTGTTATGTGCTGTCTGTGATTGTTTTATAGTTAAATGTATAGTTTATTCAGTTAGTGAAATAATAAAGTATATTAAATGTTTACGTATGGATTTAATATCAACAAGTGCAATTAACATCCATATTGGTGACCCCGTGCCGCAAGCCGAAGATGCCCAGCCTGATGTTCCAGCCGACATCGCCTAACTTCCACGCACGTGCTCATGCCTACAGAAAACGAATATCTAAACAGGTCAGTCTTTTCTAATTTAAAAATTATCTAATTTTTTCACAATGGCCGAAGATTCTTCAAGCAGCAATATCATGGCAAGGGTTGCAATAAAATTACCTCCTATATGGAGACGTAACGTGAAAATCTGGCAAATGCAGGTTGACGCCCAATTTGATATATCGCAGATCAGTTCTGAAAAGACAAAATTCAGTCATGTACTCGCTATACTCGATCCTGATGTCGCAGAGTCAATTTCAGATTTTTTAACCCAACCGTTATCATCAACCCCCTATTCAGATCTAATGAAACGTCTTTTATTAGAATTTGAAGAGTCCGATAGTCGCAAACTAAATAAACTTTTAACAGAATTAGAATTAGGCGACAGAAAACCATCGCAACTTTTACGCGAAATGAAGTTTTTAGCCGGTAGTCAGATTGGAGAAAATTTCCTTAAAATTTTATTTCTACAACGTTTACCAGTCAACGTTCGTTCAATTTTGGCTTTAAGCAACGATTCTCTAGAAAATTTGTCGGTTACAGCAGACAAAATCGTGGAATTTTCCGGAGATAAATACAACGTGGCTGAAATTCAGTCACGCGAGCACGACAAGCTAGCCAAGTTAGAAGCGCAATTAGAGAAGCTAACAGCATCAGTCAACGAATTGCGAACGCGTTCCCGATCTACCTCCCGAGAAAGACCCAAGCTTTCTCGAAATTCCATAACCGCAAATTCCTCAACCTCCACGTGTTGGTATCATGAACGATTTGGCAACAAGGCCAAACGTTGCATCCAACCTTGCAATTTTAAAGCAAAACATGTGTCGGAAAACTAATAAGGCACTCCCTCCACGCGGCAGGAGACGAGAGCCACCTAACACGCCGCCTTTTTATTTTTGATAGACGCTCCAATATGAAATTTCTAATCGACTCTGGAGCGGATATTTCAGTTATTCCACCCACTCACGACCAACGGAAATTTCAATCGAAACGTACCTTGTATGCTGCAAACGGGACCCCTATTCATACCTATGGCAAACAACTATTAGATTTGGATCTAGGTTTACGCCGTAGGTTCTGCTGGCCCTTCACACTTGCCGATATCAAGCAACCAATTATAGGCGCTGATTTTCTAGCAGAGTTTGCTTTACTTGTGGATATGAAACATAGACGTTTAATCGATACAAAAACAAACCTCTCTAAGACCGGTGCTAACCCACCACCAGGAATTAATTCTAAAATTCATCTTGTAGACCCGACACACCAGTACTTCAAATTGCTACAACAATTTCCTGACCTTTTTAAGGAAACTTCTTCTAGCAACCTTCCAGAGGTTGAGTTCTTCCATACTATAAGTACGGAAGGACCACCTGTCGCTGCAAAAGCTAGAAGATTGCCCCCGGAAAAGCTAGCTCAAGCAAAGCTAGAATTCCAGCACATGATGGACTTGGGAATTTGTAGACCCTCCAAAAGTCCATGGTCAAGCCCCCTCCACATGGTGCAAAAAAAGGATGGCTCATGGAGACCATGTGGGGATTACCGAGCACTAAACGCTAAAACAATCCCAGACAAATATCCCATTCCAAATTTGCAGGATTTTAATGCCCAGTTAGAAGGCAAACGTATTTTTTCAAAATTAGATATCATTCGCGCTTTCCATCACATCCCAGTAGCACCTCAAGATATTCCCAAAACAGCAGTCATAACTCCATTTGGGTTATTCGAATTTGTTAAAACCCCATTTGGCCTTCGTAATTCAGCACAAACATTTCAAAGATATTTACATTCAATTTTAAGACATCTTGACTTTGCCTACTCCTATCTTGACGATATTCTCGTTGCATCAGCCTCTGAAAAAGAACATCAAGAGCATCTAGCAAAACTTTTTCAGACACTTCAAGACAACGGCATCCGTATCAATTCATCTAAATGTGAATTCGGAGTGGCCGAAATTTCATTTTTAGGTTTTCGTGTAAGTAAATCTGGATTATTTCCACTTCCTGAACGCATCAAAGCTATTACCGACCTACCTCTTCCCGATACCATTGAAAAACTCAGAAGATTTCTAGGTCTCATAAATTTCTACCGTCGTTCTCTTCCACGTGCTGCGGAAATTCAGCAACCACTATTCGACCTCTGCCAGAATCCCAAAAAACGCGACAAACGTAAAATCGAGTGGACTCCTCAGACTCGAGAAGCATTCGAACGTTTGAAAGAGGCACTAAAAAACGCTACACTAATAGCTCATCCGTCTTCTTCGCTACCACTGATTCTCCATGTCGATGCTTCTGATTATGCCGTAGGCGCTTCCCTCCAACAACTACGTGATCAAACACTAGAACCCCTAGGTTTCTACTCTAAAAAGCTTACTTCAGCCCAAAAATCTTACAGCACCTACGATCGCGAACTTCTAGCTGCTTATCAGGCAGTTAAATACTTTAGATATACCCTAGAAGGTCGCCATTTCACCATTTATACGGACCACAAACCTTTGACATACGCTTTTGAACAACGCGTCGATAAAGCATCTCCAAGGCAATTACGACATTTAGACTTTCTAGGTCAATTTACCACAGACATTCGCTACATACCAGGTCCTACAAACATTCCCGCAGACTATTGTTCTCGCATTGAAACAATTTCACTTTCTTCCACTGTGTCACTCCAAGAAATTGCGCAAGCTCAGTCATCTTGTGAGGAACTCAAACACCTTCTGCAGTCTAAATCTTCCTCATACAAATTTCAAAACATGCCTCTTGACAACGGAATGAATCTTATTTGCGATTCTTCTTCAAAGAAACTTCGCCCATTCATTCCGCTCAAATTTCGCCGAAAGATTTTCGATTCTATCCACAATTTATCTCACCCAGGCATATCAGCTTCAGTCGATCTGGTCCAGGATAGATTTTGTTGGCCCAAATTGAAACGCGATGTAACTCTTTGGTCTAAAACTTGCATTCCCTGCCAGAAAGTCAAGATATGGAGACACACTTCCAGTGCCATTGGACAATACACCCCAGCCATGAGAAGATTCTCACATATAAATGTTGACATTGTGGGACCATTACCAGCATCACAAGGTCAACGCTATCTGTTAACAATAATAGACAGATTTTCTCGATGGCCCGAAGCAATTCCATTGTCAGATATTACAGCAGAAACAGTAGCGAACACTATTTTATCATGCTGGATCTCTCGTTTCGGTGTTCCGCAATACATCACCACAGACAGAGGTAAACAATTCGATTGCCACCTTTTCACACACCTCACTAAAACACTAGGTGCAGACCACATCAAGACCACAGCTTACCACCCAGCAGCAAATGGTGTAATCGAGAGATGGCATAGAGTTCTGAAACAGGCCTTGAAAGCCCATATGGACGAAAACTGGGTCGCTAAATTGCCAATTGTGTTACTAGGACTCAGATCGTACATAATTCCAGAATATCGCTCAACACCCGCTGAAATAGTCTACGGAGAATCAATCAAACTTCCCACCGACTTTTTCAACAGCACACAAGCTCATGATGTTTCACCACTTATATCTCAGCTGAAAGAAGACATAAGGAAACTTCGACCAGTACCTTTTAAACATCATACTGCAAAAAAGGTATTTGTCCATCCTAAGCTTATGGAAGCTCCTTTTGTTTTTGTTCGCATTGATATTCCGCGAAAAACTCTCGAACCAGTTTATGACGGCCCCTTTGAAGTGTTATCCCGAACTGACAAAGTCTTCAAAATCAAGAAATCACACGGAGAAGAGACAATTTCTGTTGACCGTCTTAAACCCGCATTCATTCTTTGTGATAACGAACAGACAACTTTCCAGCCTCAGAGACATCCTAGTGAAACTGACAGTGACAGTCAAAGTCCAACACCTAGTGAAACTGAAAGTGACAGTGAAAGTCCAACACCTAGTGAAACTGAAAGTGACAGTGAAGTTCCCGTTCCCGTTCAAACGACACGCCATGGACGTAGAGTTCGATTTCCACGAAGATACTTGAACTAATAGCGTTGCCACTGAGAGGGGAGTATGTGGCGGTGATTCCGACCGCAGTGTTTCCGTCAACACTACTCTGTGTTTCTCTTGACAGCTAAAACGTTGCGTTACGTTATTCGACAGCAAGCTGTCAAGAACTACTATATAAGAGACACCAGGGATCTCTCTCGCTCTCTCCTCGCTACTAACCGACACAGTGAAGATACGTCTCTCCACGCTCGGTCATCTGTTATGTGCTGTCTGTGATTGTTTTATAGTTAAATGTATAGTTTATTCAGTTAGTGAAATAATAAAGTATATTAAATGTTTACGTATGGATTTAATATCAACAAGTGCAATTAACATCCATAATCAATCTTACTAAAAATCATCGAAAATTAACTATTTGCCAATAAACTTATGTATAAGTCAAATTTGACAATCAGGACAAAAGTGTGAATAAGTATAATTTATTAGAAAACAACTCAAACAACAGAAATAAAAAAATTGCTATCGATAATTAAGTTATAGAAATTCTTCAACATGATAATTTCACAGGCATCTATTGAATTTTTTATGATTTTAAGTAACATTAATAATATATGTGTCTTTAGTTATTCGGGTTTTTCCTTGAAAGCGACAAACGTTTTTTGAAAACTAACATGAGTAAAAAAGTTTTATAATTTACTTCCCCATAACATGAAATAATAATTTTTTAGATCCGCCAATAGGTTAAGAAATTCTGTCACATTTTATGGGTGCATCACCACTATTAAACCCTTTGATTTCAAAGAGTTTAATAGTGGTTTAATAGTGGTGATTCGATTGAACTCTACTCACTAACGAATAATGCTCTTGGTACATCCAAAACGTGTACCAAATTTGGTTTTTCTAAGTTGAAGTATTACTGAGATATTGATTTTTTTCGAAATTTAAAACCCCACTTTGAAGGCCTATAACTTCTTAGCGATGCACCTTAGTATAGGAGTAAGTTGCGTTAAATCACCATATTTTGGGTTTACCTACATGCCCCTGCTCTGTGTCGTTTCTTATGCGAAAGACTCTGTATACCTTTTTTTTTAAACACAATGTTCCCATGAGTATATGTATGAACATTTTGAGAAGATTCATTGAATGTTCGTGGAACATTTTCAGAAGATACTGGGAGCTCCTAAGAATATTATAAATAACATTCTAAGAACCTTATTAGTATGACAGAATCTGTCCAATTCTCACGTTCATAGAATGTTCTATGAATATATATTGTACCATGCGAGAATGTTCTGGGGATGTTTGAATATTCTTTCCAAACATTCCTGGTATATTCTCAGAATGTGTCTGTGCTGTCTGGGAGTATACTTGTTGCGGCGAAACACTTATAAAGTTCTAAGAAAATAATTGAAAGAATCCCCAAAAGAGTGGGTATGTGGTGTGGTTTAAGAAAACACTGAATTGAAATAAAGTGCTTTATTATTTATAGAATTTAATAGTTTTCATTATATCTACTATAAGTATAATATTTATAGTACAAGATAAATAATAATTACAAACGATAGAATACACAACATAATACTGATTATTTAGACAGGCAAAACCTGTGGTGACAATTTAATCCTTTCATGCAAAGTTGCAGGTACAAATAATTTACACACACATATATATCTACATCTACTAATACTTTATCATTTTAATATAACTAATTTATCCGGCCATAAATTAATATATACAAAAAGACGTCACGATAATGTTTAAGAGACGGCCGTTCCAAAACCTAGCCAATATTATGCAGCCGGGATTTAAAAAAGTCAATTGGCACCCGATGATCACGGATCATTATGATGAATCCCACATGATGGATGGCAGCTTTGACGCTAGTGACATATTGAGATCGTCATTTGTTATCGTTGGGGGAGCTTATCGTGTGGAAATATCGTGCGGCGGTCCTCTTCTTGCCCATGTTGCATATCTTGAAGTGACACATAGTGAGATCTGCAACAGGTGACAAAAGTGATTATAATCTCTTGTAAAGCCAAGTCTCATAATATTCTATACGTAAACATATTTGTATATACATTGTTACGTAAAAGCAGCTACTCTACTACCCTCGATAATGCGGATATATTATTTTTAGTATGGTAATAATACAGATATGTTTATATTCCACAAAGAAAAAGTTTAGTAGGTGAAAGATCAGTCGCAAGCTTTTCGTGTTTACCATATACTTATAAATATGTTAATGAGGGTGTAGGCGCAACCATAAGAAAACTGTAGATGTGTAAAAGTCATTTTATCGAGACTATTTTTTTAAGGTTCCAAGAAATTCAATAATAATAATTGTTAGAAATTGGGATTGAGTAGTCGTTAGTGAATGAAGTTTTAAATATATATTCTCAACAAAAACATATTTCTTCATTTTCAGGTTCTAGGTAATTCTGAAGGTATTAATATTTCAGCGTAACCGATTGACATTTACAATAAAATCTGCGTAGGTATTATTGGCGCGTCAGTCCTTTAATCTATACAGGGTGTTTCAGCTTGTACCCGAAATGCTGGTCAGGCTCAGCGTGCTTATAGGAGTTTTACTATTCAATCCAGTTTTGTCTGATCATTTTTCACAAAAGTCTGGGCGCAGGAAGTGCGTTATGGTAGTGAATTTTCATTAAAACGTTTTTAATAGCAAATATAACGTCTTTTCTTTTACAGAAAGCAAGAATGAAATTTGGTTACCAGTACAACCTATATAGTAAAAATGCTGAACGCAGCAAGTGCGTTATGGTAGTGAATTTTCATAGTGTTTTTAATTGGAAATACCTATGTGTTTTTTTAAGAAAGCAGGCATCAAATTTGGTCACCAGTATAACCTATATGGTAAAAATAATGTGCCATGTTTTATCAAAATAACTTTATTGTTTGAAAATGTACAAAAATTTCCGAAAGTAAACTTAAAGTGTTCCAGAAAAAAAAAACTCATTTCTTGGTCAACCTTATAGGTTAATAGTAAATTGAGCTATTCAAATATGAAGCATTTGATCACAATTCGCTACCATAACGCACTTGCTGCGTCCATAATTTCTTTTCTTACAAACATGCATTATATTTCGATGGAAAATGCAATAACATAAGGCGTGTTTGATAAAAAAAAAAGAAAATTTGTATCACCAACGACTTATGGGCCACCCTGTGATTGTAGAAATAGTTTTTAAGATGTAGCTCAAGACACCCTATAATTAATGTATACAATTTTTTTGATATCTTGTATAATAACGGATATATTGAACTTTATTGCTTTTTTACGAAAATTCGACAAAAATTATATACCATTAAACGATAAACTCTATAGCTAAGGCTACTGCCAAGCATCAGAGAAAGGGTCAATTTCAAATGTTTTTTCTGGAAACATTTTAGTAAAATGAAGGAAAATGGCGGTTGAAACTAAGACTTCAGGGCTTGTAAAACATTCTTCTTGAGACATTTTCTTTCCATAGCCCGTATTAGATTCAAGTTCTTTGCCTAAATGTTGCGAATTTTGACGTTTTAAATCGCAACTTTGACGTTTTGAGGAAAACCCCAATTTATTTTTCTTTAAATGCCTATAACTCTTTTGTATTTTGACCTACAGAGCTAAATTTGGGTAGAGACCTTACCTAAGACGATATAACCCAGCATACCAAATTTGGTTACCCGTACTTTGTTAATTCTGGAGCTATAAAATTTTTTCGAAAGAAAACAAAATTTTCTGGGAAAACCTGTGCCGATTTTCCTGGCTAACTTGAGTTATCGGTGTGATACATACATACATACATATATATATATATATATATATATATATATATATATATATATATATATATATATATATATATATATATATATAAACATATAAAAATTGAAACTGACCCCGGATGTGTGTTCTGGGGGGGCCTAATTAGCTCTCATTTGAAGAAATTTGTTCAAAATTCAAAAGTCGGGATCTCCTCTTTAGTGAATTTTTTTAAAGAAAATTCACTAAAAACAATGTACTACCATATTTCATCAAATTTTATTGTTTGAAAATGTAAACATTTTTTCGAAAATAAACTCAAAATGTTCCCGAACAAACTGGTTCCTAGCCAACGAACGTTAAGTTAATATCTGTTTAATTACGTTTTGTACTGATGTACCACATTTTATATGTTTTTGTTTCTTGATAGCTCGAAGGACCTGATTATGTTGTGTTAAATTAAACGCTGATGTTGTAACACTTAACATTTAATAACAAACTGTTAAACTTATACAAAGTTACTAATATTATGGTATGCTTTTAGAGTTCATGAGAACTCTACGAAATGATTAGTGATTATGCTATGACAAGCGTGGTGCTTGTCTTGAGTCTGTAGAAGAACTACTAAAATGAATATGCTAAAGGATGTTGATTGTGTCGAGTTTACAGAAGAACTCTACGAAATGATTATGATTATGCTGACAAGCGTGATGCTTGTTTGGAGTCTATATAAGAACTGCTTTGAATGAATATTGAATATTTCTACTCTATCTACCTGATATAGGGTAGCAGACGTACTGCCAATTATTGTAGGTAAGAAATGACCCTTGTTGGGTTATTCCTAATCATGTTTAAAATTACATTGTACAGATGGTAGATATCATAACAAAGACGGTTACTAAGAAATATGTAAATTTTAGAGGTCTAATCTTCCAGACGAGACGCCTTAACACATTAAATGCTTCAAATTCCAATAACACAATTTGCTATTAATCTAAGGTTCGTTGGCTAGTAAACCAGGTATATATATATATAAAGTCTGGAACTGATCCAGGGGGTTAATTTAAAGAAATTGACAGCAAATTCAAAAAGTCTGGACGCAGCAAGTGCGTTATGGAAGTGAAATTTCAAACAAAATGTTTTTAATAGCAAATATGTCTCTCTAATGCAAGCAGGCATCAATCTGGTTAACATATTTTATCAAAATTACTTCTTGTTCGAAAATGTGCAAAAATTTTCTGAAAATAAACTTAAAATGTTTCCGAGAAAACTGGTTAGGAAACCTTAGGTTAATAGCAAATTGAGGTATTAAAATTTGAAGGATTTTATGAAAATTCGTTACCAAAACGCACTTACTGCGTCTCCATTTTTTTCTTACAAACATGCATCATATTTCGATAAAACATACAAAAATGCAATAATATAAGGGTGTTCGAAAAAAAACAATTGTAGGGATTACCAGTGACTTACGGACCACGCTGAAAATATTTTTATAAGATGCAGCTTAAGACGCCCTATAATTAACGTATACAATTTTTTCTCCTATCTTGTATATTAACAATTATATTGAGCTTTACCGTAGAAATGCGTTACCTTATATATATATATATATATATATATATATATATATATATATATATATATATATATATAATATACATATATACATATATATATATATATATATATATATATATATATATATATATATATATATATATATATATATATATATATATATATATATATATATATGCAAACAGATAAAAATGGAAAGTAAACCCAGATATGGATTCTAGGGGGCCAAGTTTGCGCTCATTTGAAGAAATATTTCTAAAATTGAAAAGTCACGATCTCCTCAATAACGAATTTTTTCTACGAAAATTAGCGAAAAATTGTAGACCGTTAAACCGCAAAATTAACGAAACTTACAGCCAAAGCTTCAACTTAACTAAACCTACAGCCAAAGCATAAGAGAAATGGTCTATTTAAAATGAATTTTCTGTAAACATTTTAGCAAATGAAGGACAATGGCGGTTGAATCTGAAACTTAAAGGTTTGCAGAACACTCTTCTTGCGAATTTTCTTTATACAATCTGTGTTTGTGTCAGGTTCGTTGCCTAAATATTGCGAATTTTGACGTTTCAAATTGCAACTTTGACGTTTTGAGGAAAACCCCAAATTTCTGTTTTTTAAATGCCTATAACTTTTTTGTCTTTTAACATACAGACCTAAATTTTGACACGCGGGTCATTATTTATAGTACAAACACCCGTACCAAATTTGGTTGCACTTACTTTGTTATCTCCGGAGATATAATTTTTTTCCGTAAGAAAACACAGAATTTTCCGGGAAAACATGGGCCGATTTTCCTGGCTAACGAACTTATTCAAGCCACTTGCAAAAGGAAGGTACTCACTAAATTTAATCAAAATTACTATTTGACTTATCGCCGTGATATATATATATATATATATATATATATATATATATATATATATATATATATATATATATATATATATATATATATATATATATATATATATATATATATATATATATATATATATATATATATATAGGTGTCCCAATAGTGTGTAATTCCTCTATATTTCCCTTACCCTTAGAGCCAGCCGAAAAAACTTTTAACAAAAATTTCTTGTGATTATCTAGGCTATATCGAGAAAATATATTCAGCTTTGTGGGACTTCTGGTTGCACCGGTAGTAGCTAGCAACTTCATTATTTAAATAAAATGCTATACTTTTTGTTGCATTTTTGGATAGCGATTAAAAAATAAGTGTGACTTTGTGTAGCATTCCCTATAGCTATCTTTGATATTTGTGAAAATATTGCGACTTTTTTTTTAGCTCTGATTTATATGTTACTTCAAACGTAAGCTGTGGGCTGACCTTTGACTTTCCCTGCCTTAAGTTCGAAATATCAATAGACGACATTCAATGCTTTGAAATAGTTAAAGAATAATTGATTATCATTGTACAGGGTGTATTTACTTTGGGTTACAACATACCTAACTTTAAAGTGGTATAACTTGATATTTTCAAATATAGAACACCTTATATTTTATGGATTGGTCAGGTAGGTCATTCAATTCTGCATCGATGTAGTATAGGTTTCCCTATATCTATAGTTGATAGTTTTTCAGTTATAATGATTTGTTTTACTTTCGCTTGTAAAAACTATTCTGTCAGATACAGGAGGCACAGAGAACGTAACAACTGATATTTAGTGTGATATGACAGATAAACGTCACTAAAATTTGGAATAGTTCTAATGTATCGTCTTTTTTAGATTATTCTTTTAATGTAATGGTTGTGGTTTATTATTATTATTATATATTTACATAAGTATAATAATATATTATATATTATACAGGCGAACGTTAAGTAGACGCATCCCGTGAAACCAGAGAGAATTCACGTCGCTCGCCTGGCGTGCGGCGTTGCCGGCTTGTGCTTTCTACCCTCAAACAAGGAAAATAAAATATAAATAAATGGTCATGTAGAGTGATAATAAATTAAACAAAGCCAATTTATATAATCTATTGTTATGAAAATGAATCAAGTTAACAGACGGTGACTATTTAATTAATCCTACTGGCATGAAAATGACTTAAATGTGTCAACTTAACAGACATGCTATATTATGGATGCATTGTGCACTTATAAATTGATCGCTCCCAAACCAGTAAACAGAAAATTATAAAACTTTGTCAGGTTAATAAAAAGGCCGCGCTCTATGTACGTAAATTAAGAAAAAAAATGTAGCGCAACCGGTTATACCGAAAGTTGACGGTAACTTAATTTTTTTAAATGGCAGTTATACATTTTTTTGCTATTTTCGAAAAGATGAGGCGATTCTACACCAGACTCTAGTATCACGTGCTCCCTATACTGCGACACCTTGCCAAAAATGATGGGAGGTGTCTTCTTAACAAGCTGTCTATATGGTGCATATAAACATTTATTGTGGCGAAACGAGTAAACAGAAAATTATAAAACTTTGTCAAGTTAATAAAAAGGCCGCGCTCTATGTACGTAAATTAAGAAAAAAAATGTAGCGCAACCGGTTCTACCGAAAGTTGACGGTAACTTAATTTTTTTAAATGGCAGTGATACGTTTTTTTGCTATTTTCGAAAAGATGAGGCGATTCTACACCAGACTCTAGTATCATATGCCCACTATTCTGCTAAACCTTGCCAAAAATGATGGGAGGTGTCTACTTAACAAGCTGTCTATATGGTGCATATAAACATTTATTGTGGCGAAACGAGTAAACAGAAAATTATAAAACTTTGTCAGGTTAATAAAAAGGCCGCGCTCTATGTATGTAAATTAAGAAAAAAAATGTAGCGCAACCGGTTATACCGAAACTTGACGGTAACTTAATTTTTTTAAATGGCAGTGATACATTTTTTTGCTATTTCCGAATAGATCAGGCGATTCTACACCAGACTCAAGTATCATATGCCCACTATTCTGCAAAACCTTGCCAAAAATGATGGGAGGTGTCTTCTTAACAAGCTGTCTATATGGTGCATTTAAACATTTATTGTGTCGAAACGAGTAAACAGAAAATTATAAAGCTTTGTGAGGTTAATAAAAAGGCCGCGCTCTATGTACGTGAATTAAGAAAAAAAATGTAGCGCAACCGGTTATACCGAAAGTTGACGGTAACTTAATTTTTTTAAATGGCAGTGATACGTTTTTTTGCTATTTTCGAAAAGATGAGACGATTCTACACCAGACTCTAGTATCATATGCCCACTATTCTGCTAAACCTTGCCAAAAATGATGGGAGGTGTCTACTTAACAAGCTGTCTATATGGTGCATATAAACATTTATTGTGGCGAAACGAGTAAACAGAAAATTATAAAACTTTGTCAGGTTAATAAAAAGGCCGCGCTCTATGTATGTAAATTAAGAAAAAAATGTAGCGCAACCGGTTATACCGAAAGTTGACGGTAAATTAATTTTTTTAAATGGCAGTGATACGTTTTTTTGCTATTTTCGAAAAGATGAGACGATTCTACACCAGACTCTAGTATCATATGCCCACTATTCTGCTAAACCTTGCCAAAAATGATGGGAGGTGTCTACTTAACAAGCTGTTTATATGGTGCATATAAACATTTATTGTGGCGAAACGAGTAAACAGAAAATTATAAAACTTTGTCAGGTTAATAAAAAGGCCGCGCTCTATGTATGTAAATTAAGAAAAAAAATGTAGCGCAACCGGTTATACCGAAACTTGACGGTAACTTAATTTTTTTAAATGGCAGTGATACATTTTTTTGCTATTTCCGAATAGATCAGGCGATTCTACACCAGACTCAAGTATCATATGCCCACTATTCTGCAAAACCTTGCCAAAAATGATGGGAGGTGTCTTCTTAACAAGCTGTCTATATGGTGCATTTAAACATTTATTGTGTCGAAACGAGTAAACAGAAAATTATAAAGCTTTGTGAGGTTAATAAAAAGGCCGCGCTCTATGTACGTAAATTAAGAAAAAAAATGTAGCGCAACCGGTTATACCGAAAGTTGACGGTAACTTAATTTTTTTTAAATGGCAGTGATACGTTTTTTTGCTATTTTCGAAAAGATGAGGCGATTCTACACCAGACTCTAGTATCATATACACACTATTCTGCTAAACCTTGCCAAAAATGATGGGAGATGTCTACTTAACAAGCTGTCTATATGGTGCATAGAAACATTTATTGTGGCGAAACGAGTAAATGAAAAATTATAAAACTTTGTCAGGTTAATAAAAAGGCCGCGCTCTATGTACGTAAATTAAGAAAAAAAATGTAGCGCAACCGGTTATACCGAAAGTTGACGGTAACTTAATTTTTTTAAATGGCAGTGATACGTTTTTTTGCTATTTTCGAAAAGATGAGACGATTCTACACCAGACTCTAGTATCATATGCCCACTATTCTGCTAAACCTTGCCAAAAATGATGGGAGGTGTCTACTTAACAAGCTGTCTATATGGTGCATATAAACATTTATTGTGGTGAAACGAGTAAACAGAAAATTATAAAACTTTGTCAGGTTAATAAAAAGGCCGCGCTCTATGTATGTAAATTAAGAAAAAAATGTAGCGCAACCGGTTATACCGAAACTTGACGGTAACTTAATTTTTTTTAATGGCAGTGATACATTTTTTTGCTATTTTCGAAAAGATGAGGCGATTCTACACCAGACTCTAGTATCACGTGCTCCCTATACTGCGACACCTTGCCAAAAATGATGGGAGGTGTCTTCTTAACAAGCTGTCTATATGGTGCATATAAACATTTATTGTGGCGAAACGAGTAAACAGAAAATTATAAAACTTTGTCAAGTTAATAAAAAGGCCGCGCTCTATGTACGTAAATTAAGAAAAAAAATGTAGCGCAACCGGTTCTACCGAAAGTTGACGGTAACTTAATTTTTTTAAATGGCAGTGATACGTTTTTTTGCTATTTTCAAAAAGATGAGGCGATTCTACACCAGACTCTAGTATCATATACACACTATTCTGCTAAACCTTGCCAAAAATGATGGGAGGTGTCTACTTAACAAGCTGTCTATATGGTGCATATAAACATTTATTGTGGCGAAACGAGGAAATGAAAAATTATAAAACTTTGTCAGGTTAATGAAAAGGCCGCTCTCTATGTATGTAAATTAAGAAAAAAAATGTAGCGCAACCGGTTATACCGAAAGTTGACGGTAACTTAATTTTTTTAAATAGCAGTGATACATTTTTTTGCTATTTTCGAAAAGATGAGGCGATTCTACATCAGACTCTAGTATCATATGCCCACTATTCTGCTAAACCTTGCCAAAAATGATGGGAGGTGTCTACTTAACAAGCTGTCTATATGGTGCATATAAACATTTATTGTGTCGAAACGAGTAAACAGAAAATTATAGAACTTTGTCAGGTTAATAAAAAAGGCCGCGCTCTATGTACGTAAATTATGAAAAAAAAATGTAGCGCAACCGGTTATACCGAAAGTTGACGGTAACTTAATTTTTTTAAATGGCAGTGATACGTTTTTTTTTGCTATTTTCGAATAGATGGGGCGATTCTACACCAGACTCTAGTGTCATATGCTCCCTATTCTCAAAAAATTTAACAAAAAGCGAAGGGACGCAATAATAAACGGAAACACACACAGAACTACTAATATTTACTATATTAATGCTGACCGACATTCATTAGCAATAAAAGAAAATACTTATTTTGTTCTGCCTAACGAAACGGGGATATTGCAAGTCCAAAGAAAATAAAACCGCCAGTCGGCGTTTTTTATTGGTTCATTAAGTAAAAAGCCGCCGAAAATGTTATTTATTTTATTATTTCGGCTGCATATGAGTAAATATACAAACAGTGACCGACGGCGGTTTTTCCTCTGTTGAGCAAGAATACCGCCGGCGGCTGCGTAAACTAAAACGTAAATTGAGACTACACATTTTTAACGTCAAAGTATTATGTGTTGTGTTAAAACACCACTTTAAAATTACCCTAATAATATTATTATTTCTAGGATTGTTACCTACTCACTATAAATAATTATCATGCATTTTTTGTCAGTTCAAATCGTTAGTTGCCATCAATAGGTTTAGTGCATAATTACACATATTCGAATGTCGCTTTCGTACATTGTTTAATACCCAAAGCAGTTTATGTGTATGACATAAAATAGTGATAAAGTTTTTATATTCCTGGGCACAGGTTTCACCTTTTGGCATCGTCCAAGAAGAAGACTAAGTATAATTTAAAGTCAGCTCTTCAGTGGAAATGAATCATAAGACAATAAAATAGATTTTTAACGTATCTTTTATTTTCCTATAGAAACTCCATCTGTTTCAATGTAACCTTAACACTGGCTGTACAATAAGTATTGATTTATGAAATTAAGAAAGTCCGGACACAGCAAAAAAATGTGCGAAAAGAAACTTAAAATGTTCCAGAAGAAACTGGTTCTCATGCCAACGAACCTCATACAAAATTAAACTATTCGAATTTGAAGCATTTAATGAAATGTCGCTACCATAACGCACTTACCACGTCCAGAATTTCTTTTCTTACAAACATGCTTTATATTTCAAAGGGAAATGCGGAAATGCCATAATATAAGGCGTGTTCGGTCATAAAAAATTTTAAGTACACTTGGATAACCCAAATCCAGAATTAAGGCTTTTCACTGAATTCAGGCAACCTTCTTATGTTAGAATTCACAAACAGTATTTAAAGACATTTCTTTTTTCGGAAACCCTGGTCCGATTGGCGTGGCTAATTAACTTTTTTTAAGCTATTAACAAACAAAAGACACGTGCAAAGTTTCCATTAAATCGGTTAATTTTTTAGTCAATTTTCTTTTCCAAATTTCTTCAAATGAACGCGAAGTAGGCCCCCTAGACACCGAAAACAAAACAAATAAATGGGCTGACCTTGATAAAATATGAGAACTACCTCCAGTTTCAGTGGCTTTGATAAGTTCGTTATGCAACAAAATGACTCAAGTTATCCCGAAAAATTATGTTTTCTTCAGTTTTTTTTATCTCCCGAAATAACAAAATCAGGGGGACCAAATTTGGTAAGCGTCTTTGCATTACAAAGAGTGAGCCATGTAACAAAATGTATGTGTGCAAGTTAAAACACAAAACAGTTGTAGGAATTAAAAAAGTTGCCGGTTTCTCTCAAAACGCCAAATCTCAACGTAGAACCTCAAAATTGACAGCATTTAGGCAAAACCTTAAAGAAAGACGGGTTATGCACAGAAAGTGTAGTAAGAAAAGTGTTCCAGAAACCATTAAGTTTCAGCTGTAAGCGTCATTTACTAACATATTTACAGAAATTTAATTTCAAATAGACCCTATCTCTGATGCCTTGACAGTAATTTTATGTAAGTTTATGGTGTATGGTATTAAAAAAAATATTAACATTTCTTAATGTAATATATGTGTGCGTGCTATGTGTGTGCGCGCGCGAATATTGATTTGTGTGTTTGTGCGTGCTTGCACGCGCTTCTCTGTTAGAACAATTCGATCAACACGATAACCTTCAGGTAATGAATTAATATTTACAATTCTTCAGGACTTAAGCACTATACGTTTTTTTTTGCAAATTTGAAGTAATTAAATAAAATATAATAATTACTATTATTACTATTTGAAGTTGGTGGAGAGAGGAAAGGAGCTGGTTGTGAAAAAAACACGATTAAAACATCTTATTAGGTGGCTTTTGCGATTTTTATTTTTCATGTGAACATTAACATAAATCAAGCCGATACGTTTCTCAGAAGTGAGGCATCAGAGTTAGAAAATAAATTACGTAATAAAGTCATACTGAGAATTAAAGACACAGCAACAGCCAATATTATCTCGTCCACGATATACAACTAGCAAGATACGACCGTGCGCGTATGTGTTGGTACCCAGTCGACAGTATTACGTCACAGCGAGCGTTTCAGGTGGATACAAATACATTATTCTATAGTATTAATTCAAAAAAAGAAATAGTCACTGAAAAGAACAGCGGAATTACTCCCAGATATCTCTTAATGATTATTTTCCTGGTCACGTTAATTCAATTTAATAAATTTGTCATTAAAAATTTTCTGTCTGATGCACTCTTTAACTCAATCAAGAAAAAAGATATGTCAATATAAGTTAACCTTATATAAGGCTACAAGCTCTACAGTTTCCTATGAAATAGTCTTTATAAAGACAAATTGTGTACATAAATGTACTTACATATCTTTTCAAACATACGACAGGTTTAGTGAAGGAATGTTACATTTTCCTACATAAACTTGTTGAATTAGGCTATCTAACACAATTAGCTAAGGTAAGTATTTACATATTGGAGAGTACCTGCCCAAAAAATAATTAATTAAACTTACATACCCTAACCTGAGTATGGGATCCCCGAATATCCCCTTTTAAGGAAAAAATATAGTTTTCCAAGTAATGGGTATCGTACCTACTGTAACTTTTTGCGCTAAAAGTAATTCATGTCCCCCTCTAATATTTAATACATTTAACGTTACGACTCAAAATATTTTGGTATTGTGTTCTTGCTTCACCTCTTGTGGTACGCAATTGATGTATTTTTTAAAACATATAGAGTTCAATTATTGTTAATTGCTATTTATTCCAAAAAGTAACACATAATATGGTATTTTCACTTATAATTCCTTAAATGTGATGTACAATAGGCATTTCTGTATAACTTGTTCACTGTGATGACCAACATGTGTATCATTTTTTATTTATTTAAAACCAACAGAGTTCAACTAATGTGAAATGCTATTTATTCCAAAAAGTAACACATACTACGGTATTTTTACATATAATTCCATAAATGTAATGTGCAATAGACATTCCTGTATAACTTGTTTACTGTGATGACCAACATGTGTACCGTTTTTTATTTATTTAAAACCAATAGAGTTCAATTATTATGAATTGCAATTTATTCGAAAAAGTGACACATAATATGGTATTTTCACATATAATTCCTTAAATGTATTGTACAGTAGACATTTCTGTATAACTAGTTCACTGTAATGAACAACATGTGTATCATTTTTTATTTATTTAATACCAATAGAGTTCAATTAATGTGAAATGTATTTATTCCCAAAAGTAACACATAATACGGTATTTTCACATATAATTCCATGAATGTAATGTGCAATACACATTCCTGTATAACTTGTTCACTGTGATGACCAACATGTGTACCGTTTTTTATTTAATTAAAACCAATAGAGTTCAATTATTATGAATTGCTATTTATTCGAAAAAGTGACACATAATATTGGAATTTTCACATATAATTCCTTAAATGTATTGCACAATAGACATTTCTGTATAACTAGTTCACTGTGATGAACAACATGTGTATCATTTTTTATTTATTTAATACCAATAGAGTTCAATTAATGTGAAATGTATTTATTCCCAAAAGTAACACATAATACGGTATTTTCACATATAATTCCATAAATGTAATGTGCAATAGACATTCCTGTATAACTTGTTCACTGTGATGACCAACATGTGTACCGTTTTTTATTTATTTAAAACTGATAGAGTTAAATTAATGTGAAATGCTATTTATTCCAAAAAGTAACACAAAATATGGTAGTTTCACCTAGGTTTCTTTAAATGTAATGTACAAAAGACATTTCTCTATAACTAGTTCATTGAAATGACCAACAATTGTATTGTTTTAATTTTTTTAAACCATATGGAGTTCAGTTATTGTGAATTGCCATTTAGTCCAAAAAGTAACACAAAATATTGTTAGTTCACATATAAATTCTTAAATGTAATGTACAATAGACATTTCTGTATAACTTGCTCACTATGATGACCAACATGTGTATCATATTTTATTTATTTAAAACCAATAGAGTTCAATTATTATGAATTGCTATTTATTCCAAAAAGTAACACATAATATGGTTTTTTCACCTATAATTCCTTAAATGTTATGTACAATAGACATTTCTGTATAACTTGTTCACTGTGATGACCAACATGTGTATTATTTTTAATTTTTTAAAACAATATATAAAGTGCAAATATTCTGAATTCGTATTTATTCAATGAAGTGGTAGTAGGTAGTATCACATAATTTCTTATTAAACGTTATGTACAAACGACAGTTTTTAAATAAAAAATCCAAATAACTTTCTGCATAGCTAGTATATTGCGATGGCAAACATAAGTGTAATATTTTTCAAAATTTTATAATATAACAATTACAATTATTTCAATTCTTATTTTTTAATTACTAGTATGGAAATATGATGTACAACGGTAATTTCCGTGTAGATAGATTATTTAGATGAGAATTGTTACTGATTTAATTTGGAAGTATTATAAAGCAATCTTTAGAATACACTTATTATTTAACTTTAGCAAAAGCTGTAAAAATAATCTCATGTATTGCAACAGTATAGAAATATGATGTCAACACTTTTATATTGTACAAGAAATAAGGTTTCAATTCACCGCTTATTTAAATTAACGTAAATAATCTTGCTGTCTAAAATGCATTGAACTATATACAACGTATCTGGAAGGGGCATCGTTCGCAATGCGCGTGCTAGGCGTTGACGACAGTGTACACGTTCCAGTAACGTAGTTTTATAGTTAAATGCTTAAATGTCCAACAGTTTAGAGTCACCGCAAGTAAACGTTCAGCGTTCAACCTACTAAACAAATCAACATACTCAACTGTTGGGTTCGCTGAAGGCACCAATTGGTGAATATCCAACTACAAAATATTAACGAATCACTTATCCTGGCACTACGCTTGCTATAACGATGAGTGATAATGTTTAACCGTTTTCAAAATAGCAAATGTTTTTTTACACTCAACGTTTGATCCACTTCGGTCAAGAGGGTTTGGCGCCAAGCTTTGATATTTTAGCAGTTTCCGAATTTAAATTGAAATCAATATGCCTTACACGCAGCACAAAAAGTTTTCTTGTAAAATAAGTCATCGTTAAATGAAGACAAGGGCGAATTAACCAGACGTCAAGTGCTGCCTACAGCTTAATTGTTATGTCAAAAATGTTGACATTTGTCAACATTGTCTGATACAACAATTAACGAACGTTGACAAATGCCAAATTTTTTTGACATAATGCAGTTGCTGGCCATGGTATAATGACTTTATGAGATATGGTAGACAAAGACAGGCAACAGCATTCGCTTTATATACAGTAAACACTAACTACTGACACGTGAACTTTACACATTAACATACATACGCCGAGTTCAACAGGCGCCAGCAGCTGAATTTAAGCGCTTATCTGCTGTCGACCGATACAATTCAGCTGTCGGAAACTGATGAACGCACTATTCACTTCAAGCATTAACTATTTTGTGTCGTTTGTCTGTCATTCCGCTTTGACAAATTGGCAATA
This sequence comes from Tillus elongatus, assembly GCA_964006375.1. NCBI lineage: Eukaryota > Metazoa > Arthropoda > Insecta > Coleoptera > Cleridae > Tillus > Tillus elongatus. The sequence continues at coordinate 217,980,565 of OZ023263.1, forward strand.
GTTAAGTTACAGTATAAACTTTGCGGGACTGGTGTATGCAAATGTTGACACGACAATTCAACTGTTGCGCCTGGTGAACTTGGCTTTTTTTAGTTTATACTTCAATGTCAAATCCCGTAGCACCATAAACGTTCTTGTCAGGACGAAATAACACAATAACATTCGGACGATTGTTCTTGAATTACCTGTTTCATTCTGTATTCATTGAACATATGCTTCAAGATTTTATATGAAACAACAAGAAATTAAATCTCAAACCACAAAATATACAAAACATCATGCAATTTCACAGCCTGGCGCAGACTATTTTCACGTGTTCTGTGGGCAGTGTGCAAATGAAATTGTACATATTTCTAAACACATTGCGATGAAAACTTGCCATGATTGTACGAGTAGAAATTATAAGAACATTCCATCATCGTATCTCGTTTTTCACCATTCATACAGCCAACGACCAGACATGTCGACGCGGTTTCATAAAAAGAAACTCCTCGTACCAGACACTGAATGTGAGGTCAGACCCCGAAGTGTAGTGAATATGCTATGTAACTTTGAGACCCGACCCCAAAGTGTAACATGTGTATGTAATACTGTCCCCAAAGTACAGGACACGCACACACACGCACGCGCGCGCGCACACACACTCACACTCACACACACACACACACACACACAGATATATATATATATATATATATATATATATATATATATATATATATATATATATATATATATAATATTTCAAAGTGACCCCGGATATGGGTTCTAAGGGCCCTAATACACGCTCATTTGTAGAAATGATTTCAAAATTTAAAAGTCGTTATCGTCTCATTAGTTAATTACAAAATTCAGTGCTATTGTTTAATTTACACGTATATACAAATATATATATATATATATATATATATATATATATATATATATATATATATATATATATATATATATATATATATATATATATATATATATATATATATATATATATATATACGCATACAGAAACTGAACGTTACCCCGGATATGTGTTCTAGGGGGCCTACTTCGCGCTCGTTTGAAGAAAATTGGGAAAGAAAATTTACCGATTTCATTGAAACTTTGCACATGTGTTTTGTTTGTTAATAGCTTAAAAAAGTTCAGTAGCCACCCCAATCGGAACAGTGTTTCCGAGCAAAGAATGTCATGAAAAAATGTTTGTAAATTCTAACATATGAAGGTTGTCTGCCTGGGACGCAACCCTGCTTAAAGGTTTCAATAATGAATCACGTGGCAACTAGTACATTTTGTAGTAAAGATAAAGTTTAAAGTCATTTTTAGTGAATTTTCTTTAACAAAATTAACTTATGAGGGGATCTAGACTTTTGGATTGTTAAAAAATTTCTTCAAATTAGCGCAAAATAGGCCCCTTAGAACACATATCCGTAGTCAGTTACAATTTTTATATGTTTGTATCTATATATATATATATATATATATATATATATATATATATATATATATATATATATATATATATATATATATATATATATATCATACCGAGAACTCAAATAATTATGGGCTGATTTCTATTAAATTTGGTGAATACCTCCCTTTTGTAGCTGGCTTGGATAAGTTCGTTAGCCAGGAAAATCGGCTCAGGTTTTCCCGGAACATTTTGTGTTTCCTTTCGAAAAAATATATATATCTCCAGAAATGACAAAGCAAGGGCAACCAACTGTGGTACATGGGTTTATATCATTATAGGTAAATTGACCCTAAATCTGATGCTTTAGCATTTGTCTTACCTATAGAGTTTATCGTTTAGTGGTGTTCAAATTTTTGACGCATTTTCGCAAAAATTCAATAAAGTACAATGTATCCGTTACTATACAAGATACGAAGAAAAATATACATTAATTGTAGGGTGTCTTGAGCTACATCTTACAAAAAAAAAATCTACAATCACAGGCTGTCCCATAAGTCGTTGATGATACGAATTTGCTTTTCTTTTTATTGAACACGCCTCATGTTATTGCATTTTTGCATTTTCCATCGAAACATAATGCATGTTTCGAAGAAAATAATTTCTGGACGCAGCAAGTGCGTTATGGCAACAAACTTTCATGAAATGCTTCAAATTTGAATAACTCAATTTGCTATTAACCTATAATAAGGTTGATCAAGAAACCACTTTTTTCGGGAACACTTTAACTTTGCTTTTGGAAACTTTTGCACATTTTCCAAAAATGAAGTTATTTTCATGACACATGACACATTGTTTATACTATATAAGTTATACTGATAGCAAAATTGTATGCCTGCTTTCTGTACAACATATATGCTATTTAAAAACATTTTTTTGAAAAATCACATTCATAACGCACCTACTGCGTCCAAACTTTTTTAATTTCATAAATCAATACTTATTGTACAGCCAGTGTTAAGGTTACATTGAAACAGATGGAGTTTCTATAGGAAAATAAAAGATACGTTAAAAATCTATTTTATTGTCTTATGATTCATTTCCACTGAAGAGCTGACTTTAAATTATACTTAGTCTTCTTCTTGGACGATGCCAAAAGGTGAAACCTGTGCCCAGGAATATAAAAACTTTATCACTATTTTATGTCATACACATAAACTGCTTTGGGTATTAAACAATGTACGAAAGCGACATTCGAATATGTGTAATTATGCACTAAACCTATTGATGGCAACTAACGATTTGAACTGACAAAAAATGCATGATAATTATTTATAGTGAGTAGGTAACAATCCTAGAAATAAGAATATTATTAGGGTAATTTTAAAGTGGTGTTTTAACACAACACATAATACTTTGACGTTAAAAATGTGTAGTCTCAATTTACGTTTTAGTTTACGCAGCCGCCGGCGGTATTCTTGCTCAACAGAGGAAAACCGCCGTCGGTCACTGTTTGTATATTTACTCATATGCAGCCGAAATAATAAAATAAATAACATTTTCGGCGGCTTTTTTCTTAATGAACCAATAAAAAACGCCGACTGGCGGTTTTATTTTCTTTGGACTTGCAATATCCCCGTTTCCTTAGGCAGAACAATATAAGTATTTTCTTTTATTGCTAATGAATGTCGGTCAGCATTAATATAGTAAATATTAGTAGTTCTGTGTGTGTTTCCGTTTATTATTGCGTCCCTTCGCTTTTTGTTAAATTTTTTGAGAATAGGGAGCATATGACACTAGAGTCTGGTGTAGAATCGCCGCATCTATTCGAAAATAGCAAAAAAACCTATCACTGCCATTTAAAAAAATTAAGTTACCGTCAACTTTCGGTATAACCGGTTGCGCTACATTTTTTTCTTAATTTACGTACATAGAGCGCGGCCTTTTTTATTAACCTGACAAAGTTTTATAATTTTCTATTTACTCGTTTCGCCACAATAAATGTTTATATGCACCATATAGACAGCTTGTTAAGTAGACACCTCCCATCATTTTTGGCAAGGTTTAGCAGAATAGAGTGTATATGATACTAGAGTCTGGTGTAGAATCGCCTCATCTTTTTGAAAATACCAAAAAAACGTATCACTGCCATTTAAAAAAATTAAGTTACCGTCAACTTTCGGTAGAACCGGTTGCGCTACATTTTTTTTCTTAATTTACATACATAGAGCGCGGCCTTTTTTATTAACGTGAGAAAGTTTTATAATTTTCTGTTTACTCGTTTCGACACAATAAATGTTTAAATGCACCATATAGACAGCTTGTTAAGAAGACACCTCCCATCATTTTTGGCAAGGTGTCGCAGTATAGGGAGCATATGATACTAGAGTCTTGTGTAGAATCGCCTCATCTTTTCGAAAATAGCAAAAAAATGTATAACTGCCATTTAAAAAAATTAAGTTACCGTCAACTTTCGGTATAACCGGTTGCGCTACATTTTTTTTCTTAACTTACGTACATAGAGCGCGGCCTTTTTTATCAACCTGACAAAGTTTTATAATTTTCTATTTACTCGTTTCGCCACAATAAATGTTTATATGCACCATATAGACAGCTTGTTAAGTAGACACCTCCCATCATTTTTGACAAGGTGTCGCAGTATAGGGAGCACGTGATACTAGAGTCTGGTGTAGAATCGCCTCATCTTTTCGAAAATAGCAAAAAAACGTATCACTGCCATTTAAAAAAATTAAGTTACCGTCAACTTTCGGTATAACCGGTTGCGCTACATTTTTTTTCTTAATTTGCGTACATAGAGCGCGGCATTTTTTATTAACCTGACAAAGTTTTATAATTTTCTATTTACTCGTTTCGCCACAATAAATGTTTATATGCATCATATAGACAGCTTGTTAAGTAGACACCTCCCATCATTTTTGACAAGGTGTCGCAGTATAGGGAGCACGTGATACTAGAGTCTGGTGTAGAATCGCCTCATCTTTTCGAAAATAGCAAAAAAACGTATCACTGCCATTTAAAAAAATTAAGTTACCGTCAACTTTCGGTATAACCGGTTGCGCTACATTTTTTTTTCTTAACTTACGTACAAAGAGCGCGGCCTTTTTATTAACCTGACAAAGTTTTATAATTTTCTATTTACTCGTTTCGCCACAATAAATGTTTATATGCACCATATAGACAGCTTGTTAAGTAGACACCTCTCATCATTTTTGGCAAGGTGTCGCAGTATAGGGAGCATATGATACTAAAGTCTGGTGTAGAATCGCCTCATCTTTTCGAAAATAGCAAAAAAACGTATCACTGCCATTTAAAAAAATTAAGTTACCGTCAACTTTCGGTATAACCGGTTGCGCTACATTTTTTTTCTTAATTTGCGTACATAGAGCGCGGCCTTTTTTATTAACCTGACAAAGTTTTATAATTTTCTATTTACTCGTTTCGCCACAATAAATGTTTATATGCACCATATAGACAGCTTGTTAAGTAGACACCTCCCATCATTTTTGGCAAGGTTTAGCAGAATAGTGTGTATATGATACTAGAGTCTGGTGTAGAATCGCCTCATCTTTTCGAAAATAGCAAAAAAAACGTATCACTGCCATTTAAAAAAATTAAGTTACCGTCAACTTTCGGTATAACCGGTTGCGCTACATTTTTTTTCTTAATTTACATACATAGAACGCGGCCTTTTTATTAACCTGACAAAGTTTTATAATTTTCTGTTTACTCGTTTCGCCACAATAAATGTTTATATGCACCATATAGACAGCTTGTTAAGTAGACACCTCCCATCATTTTTAGCAAGGTTTAGCAGAATAGTGGGCATATGATACTAGAGTCTGGTGTAGAATCTCCTCATCTTTTCGAAAATAGCAAAAAAACGTATCACTGCCATTTAAAAAAATTAAGTTACCGTCAACTTTCGGTAGAACCGGTTGCGCTACATTTTTTTTCTTAATTTACATACATAGAGCGCGGCCTTTTTATTAACCTGACAAAGTTTTATAATTTTCTGTTTACTCGTTTCGACACAATAAATGTTTAAATGCACCATATAGACAGCTTGTTAAGAAGACACCTCCCATCATTTTTGGCAAGGTGTCGCAGTATAGGGAGCATATGATACTAGTCTTGTGTAGAATCGCCTCATCTTTTCGAAAATAGCAAAAAAATGTATAACTGCCATTTAAAAAAATTAAGTTACCGTCAACTTTCGGTATAACCGGTTGCGCTACATTTTTTTCTTAATTTACATACATAGAGCGTGGCCTTTTCATTAACCTGACAAAGTTTTATAATTTTTCATTTACTCGTTTCGCCACAATAAATGTTTAAATGCACCATATAGACAGCTTGTTAAGTAGACACCTCCCATCATTTTTGACAAGGTGTCGCAGTATAGGGAGCATATGATACTAGAGTCTGGTGTAGAATCGCCTCATCTTTTCGAAAATAGCAAAAAAATGTATCACTGCCATTTAAAAAAATTAAGTTACCGTCAACTTTCGGTATAACCAGTTGCGCTACATTTTTTTTCTTAATTTACGTACATAGAGCGCGGCCTTTTTTATTAACCTGACAAAGTTTTATAATTTTCTATTTACTCGTTTCGCCACAATAAATGTTTATATGCACCATATAGACAGCTTGTTAAGTAGACACCTCCCATCATTTTTGACAAGGTGTCGCAGTATAGGGAGCACGTGATACTAGAGTCTGGTGTAGAATCGCCTCATCTTTTCGAAAATAGCAAAAAAATGTATAACTGCCATTTAAAAAAATTAAGTTACCGTCAACTTTCGGTATCACCGGTTGCGCTACATTTTTTTCTTAATTTACATACATAGAGCGCGGCCTTTTCATTAACCTGACAAAGTTTTATAATTTTTCATTTACTCGTTTCGCCACAATAAATGTTTAAATGCACCATATAGACAGCTTGTTAAGTAGACACCTCCCATCATTTTTGGCAAGGTTTAGCAGAATAGTGGGCATATGATACTAGAGTCTGGTGTAGAATCGCCTCATCTTTTCGAAAATAGCAAAAAAATGTATCACTGCCATTTAAAAAAATTAAGTTACCGTCAACTTTTGGTATAACCGGTTGCGCTACATTTTTTTTCTTAATTTACATACATAGAGCGCGGCCTTTTTATTAACCTGACAAAGTTTTATAATTTTCTGTTTACTCGTTTCGCCACAATAAATGTTTATATGCACCATATAGACAGCTTGTTAAGTAGACACCTCCCATCATTTTTGACAAGGTGTCGTAGTATTGGGAGCACGTGATACTAGAGTCTGGTGTAGAATCGCCTCATCTTTTCGAAAATAGCAAAAAAACGTATCACTGCCATTTAAAAAAATTAAGTTACCGTCAACTTTCGGTAGAACCGGTTGCGCTACATTTTTTTTCTTAATTTACGTACATAGAGCGCGGCCTTTTTATTAACTTGACAAAGTTTTATAATTTTCTGTTTACTCGTTTCGCCACAATAAATGTTTATATGCACCATATAGACAGCTTGTTAAGAAGACACCTCCCATCATTTTTGGCAAGGTGTCGCAGTATAGGGAGCACGTGATACTAGAGTCTGGTGTAGAATCGCCTCATCTTTTCGAAAATAGCAAAAAAATGTATAACTGCCATTTAAAAAAATTAAGTTACCGTCAACTTTCGGTATAACCGGTTGCGCTACATTTTTTTTCTTAATTTACGTACATAGAGCGCGGCCTTTTTATTAACCTGACAAAGTTTTATAATTTTCTGTTTACTGGTTTGGGAGCGATCAATTTATAAGTGCACAATGCATCCATAATATAGCATGTCTGTTAAGTTGACACATTTAAGTCATTTTCATGCCAGTAGGATTAATTAAATAGTCACCGTCTGTTAACTTGATTCATTTTCATAACAATAGAATATATAAATTGGCTTTGTTTAATTTATTATCACTCTACATGACCATTTATTTATATTTTATTTTCCTTGTTTGAGGGTAGAAAGCACAAGCCGGCAACGCCGCACGCCAGGCGAGCGACGTGAATTCTCTCTGGTTTCACGGGATGCGTCTACTTAACGTTCGCCAAAATAACCTAAAAAAAGACGATACATCACAACTATTCAAAATTTTAGTGACGTTTATCTGTCATCTCACAATAAATATCAGTTGTTACGTTCTCTGTGCCCCCTGTATTTGACAAAATGCAGTTTTTACAAGCGAAAGTAAAACAAACTACTATAACTCGAAAACTATCAACTATATATATATATATATATATATATATATATATATATATATATATATATATATATATATATATATATATATATATATATATATATATATATATATATATATATATATATATATATATATATATATATATATATATATATATATATATATATATATATATATATATATATATATATATATATATATATATATATATATATATATATATATATATATATATATATATATAGGGAAACCGGTACTACATGGATGCATAATTGAACGACTTACGTGACCTATGAATAAAATATAGGGTGTTCCATTTGAAAAACACAAGTTATGCCACTTTAAAGTTAAGTATGTTGTAACCCAAAAGAAATATACCCTGTACAATGATAATAAATTATTATTTAACTATTTCAAAGAACTGAATGTTGTCTATTGATATTTCGAATTGAAGGCACGGAAACTCAAAACTCAGCCCATAGCATACGTTTGAAGTAACATATAAATCGGAGCTAAAAAAAAAAGAAAGTCGTAATATTTTCACAAGCATCAAAGATAACTATAGAGAATGCTTCATAAAGTCACACTTATTTTTTAATCTCTATTCAAAAATGCAATAAAAATATAGCATTCCATTTAAAATAACGAAGTTGAGAGCTACTTCCGGTACAACCGGAGGTTGCACAAAGCTAAATATATTTTCTCGATATAGCTTAGATAATCACAAGAAAATTTTGTTAAAAGTTTTTTTGGCTAGCTCTTGGGGTAAGGGATATATAGAGGAATTAAACACTACTGGGACAGCCCATATATATAAATTGAAAATGACCCCGGATATGGGTTCTAGGGGTCCTAGATGCGCTCATTTGAGGAAATTTTTTCAAAATTCAAAAGTCGGGATCTCCTCATTAGTGAATTTTTTAAAGGAAATTAAGTAAAATCGCAATCTTCTCAAGAGCAATTTTTTTCTATGAAAATTCGCTAAAAACACAGATCGTATTTATAATATTTTTTAACAATGTTTAATATTATGTAAGTGAGGTTTTCTTTGCTAGTGGGTGCAAAATTCCTACTTGTTTTATTGCGTCATAAAATCACACAAATTTACAAGTAAATGACATTGTGCTACTAATCTATATGCGTCTTGTAAACATTGCTTCATTTATTAGAATCTGCTGCATACTTAAAAATTGATTTGATTTTGCTTACGTTATAAAAAGTGATCACACTACTAACACAATTACCCGAAGGTGTTCTAAGAAGATATCGTAAAAATAAACAAAGTTATGTGGTCGAAATTTATTGCTGAAAAATTAAATTTTCTGGAAAAACTTTATTCCAAGAACATCGCGATCTTTGTGTTTTAGTTCATTTCCTAGAAAAAATTCACTAACGAGAAGACGGAGATTTTTCAATTAGCTGACCCGACAGACGTTGTCCTGTCCTAATTTCAATATGTCATGTGACATTTACGCGTGTAGCGAAATAAATCGGAGAAAAAACACTTTCAGTTTTTCCCAAATTTTCCAATTTTCCGGGTAACTTTTCCAATTGTTCTTTCCCTAAAAGGTTTTAGTGAATTTTCTTAAAAAAAATCACTAATGAGGAGATATAGGCATTTAAATACAAATTAATTGGGGTTTTCCTCAAAACGTCAAAGTTGCGATTTAAAACGTAAAAAATTGGCCACATTTAGGCAAAGAACTTAAATCTAATACGGGCTATGGAAAGAAAATGTGTCAAGAAGAATGTTTTACAAACCCTGAAGTCTTAGTTTCAACCGTCATTGTCCTGCATTTCACTAAAATATTTCCAGAAAATTCATTTCAAATATATCCTTTCTCTGATGCTTGGCGGTAGTCTTAGCTATAGAGTTAATCGTTTAATGGTATATAATTTTTGTCGAATTTTCGTAAAAAAATCAATAAAGCTCAATATATCCGTTATTATACAATATATGAAAAAAATAGTATATATTAATTATAGGGTGTCTTGAGCTACATCTTAAAAAATTATTTCTACAATCACAGGCTGGCCCATAAGTCGTTGGTGCTACAAATTTTCTTTTTCTTTTAATCAAACACGCCTTATGTTATTGCATTTTTACATTTTCCATCGAAATGTAATGCATGTTTGTAAGAAAAGAAATTCTGTACGCAGCAAGTGAGTTACGGTAGCGAATTTTGATCAAATGCTTCATATTTGAATAGCTCAATTTGCTATTAACCTATAAGGTTTACCAAGATACATGTTTTTTCGGGAACACTTTAAGTTTACTTTCGGAAATTTTTGTACATTTTCAAGCAATAAAGTTATTTTGATGAAACATGGCACCTTATTTTTATTATATAGGTTACACTGGTAACCAAATTTGATGCATTTGAAACATTTTTATGAAAATTCACTACCATAACGCACTTGCTGCGTCCAGATTTTTTTTTTGAACATTTTAAAAATAAAATTAGCCAATCGCAGCATTCAATTTATATATATATATATATATATATATATATATATATATATATATATATATATATATATATATATATAGAGAGAGAGAGAGAGAGAGAGAGAGTAGAATCCCGATTTAACGAGGAGTCAAGGCAGCAGCAATAATATTTCGGAAAAACCGGAAATCGTTATATCAGAACCAAGTAATAACTACAAACAAAAAAAATAACTACAAAAAGATATGGGTATGTACATACCTATATCTAAGTGTACAGTGTACATACCGGAACTCCCCTATGAATCTTTCCATCAATAATGAAATTCAACTGTAGCTTACTTTGGATGAATAATTTTATTCGCATAAAAAAATCACATCACTGCATATACTGTACATTATTAATTACTCTAACTTTACAAACATTATAAAAAGTAACCTGTGATTTTCATTTGTATTGTTGGTTTTAGTGATTAATTTTAAAAAAATTCACTAATGAGGAGATCGCGACTTTTGAATTTTGAAAAAATTTCTTCAAATGAGCGCTATTAGACTTTATATGTTTATATATATATATATATATATATATATATATATATATATATATATATATATATATATATATATATATATATATATATATATATATATATATATATATGCTATCGCAGGTCTATTTAAATTTGAAGAATTAGTTTTAATAATATATCTTACCAATAGTGTACAATTCTTATGAAAATTCACCACTATAACGCATTTCCTGCGTCCCGAAATTTTTTATTAGTGAATTTTCGTAGAAAAAATTCACTAATGGAGAGATCCCGACTTTTGAATTTTGAAATTTTTTTTGCAAATGAGCGCTAGCACCCCTAGAACCTATATCCGAGGTCAGTTTCAATATATATATATATATATATATATATATATATATATATATATATATATATATATATATATATATATATATATATATATATATATCACACCAATAACTCAAAAAATGATAGACCGATTGTGATAAAATTTGGTGAATACCTTCCTTTCGTGAGTCGTTTGGATAAGTTCGTTAGCCAAGGAAATCGGAGTAGTTTTTCCCGAAAATTTTGCGTTTTCTTTCGGAAAATTTTTATATCTCCGGAAATAGCAAAGTTAGGGCAACGATATTGGGTGCGAGGGTTTACATCATAAAAAGAAAACCATGCACCAAAATTTGAATCTACGTTAAAATAAAAAAAGTTATAAGCTTTTTAGTTTTTATTCTTAAAACGTCAAGAAAGTCGCGATTAAAACGTCAAAATTGACATGCTCTAGATAATTTACATGAACGGCTACGCAGCATAAATGTCGTAAGAAATTAAAAAACCTTAAGTTTCAGCTACAATCTTCATTGTTCTTTATTTTATTAAATTATTTGCAGAAAATTAATTTAAAATAGACCCTTTATGTGATGCTTTGGTAGCAGTTTCAGTTATTTGTTAATGAATATTTTTTTTAAAAATTCACTAATGAGGAGATCCCGACTTCTGAATTTTGAAAAAATTTCTGTGTACTAATTAGGCCCCCTAGAACACATATCCGGGGCCAGTTTCGATTTTTATATGTTTATATATATATATATATATATATATATATATATATATATATATATATATATATATATATATATATATATATATCACACCGATAACTCAAAAAATGATGGATTTAGACTAAATTTGGAGAATACCGTCTTTTTGAAAATGGCTTGGATAAGTTAGTTAGCCAGGAAAATCGGCCGAGGTTTTCCCGGAAAATGTTGTGTGAAAGTGAAAGGAGTACCCTGGGATCGAACCCAGTACCCTTCGGTTTAGAGGCACACGTTCTTACCCCTGAACCATCGAGGTTCTTCACTTCTGTGTATGGTTTGTTGTAAAATTATGATAAAGACATAAGTAAATATGCCACTTTTAGTGAATTTTGCTGTGTCCAGACTTTTGATAATGTTTATAAGAATATTCAGATTTAAAGAATAATCTTCTGTGGAATATATAATCTTGGCACTGTGGAAGAAATTTCCCAAAAATAATAAATTTATTTAAAAACTTACAACTGACGTATCTCTTATTTCGTTGTCTCAGAGATTTAAGCATAAAGTAGGTGGGCTGATGGGTTTTTCGTGACAAAGGAAAAATTAGGTCGTTATTTTGATTCGTTGATCCATGCATTTGGTTCAATTTATCAAAATAAAGTCGCTCTTGGCTTGATGGTAGGTCAATATCGTTTGTGTCGCCTCCATTCTGCTGAAAAGAACAAAAATTCAATTAGGATAAAATTATATGTTAATGTATAATTTAGAGACGTCATCAATCAAAACAAAACATTAAAACATCCATTTGACATTTATTTAAGTAACACGTGTAAGTAAAACCAGTCTGACAAGAAATTGGGCCTCAGTCCCATTGGGAAATTCGTGTTGCCCCTTTTCGGAATATATATATATATATATATATATATATATATATATATATATATATATATATATATATATATATATATATGCTATCGCAGCCAAATTTGGTACTTAAGTTTACACTATCAAACTTATCATACATGGCGAAATTCAGATCTCTATGTTAAAAAGACAAAAAATTATAAGCTTTAAAAAATGTAGGTGTCACTGATGACCAGGGAAACGCACAAAACGAAAATATATTGTGTGCATAAAATTTTTTTATTGTATATTACAAGATGTCAAAGTCGCGATTTGAAACGTCAAAATTTGCAATTTTTAGACGTAGAACCTGAAACAAATACGAATTGTGTAGGAGAATGACCCTTTCTCTGATGCTCTGGCAGTAATTTCAGTTATAGAGAAATGTAGAAAAAAATCATTATTGACGTTCGAATTTTTAAAATATTTCTTCAAATGACCGAGAACTAGGTCCCCTGGAAGAAACATCTGAGGCCAATTTTTTTTATATTTCAACAACACACCACGCGGGTTTACAGCCTAAATACTATCGTACCGTGGGTGTCGACAAGGAGGAAAGAGGCAACTTGTTAATTCTGGACTTGAAGGTTTGGAGGTTCGGAGGAGAAGGAAAAACATGTGCCGACAAGGAATTCCACAACTTGGAAGTCCTCGGGACAAAAGAGCGGGCATAACAAGATGTTCTATGTCTGGTGACCTGGACAGTAAAAGGGTGCATTCGCTCTGTTCGCTTGGTAGATCTGTTGGGGGCAGCAGTTGAAGGAACTATGGAAGAAAGCTTCTCTGAGCAGTGTTCGTGCAGATATCGATAAAAGAGAGAGAGAGAGAGAGGTCACCAACAGCACGTCGGTGGGCAAGGGATGGCAGCCTTTGGGTGAGGGTAGGGTCACCGATGAGACCTATAGCTCTCTTCTGAATGGAGTCCAGGATAGTGAGTGTGGAGGCGGCAGCGGCACCCCAGATGTGGGAGCAGTATTCGAGGTTTGACCTTATTTGTGAAGTATATAAGGTATAGAGATTAGCTGGTGAAAAGTATTTACGAGCCCGGAAGACGAAACCTAATTTCTTAGCAGCCACTTCTGCAATTGATGTGACATGTTGGTGCCAATTGAGATTTCGATCCACAGAAATGCCAACAAGTAAAAATCAGTTTGAATAACTTGGTTGTTCATTGTGATGGGTCTAGGGCTGGTGTATATCTTATGAGATAGAAAGCAAGACTGAGATTTGGTGGAGTTAAATTGTACAAGATTTTTACTTCCCCAGTCTAATATGTTTGTATTTTAAATGGGGAACCTTATATCTTATTGCATTTTCCGATTCCTTGCTATTTTTTAATGTGACTTTATGTACTACCCCCATGTCTTATTTTTAGCTGTTTTGCAGTTAAAGCCATTCGAAGAAAAAGAAATTCGAATACGTAGGTGTTCAAAAAATTACTATAACTTAGTGATCATAAGGGCGACGGATAAAATATTCCTATCAACTGTTTAGCACATTGATATATTTTCAAAATCATATACAGGGGATGTTCACAATGTTCAGGACCCTTTTGAAAAATTCAATGATGCAGAACTTGATTTTTTCAAGTTGAACACCCTATATATTCTTAGATTTTCAGAATAACGAAAAATTTATAAGCAATAAGCACACTGGGAGAATTCAAATCACCACAACACATTTTTTGTAAACCTGATGATTGTTTCACTAGCAAAGTTAGCGTCATCAGAGGATGAAAAATTCTGAATTCTACAATTTGTCATCCTCTGATGACGCTAGCTTTGTTAGTGAAACGATCGTGCTTATCAGTGCTCATAACAGGTTCCAATCTTCACTTAGTTTATAAGTAAATTACATTTTTATCATAAATCACATTCAGTGTGGAACAACCAAACGGAATATATTCAGTATTTCAATTATTGTGCACATTTGTAAAAAATCCTGAAACAAGTCAACTTTAGATTAAAAAATAACATCCTGCAACGTGAAAACTTCATCCCTACATTCAACTCCCTTCGAGTGACAGTTGCAACCCCACAATTTTTAAATAGGAAGTGGGGGTTTCTGATACCTCATTAGAAGAAGACGCAAGAAACCGCTATATCCGCATTCTTTCTGAGGCAAAAAACTCGTTTAATAACCACATCAAAAACAAAGTCCTCTTAAGCTCCAACGGCGGTAAACCCTTCTGGACTCTTGCTAAATCTATTGGGAATAATTTCTGCACAAGCATGTTCCCACCTCTTGTCTCAGGGGATGAAATTGTTTCTACCGCCCTGGGCAAGGCTGAACTTTTTGCTTCGTTGTTCGCCGGCAATTCTACTCTCAACCCATCTCCAAATGTTCAACCACAAACAGTCCCTAATGTCGCGCATAAAATGACGGATATCATTTTCAAAACTAAAAAGGTACGAAATATGCTCTCTTTTCTTAATACCAGGAAAGCGCCTGGCCTTGACGAAATCCCAGCAATTTTTCTCAAAAAATGCGCACCAGAACTTGCTCCTGTACTGACTCGTCTGTTTCAGATATCTTACAATAAAGGCATATTCCCTAGTAACTGGAAAACTGCTCGAGTACAACCCATCCTCAAGAAAGGATCCAAAGCGCTTCCTAGCAACTACAGGCCTATTTCTCTCCTTTCAGTCGTCTCTAAAGTGATGGAAAATTATATAAACACCGAATTACTAAAATTTCTTGAAAAACACAGTCTAATCCACGACAGGCAGTATGGATTCCGTCAGCGCAGATCAACTGCCGACCTCTTTTCCTTTGTCACCCATTTTTGGAACAAGTCTATGGAACTACACGGTGAATCCCAGATTGTTGCTCTAGACATATTCAAAGCATTCGACAAGGTGTGGCACGCAGCGCTGCTTAATAAACTTCCGGCCTATGGCCTATCACCAAAACTTTGTACCTGGACAGCAAATTTCCTCTCCAACAGGAGCATATCTGTTGTTATGGATGGCCATTCCTCTAAACTGTATCCAATTAATGCAGGAGCTCCTCAAGGTTCAGCTTTAGCCCCTACTTTGTTTCTTCTCCACATCAATGACCTCCTCTCTAGCACATCCAACCCAGTTCACAGTTACGCGGACGACAGCACCCTCCACTCAAATATACAATATTCTAAGCCTGTCTCTTTAGCCCAATTAGATGAGGATCGCAGACTCATGGAGGGCTCTGTCTCCGTGGATCTCCAAAAAATATTAGACTGGGGGAGTAGAAATCTTGTACAATTCAACCCCACCAAATCTCATTCTTGCTTTCTTTCTCATAAGAGATACCCCACCCCTAGACCCATCACAATGAACAACCAAGTTATTCTAAGTAATGAGTCCTTTTCACTTGTGGCATTTCTGTGAATCGAAATCTCAATTGGCACCAACATATCACATCAATTGCAGAAGCGGCTGCTAAGAAATTAGGTTTCCTCTTTCGGGCTCGCAAATATTTTCACCAGCTAATCTCTATACCCTACATACTTCACAAATAAGGCCAAACCTCGAATACTGCTCCCACATCTGGGGTGCAGCTGCCGCTTCCACACTCGATATCCTGGACTCTATTAAAAAGAGAGCTATACGTCTCATAGGTGACCCTACCCTCACCCAAAGGCTGCCATACCTTGCCCACCGACGTGCCGTTGGTGACCTCTCTCTCTTTTATATATATATATATATATATATATATATCTGCACGGGCACTGCTCAGAGGAGCTTTCCTCCATAGTTTTCCCACCTGCTGCCCCCAACAGATCTACCAGGGGAACAGAGCGAATGCACCCTTTTATTGTCCAGGTCACCAGACATAGAACATCTTGCTATGCCCGCTCTTTTGTCCCGAGGACTTTCAAGTTGTAGAATTCCTTGCCCGCACATGTTTTTCCTTCTCCTCCAAACCTTCAAGTCCAGAATTAACAAGTTGCCTCTTTCCTCCTTGTCAACACCCACGGTACGATAGTATTTAGGCTGTAAGCCCTCGTGGTGTGTTGTTGAAATTAAAATATTTCTTCATTCTTTGTTTAAAAATGCTATAGTTTTAAAATTTATTGCAAAAAGTAACAGTTAAAAAAAGATATTCCTCTGATTGACGAACTTCGCTACAAGACATAAAAAATATATAACTTATCCCGTTTCTTGATAATGAGAAAGCAAACAAAAACAATTTCAGTTTCCTTTTTGGACGGTATCAATTAAAAAGAATACATAAAAAGGTATCAACATTCTTCACAGTTGGAAATGCCACTTGCGTTAAAAATGCCTAAGAAACTTGCTGTGTGATTGTAACCGCATGACATGAGCTGTCAGTTGTTAACTGCAATTCAGAAACATGGTTTATTTAACAGAAATGGATAAAATAACAATTCTGCAGATGATTTGTGACGGAGATAAAACACGATCACAAATCGAAAACTCTCGGTTATTAAAAAAAATCCGATTTGCCGTCTATATCCCTAGACAATTAGTAAAATTGAAAAGCAATATCGCAAGCTTGGACATGTAAGGCAGATAAAAAACCTTCTAATGCACTGAGTAATGATACCAAATTGGATGTAGGTAATGTTCGAGTTTAAGGAAAACCCACATACTTCGAGTTGACAAGCAGCCACAACATTGGATCTTAGCCATTTATCGATTATTGGAATATTAAGAGGAAATAAGATTCATCCATATAAATTGATACAAACTCAGAAGCTTACGGAAAACGATTTTGATAGCAGAACGTCTTTTTGTGAACAAATGATGAAAATGTTGGATAACAATGTTATCCAACTAGAACATGTTGTGTTTTCCTCAAAACTAATAATATCTGCCTAGAAATATATAAATTTTTATTGTGTTTATCACATGTTCCAAACTTTAGGATCTACGAATTTTTTTCAAATATTGGTTTGGCCTCGAGCAAAGCTCTTTTAGTCACGGTCGCTCTAGACCAACAACTAGTGCTACAGCTCCTTACTAAACCACGATGTTTCGCACTAAAAAAATAATTGCGTATGCTATCATCTACCAAATCTACGAAAATAATAAAGCGGTTTTGACGTAATTTGGCAGACTAGACTTGCCCTAATAGAAACTCCACCATGTACCAAACAAAATTGAAGTTTCAAAGTTAATGGGAAATTAATTTATTAGCATTTAACAAATAAATGAAAAATTCGCTGCCATAATGCACTTGTTGCGACAGGTATTTTTTAACTTTATTTATCAATACTCATTCTTATACCTCACTATCAAAATACCGCGCAGTAGGTCAACAGTACAGTGCGAAATATTCAAAACGAAGCAGCAATTGAAGATAGCTGCAAAATTTTGAAAATGATGAAAATGTTAGATAGCAATGTTATCCAACTAGAACACGTTCTGTTTCCTCAAAACTAATATGTGCCTAGAAATATATAAATTTTTATTGTGTTTATCACATGTTCCAAATTTTAGAATCAACGAAATCTTTTTTTAATCTTGTTTTGGTCTCGAGCAAAGCTCTTTTAGTCACGGTCGCTCTAGACCAACAACTAGTGCTAGAGCTCCTGACTAAACCACGATGTTTCGCACTAAAAAAATAATTATGCTATCATCTACCCAATCTACGAAAATAATAAAGCGGTTTTGACGTAATTTGGCAGACTAGACTTGCCCTAATAGAAACCCCACCATGTACCAAACAAAATTGAAGTTTCAAAGTTAATGCGAAATTAATTTATTAGTATTTAACAAATAAATGGAAAATTCGCTGCCATAATGCACTTGTTGCGACAGGTGTTTTTTAACGTTGTTTACCAAGATCCATTCTTATACCTTACTATCAAAATACCGCGAAGTAGGTCAACAGTAGAGTGCGAAGTATTCGAAACGGAGCAGCAATTGAAGATGGCTGCAAAATTTTGAAAATTTGTCATAATATCAACAAATTTGTCGCTATCTATGTTAGGAAGGTTCGAACTATTAACAAAAAAACGAAATATCTCAGGCTTGACAACACAGATAAGTTTTTTTAAATCAATATATTGAATATCTTCTCGTTTGAGGCGTACCTGTTCACCTTACTTTTCTCACCATAAGCTGACATATTTCCCATAGCATTTCAAACGTAAGTACAGAAGGTTTTCCGAGATTCGAAGGCAACGTCATTTTAAGTGCTTTGTATCTTGTAGATAATTGTTAATTTACTCATAGTTCTAGTGTTTATAAGTGGGAATATGGCCGAGGCTGATACAATTGCTTTCAATAAAAATAATTGAATCATTCTGACTCCCGAGGTCAAAGTTTTATTAAAAAAAACGTATTTAAGGGTCTCAGAGAAAAAGATTCGAATTTATCTATGACAAAAGCAGTGTTATTATGCAGCAGCTTAACAAAAATGAGACAGACCAGCGTATATAAAGATATTAAGGAAAAAGAAGGTACCACTCCTGTCACAGAGGAAAAACGCGAAAGGAAAAATACTATTCTTGATGAGGACTAAAAATTCAATTCGTCGGAAGGTTCATTCGTTTTTCTTTAGAAATAAATTGACAGCTTTAAAAAAATAATTCAGCTGCTATCGAAGCAGACTCCGATATGCCAAAAATCTCACGACGAGTGTTGATGCGAAGTCTGTACTCTATGAATTTCCGATTCATGAAAAGAAATCGGAAGAGTACGCTTTTAGAAAAAAAAAAAACAAAAACAAAAAAAAAACAAATTGTTTTATGGCGGCGTAAGTATTTGGAACAACTTCGCCAGTACAGACTCGAGAATCGTAAAATTTACTTTATGGACTCTTGGCTAAACGAAGGTCATAACGTTTTGAAAGTTTGGCAATACCTTAATGTGACAAACAGTCGAGAAGTGTTTTTGGAAAGATGGTCTACAGAGCTGAAAGCTTTCTCTGGCAAAGGAAGACACTTGATTGTTACTCATATTGGCAGTAATGATGGTTTTCTCGAAGGTGGTGCTTCAATATTCGAGTCGAAGAAAACGGAGGATTACCACGAAGATATGGACGCTACGCGTTTGAAGGTTGGTTTCCTTCAGTTTTACCACAGTTGGAAGTGGGTTTTGTGGTAGTTATCGACAATGCACCATACCATAATCGTCGATTAGAGTCGTTACCAACATCCAGCTGGCGGAAGGGACAATTTATCGACTGGCTTAATAGTAAAGGTATTGCCCCTGAAGAAACCATGCTTAAAATTCAATTACTCGACCTATCACGCCGTCACAAACAATCCTTTATAAAATATGTGGTAGATGAATTAGCCTTGGAACATGGGCTCATAGTCCATCGTTTACCACCCTGTCATTGTGAGCTAAACCCCATTGAATTAATTTGGGCTCAGGTCAAATCCGAAGTAGCAAGAGAAAACAAAACCTTTAAGTTGCCGGAAATAAAGTGATGATGCATTAAACCATGTAACCGTCGAGAATTGGCAAAAAGACATTCAGCATGTTATGAAGGAGGAAACTTGCATATGGGATCTATTAGCCGCTAACCATTGCTGCTGGGCAAAGTAGTAGCGATACCGAATCCTATACTAATTCTGAGGGCTTTGTTGACATTCAGTCAGTCACCATACAGCACAAGGTATTCTCAGAATGTTCTCACAATGTGAAAACATTCTTTTTTCAGAATATTTGTTACGGAATGTTCTAATAACATTTATGGAATTTCAAACTTCAATCTTGAATATTCTGAGTACATTCATTCAATCACATCCTAAGAAAATTCTTAATCAATATACTGAGGATATTTGAATAGATTATTATTCCGAATATTCGCTTAGAATGTGCTTGAGATGTCCTTATAATAGTATATAACTTCAAAATTTAATGCAAAAGATAGATAATGATTGCGGTATAGTGGTGAGAATTATAATCGTAACTATTTTGCATGTTTGATTCTGTTACTTGTCTATGGTAAACACATTGTATATTTACGCAATCCCTTCCCCAGCAAACACGCAACCATCGGCCGTCTGCCGGAATAATGCCGTCTGTGCTGGTTCAGTAAATGCCGTCTGTGCTGGTTCAGTAACGGCAACGACGAAAAGGCGGTTTACCCTTACCTTATTGGCGTTGGCAAAATGCAAATAATATTTACGGTATTCCGCAGTATCGAACCAATGTTGGCTATACGGTGAGAATTATCGCTTTTTCCTAGTAGCGGCAAAACGCTGGATAAGTGCAGGGTAGCCGTAATAGCCCTCGTCTGCTCGTCTATCATCGTGAGTCGATAGTGTTGGCGCATGTCCATGGCGCTAGCACAAAAGAAAACATTAAAACTAAAACAACATGGCGTAGTGCTGTGTGCTGTGTGTTTGAGCTTAATTAAAGTGGAATGATAAATGATAAAACGCAAGAAATTATCTGTCGCAAGGCTTAATAGGTAAGTGAATCATTTTTTAATTTATTTATAGTCTTATTGCATTATATTAAATAGTAGTATTCTCACAGTATGCAAATCATAAGCACTTGAATGTATAGTTTGTTTGTAAATCACGCAAATATTGGTAACTGATTTTGTGTGCCAGCTCTTGTCTTATTCACCATTCTTCCTCCATAATTAAGGGAAGGAAGTAACATTATTGAGATTGATTAATTCAATATACCTAACTAGTATTTCGCTTTGACCAACATTATTATACTTGTTATTTGTAAATGTTGCGTTGTGGAAAAATCGAATATTTTTTATTGATATAGGTGTCTGATTTTCAGGAACTGTGAGCAAGAACCCTTTGTGTAAAGATGTCAGACAACAAAAAGGTGACTCATTAAAGTTTTGCCTTCGTAATGCAGCAGACAGTGAAGAATATATAGGAGACAAAAATATGTTTTAGGAAAAATATTGCAGTAAGCTAAGCCTGAAATATAACTCAAGTGCTAGATGAAATGTTTTAAGTAGTTTACAGTTGTAAAAGATAATACCTTCTCTGATGACGCTTACCTTGTTACTGAAACGATAGTCAAATCTTTAAAAATGTACTGTGGTGAACTGGGGTCTCGGAAAGTGTACCTATCAGTGCTCGTCACAGTTTAAAATATTCACTTAGTGTTTACCTTCGATGAAATTTCAAACCTCAATTAGTGGACAAACCAGATGGACACAGCTTCTCTAGAAAAAGACATCTTAGGGAATTGTTCGTGCAGTCAAGTGTACATACCCGCACATATTCACTTGTTATTATCTTCACCAATTATTAGCTATAAATATTATACAGGTCCTGTTTCATCTCCTTAAATTTGTTTATGCGAGTGCATATGTACTGAGTGCACATGGATATTCAGACCATATGAAAGTATATGTACCTACTAAAATATTAATATTCACTTATATTGCTAATTAAATGGATTCTCAAATTACTGTTTCATTTATGAGTTTGACACATTTATACTTTATTTATTGTTAATTGCAAAACTTACTATTTCATTTTTTCTATGTCCTATAATATAAGAAAACCGTTTCAATATTCTGATTTTATGTAATAATATAATCTAGCTCTGCAAAATAAAATATCGATGAAAGTAATGGTCTGTATTGATGGGTTATATTTATAAATTATCAATATCGTGTAACAATTTGATACGTCCCTTATGTATACTTATTCCTAAATTATGTTGATCAGTATTGGACTATTATATATATATATATATATATATATATATATATATATATATATATATATATATATATATATATATATATATATATGCAGAATAGTGCTGGTCCTTCATAGTAGAAGTAGTGGGCCACCTAAAATTGAGCACTTGATATAAGTGCCTGAGAAATGCAGATTTGATATTGAAATCAAGTAACTTAGTAGCATTGGTAACGTGCCTGACCTGTAATGTATGTGCTGGCTAAGAGACTGTTGGCCGGATGCTGGCCAGAGTTTCCTATAGTTACCGGCCCAGCATTGTATTCAAGCACTTCTCCAGCAATGCAAGTACCGGGTACCGGCTATGACGCCAATACTGGGCCAGCATTAAAGGTTAGCTGGGTCTTTAGGCATAGTGCGCATGTCCATGCTGCCGGTAAGGGAAAATGGGCAAATGGCAAGATGGCCGCTAGACTTAAATGAAAATTAATGTCAAAATGAATGGTCTGTGGTCAATGTTGTACAAGGTTCTATTCTAACATAATTAATTAACAATCATAATGTGACGTGAACACGGAGAACAGTGTGTAATTGCAAACGTAGATCCAGAGTACAGAAGTAATTAAAACATGGTGTCAGGTTAACTAAAACGCACCCAGTAAAGAAAAAAGTTTCAAAGCATCTCCTGTAGTTGATATTGACGATGGGTTCGCCAAGTTTGCTTGAGACTGGATCATCTTACAAATTGGGTACACCTAAATTGTATAATATATAATCAAAAATTGTGTTATGTTCAATAGTACCTAAGTCATGCAATATAAACCACCACCACCGTTTTGTGTGGATGGACTGATTGACTGGAAAAGTGCAAGAATACTGCAAATCTATAGAATTGTCTAAGCAACATCTCGGGCTTTTTACTCATGTGGAAGAAGTTAATGCTGTGAGAAGTATCACTATGAAGTGCAGAAAATGTGCAATGAATGTACAATAAAACTTGCAATTTATCAGATACGGAATCACTTTGCCAAAGTATGCCTTTACAACCAGAATATCCAAGCTGTTGGTGACAAGTATCGGGATATGGAAATAGCTGTAGAAGTAAAAATCAAGTGCTCTGGCGCAGAGCAGAAAGCAACAATACAAGGTAAGGGTCAAAAGGTCTGAGCGATGACTTTCAGTTGTAGTTTTGTGTAAGTGCAAGTGAGTGTGATTTTGTGGCATGTTCTGTCCAATTTAGTCGCATTCTATAAAGATGTAAGTACTATTGTGTAATACAATTCCTTTAATACCATACTGAAAGCCTGTAGGATCAATAGTCTAGCCAAATTTCAAGTTACTTCAGTGACTTTGTATTTGGCTATTAAATTTTCTGGCAACTCCAAGAACTGTATCTTTATTTATTTGATTTTTATGTTATTGAATTTTAATTGTTTTATTAATATTTTATTCAGACATTTCTTTGTATTTGTTATAAGTACCTACATACTTAATCTGAATAAATGTGCAATACTCGAATTGTTGACTTGTTACGTATCTGAACTTGAGTTTACAGGTGTGTGTAGCCACTGGAACAATATGGTAACCTACACAAGGGTGAGTGATTTAAGTTCAAATTCTAGCCTGCTGGGCTTGGTTATACGAATATATATATATATATATATATATATATATATATATATATATATATATAAGGCCAGTTAAATGGTGTAAGATCAGTAAATTTTGAAGATAAATCCAATATTTCATATCTTTGCATTTTCTTAATTTCTGTATCATTCAAAAAATGTATACAGGGTGTTTCGCATAAGAACCGACACAGGGCAGGGGCATGTAGGTAAACGTAAAATATGGTGATTTAATGCAACTTACCCCTATATTAAGTTGCACCCCTGAGAAGTTATAGGCCTTCAAAGTGGGGTTTCAAATTTTGAAAAAAATCAATATCTCTGTAACACTTTAACTTATAAAAACCAAATTTAGCACCCGTTTTGAGTGTACCAAAAGCATTCATCAATGGTGAGTAGAGTTTAATTAAGGCATTTAAAAGGGTTGATTAGGGGCGATGCACCCTTAAAATGTCACAATTTTTTTAAAGATTGATGGATTTAAGAAAATATTTTATTTTATGAGGATTTTAACTCTAAAACTTTGTTACTCCTGTTATTTTCAAAAAACTTTGTTGTTTTCAAGAAAGACACGAATAAGTAAAGAAACATATTTTATCAATCTTACTAAAAATCATCGAAAATTAAATATTTGCCAATAAACTTATGTAGAGGTCAAATTTGACAATCAGGACGAAAGTGTGAATAAGTATAATTTATTAGAAAACAGACAACTCAAACAACAGAAATAAAAAAAATGCTATCGATAAGTTGTAGAAATTCTTCAACATGATAATTTCACAGGAATCTATTGAATTTTTGATGATTTTAAGTAACATTGATAATATATGTGTCTTTAGTTATTCGGGTTTTTCTTGAAAACAACAAAAGTTTTTTGAAAAATAACAAGAATAATAAAGTTTTATAATTTACTTTCCCATAAAATAAAGTAATAATTTTTCAGATCCGCTAATAGGTTAAAAAATTCTGTCACATTTTATGGGTGCATCACCACTATTCAGCCCTTTGGAATACTTCAACTAAACTCTACTTACCAACGATTAATGCTCTTGGTACACTTAAAACGTGTACCAAATTTGTTTTTTGTAAATTGAAGGATTACTGAGATATTGATTTTTTTTTTCGAAATTTAAAACTCCACTTTGAAGGCCTATATCTTCTCAGGGATGCACCTTAGTATAAGGGTAAGTTGCGTTAAATCACCATATTTTAGGTTCCCCTACATGCCCCTGCTCTCTGTCGTTTCTTATGCGAAACATCCTGTATATCTTTTTAAAAAACGCAATGTTCCCATGAGTATATGTATGAACATTTTGAGAAGATTCATTAAATGTTCCTGGAACATTTTCAGAAGATACTGGGAGCTCCTAAGAATATTATAAATAACATTCTAAGAACCTTATTAGTATGACATTCTCATGTTTATAGAATGTTCTATGAATATATATTGTACCTTGTGAGAATGTTCTGGGGATGTTTGAATATTCTTTCGAAACATTCCTGGTATATTCTCAGAATGTGTCTGTGCTGTCTGGGTCATATTGTGACACCGAAAATAGCATGTGTATGTACTGAACTATGTCTCAAATTTTGGCAGATTCGCTTCTTATTCTTTTGGTTAGTGGTTGGTTCACAGTGACTATATCTTCTCTTTTAAACTAGTTGTGGTTTTTGTTGTGTTACCAAAAAAAACTGCAAGTGTTATCCAAAACACTCGGTAAGTCTCATTTCATTGCTTATTTTTAACTGATTTAATTATTGAAAAAGAAACAAACAATAAAACCTTTAATTTTTCGATAATATTTCTATTAAGTAGCTACTTACAATGCACGCCTATGTCATTCACCTCCCACAGGCACAAATGTATTTTTTGCTACTTCGCCGTATTTTGGCACTGAAGTATAGTTAACTATGATCTTACATCACAATTAATAAAGCAATCAATTGGTGGTAAGTACGTATCTTAAAATATTTCATAATATATCAGATAGTATTTAATAAAATTCAATGATAAAACACAACTTCCATTACTTAATATTTATCTCTGGTTTTTTTTTACGTAAATGCCTGATAAAAACCTTTTGTTTATGTTTGCACATACCCATATTCATGGCTAGGTCAAAATATAAATGTTCAAGAGACCTTACAAATCTGACACTGAACTCATCAAATATTATCATAACTCTAATATCTCTTGTTTTCAATTGATACTCCATTGATTGTAACAAGAATTCGATTTGATTACTTGCATTTTTCTAAATAGAACATAATTAGAAACTTCTAAATAAATAGTCACCCAGACAGCACAGACACATTCTGAGAATATACCAGGAATATTTCTAAAGAATATTCAAACATCCCCAGAACATTCTCACAAGGTGCAGTATATATTCATAGAGCATTCTATGAACATGACAATGGGACAGATTCTGTCATACTAATAAGGTTCTCAGAATGTTGTTTATAATATTTTTCGGAGCTCCCAGTATGTTATGAAAATCTCCAATGAACATTCAATGAATCTTCTTCAAATGTTCATACATATACTCATGAGAACATTGCTTAAAAAAAAGATATACAGGGTGTTTCGCATAAGAACCGACACAGAGCAGGGGCGTGTAGGGAACCTAAAATATTGTGATTTAATGCAACACACCAGCCCTAGACACATCACAATAAACAACCAAGTTATTCAAAGTAATGAGTCCTTTTCACTTGTTGGCATCTCTGTGGATCGAAATCTCAATTGGCACCAACATGTCACATCAATTGCAGAAGCGGCTGCTAAGAAATTAGGTTTCCTCTTCCGGGCTCGCAAATACTTTTCACCAGCTAATCTCTATACTGTATATACTTCACAAATAAGACCAAACCTCGAATACTGCTACCACATTTGGGGTGCTGCTGCCGCTTCTACACTCGCTATCCTGGACTCCATTCAGAAGAGAGCTATACGTCTCATCGCTGACCCTACCCTCACCCAAAGGCTGCCATCCCTTGCCCACCGACGTGCCGTTGGTGACCTCTCTCTCTTTTATAGATATATGCACGGGCACTGCTCAGAGGAGCTTTCTTCCATAGTTCCTCCACCTGCTGCCCCCAACAGATCTACCAGAGGAATAGAGCGAATGCACCCTTTTACTGTCCAGGTCACCAGACATAGAACATGTTGTTATGCCCGCTCTTTTGTCCCGAGGACTTCCAAGTTGTGGAACTCCTTGCCGGCACATGTTTTTCCTTCTCCCCCGAACCTCGAAACCTTCAAGTCCAGAATTAACAAGTTGCCTCTTTCCTCCTTCGACACCCACGGTACGATAGTATTTAGGCTGTAAGCCCTCGTGGTGTGTTGTCGAAATAAAAAATAAAAAACATACCCCCATACTAAGTTGCACCCCTGAGAAGTTAAAGGCCTTCAAAATGGGTTTTAAATTTCGAAAAAAAATATCAATATCTCAGTAATACTTCAACTTAGAAAAACCAAATTTGCTACATGTTTTGAGTGTACTAAAAGCATTTATCGATAGTGAGTAGATTTCAATTGAAGCATTTCAAAGGGTTCAATAGGGTGATGAACCCATATAAAATGTAACATAATTTTTTAACCTATTGGCGGATTTAAAAAAGTATTATTTCATTTTATGGGGAAGTAAATTCTAAAACTTCTTCCGCTTCTTGTTATTCAAAAAACATTTGTTGTTTTTAAGAAAAACCCGAAAAACTAAAGACGTATATTTTTTCAATGTTACTGAAAACTTAAAATCATCAAAAATTCAATAGACGTCTGTGAAATTATCATTTTGAAGAATTTCTATAACTTATCGGTAGCAATTTTTTTATTTCTGTTGTTGGTTTTCTCATAAATTATACTTATTCACACTTTTTCCCTGATTGTCAAATTTGATGCATACATAATTTTATTGGCAAAGATTGAATTTTCTATGATTTTAGTAACATCGATAAAATATGTTTCTTTAGTTATTTGTGTTTTTCTTGAAACCAACAAAGTTTTTTTGAAAATAACAAAAGTAACAAAAGTTAAATTCCTCATAAAATGAAATAATAACTTATTAAATTTACCAATATGTAAAAAAAATGACGTTTTAAGGGTGCATCACCCCTAACCAACCCTATCAAATGCCTCAATTGAACACCACTTACCATGATTAATGCTCTTGGTATTCTTAGAATGTGTATCAAATTTTATTTCTCGAAATTAAAGTATTACGCAGATAATATTGATTCTTTTCGAAATTGTAAACCCCACTTTCAAGGCCTATATTTTCTCTGTGGTGGAACTTAGTATAGGAGCAAGTTGCGTTAAATCACCATATTTTTGGTTTACCTACATGCCCCTGCTCTGTGTCGGTTCTTATGCGAAACACCCTGTGTAAATTTTTTGAATGACAAATTAAGGAAATGCAAAGCTACGAAATATTTGATTTATCTTCAAAATTTACTAATTTTCCTCCATTTAACTGGCCTTCTATATATTTTCATATAAGCAAGCCCAACTCGCTATATATGTTGGAATTTGAACTTCTATCACTCACCCTTGTGTAGGTTACCATCATTCTAATGGCTACACACACCTGTAAACTCACGTTCAGATACTTATATGTCAACAATTCGAGTATTGCACATTTATTCAGATTAATTAATATAAAAAATGCAAAGAAATGTTTGTGAATAAAACATTAATAAAAAAATTTAAATTTCAATAACATAAAAATAAAATAAATAAAAATACAGTTCTTCGAGTTGCCAGAAAATTTAATAGCCAAACACAAAGTTTTCGAGATGAATATTCGAAATTACCCCCCTGAATTAACTTGAAATTTGGCTAGACTATTGATCCTACAGGCTTTCAGTATGGTATTAAAGGAATTGCATTACATAATAGTACTTATACATTTATAGAATACAACTAAATTGGACAGAATATGCCACAAATTCACACTCGCTTGCATTTACAAAAACTACCACTGAAAGTCATCAATCAGACCTTTAGACTCTTCCCTTGTATTGCTGCTCTCTGCTCATACGGCAGTGGCGTCTCCTGACCAAAATGTTCGGGTGTGCGGTAACGAGTTGCTGTTAGTGGTGGTTTTAAAAATTATTAACACTAAATGTATATATATATATATATATATATATATATATATATATATATATATATATATATATATATATATATATATATATATATATATATATTCGACCTATATGGGAATGATACGTAGATAAATAAATTAATTTCCCACTGCAACACTAACAAATTAAAAAGTCACTTAAAACTTTAAAACACGAAAAGAACATGGAATTATTATCAAGCTCTTCTCTTCACACAAATTTGTGTTAGCATTAGCACTGTCCGGAACGGGGTGAAAACTGTAAACATTAAAAGTAGTTCAATGTTAATATGGTACTAAATAATAAAATGTGTAAAAATCCTGGATGCAGCAAGTGCGTTATGGTAGTGAATTTTCATAGAAATGATCTGGCACAAAATTTTTTATTATAACTTTTTTATCTTGCAACATAGAAATCTAAATTTTGGTGTATAGTTTAATTTTTATATCGTAAACCTACCTACCAAATTTGGTTATCTTATCTTTTTTATTTTTTGAGATACAAATTTTTTTCGAAAAATAACTCAAAATTTTCCCGGAGAAACTCGTCCGATTTTCCTGACTAACGAAATTATCCAATACATTTACAGAAGGAAGGTACATGCCAAATTTTATCAAAATCGGCCGATTATATTTTGAGTTATCGGTGTGATATATATATATATATATATATATATATATATATATATATATATATATATATATATATATATATATATATATATATAGTTTATTGTTATATAAATAGTACAAAGCATCTTACAAATAAGTCTAAACTTGTGACTGCAAATGATGCAATTTTGACTAAATTTTAATCTAAATGTCAATTGTTCTAAAGTTCTGTCATCTGATTTCTAATCTCCAAAATTACCTCACCTCATTATGTACCATTACAATTTCTAGAAATATGGATGGTACTTGAAATCAGTTTCTTCATTTTAATCAAAAATTTCTATATTTTAAAACTTGACTCAAATTAAATTCTTATATATAAAAATTGAAACTGACCCCGGATATGGGTTCTAGAGGTCCTAGTTCGCGCTCATTTGCAAACAATTTTTCAAAATTCAAAAGTCGAGATCTCCCCATTAGTGAATTTTTTCTACGAAAATTTACTAAAATGTATTATAGTCTTTAATTCTAGAATACTGTGGTCCAGGCAAGCGAAGTTGTAATGTTTGTAAATAATGCTATCACAACGTTTGTTAAACCGGCGTTCCATTCATTTGTCTTGAGCGGTATTTTTACCGCTCACTGCAGTGTTAAAAGCAATGGTATTTCCTTACTATTTTAAACACATGGGTGGGGGACTGTATTGTATACCAATACAGCTCTGTCGAGTGAAGTTGTTCGGAAATAACAACGCACACCTAACCCGACCCGAATTCATTCCCAGTTGCTATTGACCTACTCATATTTTCTGAATGAAGACGTGGTGCCGACTTCATTCCAAGTCACTATTAACCGACTATTTATGAAATCAAATAAGTAAATTAAATCGATTGTCATAACATATGTAGTGTAGGGAAAAAGAAATAAAACATATTTAACTGTGCACATTTTAATTATATTTTAGGGTGTGCGGCGCACACCTAGCTCACTAGGAGAAATCGCCACTGTCATACGGACTTGATTTTGACTTCCAAAGCTGTTTCCATATCCAGATGTCCGATGTTTGTCACCAAAACTTGGATATTCTGGTTGTGAAAGCATACGTTGGCAAAGTGAGTGTGTATATGATAAATGTTCCACGGTAATTTACAAAAAAAAGTTTTTACAAAGATCATAGATAAGATCACAAAATGGTCACCCATCTAATAACTGACCGTGTCCGACGTTGCTTAACTCCAATTAAGTTTCGTCGACACGTATCTGCATTGCGCCGCTGAGGTAGCCACACAATATATATATATATATATATATATATATATATATATATATATATATATATATATATATATATATATATATATATATAAAATTGAAAGTCACCCGGGATATGGGTTCTAGGGGGTCTAGTTCGCTCTCACTTAAAGACATTTTAAAAAAATTCAAAACTCGCTGTCTTATTTTTTTAAGAAAATTCACTAACAATACTTTCAGCAATGCAAGAATACATTAAACCTTTTTTCCACTGCACTTTGTTATTTTCCTATACTTATATTTAAAAAAAAATCGGGACGCACCAAGTGCTTTATGGTAGTGAATTTTCATAAAAATGTTTTTAATAGCAAATTCCCAATATGCACAATCAACCAAAGGTTGCGGTGCTATCGGGGCGGCAAGGCCGCGGACGAGCCCTGAGGGAACAAAAAAAAAAGGGAAACCAAAATTGATACGCGGGTTTATATCCTTATAGGTAAGTTAAAATTTAGCTCTGTAGGTCGAAAGACAAAAAGGTTATAGGCATTTAAAGAAAAATAAATTGGGGTTTTCCTCAAAACGTCAAAGTTGCGATTTAAAACGTCGAAAATGGCAACAAGTAGGCAACGAACTTGAATCTAATACGGGCTATGGAAATAAAATGTCTCCAGAAGGATGTTTTACAAACCCTGAAGTCTTAGTTTCAACCGTCATTGTCCTTCATTTTACTAAAATATTTTCAAGAAATTCATTTGAAATAGACCCTTTCTCTGATGCTTGGCAGTAGACTTAGCTATAGAGTTTATTGTTTAATGATATATAATTTTTGTCGAAGCTTCGTAAAAGATCAATAAAGCTCAATATATCCGTTATTATACAAGATATAAAAAAAATTGTATATATTAATTATAGGGTGTCGTGAGGTACATCTTAAAAAATTATTTCTACAATCACAGGGTGGCCCATAAGTCGTTGGTAATACAAATTTTCTTTTTTTTTAATCAAACACGCCTTATGTTGTTGCATTTTTTGGCATTTTCCATCGAAATATAATGCATGTTTGTAAGAAAAGAAATTCTGGACGCAGCAAGTGCGTTATGGTAGCGTATTTTGATCAAATGCTTCATATTTGAATAGCTCAATTTGCTATTATCCTATAAGGTTGACCAAGATATCAGTTTTTTCGGGAACATTTTAAGTTTACTTTCGGAAATTTGTATACATTTTCAAACAATAAAGTTATTTTGATGAAACATGGCAGATTGTTTCTACTATATAGGTTATACTGGTAACCAAATTTGATGCCTTCTTTCTTAAAAAAAAACACACACACACACATATTTGCTATTAAAAACATTTTTATGAAAATTCACTACCATAACGCACTTGCTGCGTCCAGGCGTTTTTTTATGTTTTGACCTACAGAGCTAAATTTTAGTAGGGAATTTACCTATAGCGATATAAAACCGTGTACCAATATTGGTTGCCCTTACTTTGTTATTTCCGGAGATATAAATTTTTTTCGAAAGAAAACACAAAATTTTCCGGGAAAACCATGGCTGATTTTCCTGTCTAAGGAACATATCCAAGCCACTTGCAAAAGGAAGATATTCACAAAATTTAGTAAAAATCGGCCCATTATTTTTTGAGTTAGCGGTGTTATATATATATATATATATATATATATATATATATATATATATATATATATATATATATATATATATATATATATATATATATATATATATATAAATCGAAACTGACCCCGGATATGTGTTCTAGCGGGTCAAATTAGCACTCATTTGAAGAAATTTTTTTTAAATTCAAAAGTCGGGATCTCCTCATTAGTGAATTCTTTCCAGAAAAATCACTAATAACAAAAATATTATATTTAAAAACAAGTCTACTTTAAAATCATAGACATGCATTGTAGAATTTACCTTGTCTGTTGAAAAGTAACTGTTATACATCCCATCGACACTCTCTAATTGTTTGTAAACAGTCATAGGTTCAGAATATTTCACTAGAAGCCCGCACTTGGCCACAGAAGTAATCATAAGTAAAACCGTTGTTATCACACCCGTTGAAAACCTGCTCATATTATCAGAACACACCACTGACACCATCTCGGGTACATTTAAAATGCACTGGAGTTCAAAATCCCAATAATAAAATCAAAACATAATTATATTATGAACAAGTTATGTCCTGAAAACTGCTGGAAACTTTTCAAAGTAGCGTCTTTTCAATAAAAACCGACGTGAGTAACGCGCGTTGTGTTTTCATGATAATTTCTAATTTGCTGATCGACATCAAGATTAATATATATAGGTGAGGTGTTATAAAGGTAAATCGTCCGGCTCCCCTCTTCACACATACACAACATTACCTGACGGGTGTAAAAACTTATGTGACAATGCGATTGGAATTGCTGGCTTCCCTCGTCTCACGTTGCAAGAGGTATGACGCCAGGCGTCAAGACGTCTCTTATTATTCAGAATCTTTAAAAACATTCTTTTTATTATAAAATGGGCGACCATTCATTGTTTGTAAAAATATTTCCTTTTTAGCTTGCTAATATTCTTTTTTTTTAGTAACAATCGTTTCAATCTTGTGCAATAAGAAGTAAGACGGAAGAAACCGAGATTTGAATGGGGGGAAAACCGAGTAGTAGAAACAATCGGCGCTAACGTTTCTACACTGAATTCAATTATCGAAAGGAAATAGTGAATCTGAATAAAGATCAATTTGAAATTCCGCAAATAGTCATTTTCACGTGTCTGCCTCCAATTGAAAATTTCCAAACTGATAACAAATACAGGCGTAGCATGTACATACATAAAATATATATACAGGTGTTTCTAAATTGATGCGAAAAATTTTACAGGGTGATTCTTTGGCGAAAAATAAGAGGTATCTCTTTTATTAAGTTTTTCTTGAAACTCCTTCTCCTCCAAGTTACAGCCCTTTGAAATTTTAGCAAAAAAAAGTTTTCATTAAATTTCTCCGTTATGTAATAATTTAAAAAAAAGTCTGGACGCAGCAAGTGCGTTATGGCAGTGAATTTTCATAAACATGTTTTTAATAGCAAATATGTGTTTGTTTTTTTAAGAAAGCAGGCATCAAATTTGATTACCAGTATAACATATATAGTGAAAACAATGTGCCATGTTTCATCAAAATAACTTTATTGTTTGAAAACGTACAAAAATTTCCGAAAGTAAACTCAAAGTGTAACCGAAAAAATCCGTTTCTTGGTCAACCTTATAGGTTAATAGCAAATTGAGCTTTTCAAATATGAAGCATATAATTAAAATTCGCTACCATAACGCACTTGCTGCGTCCAGAATTTCTTAACTTAAAAACATGCATTATATTTCGATGGAAAATGCAAAAACATAAGGCGTTTTCGACTAAAAAAAGGTTATTTGTATCACCAACGACTTATGGGCCACCATGCGATTGTAGAAATATTTTTTTAAGATGTAGCTCAAGACACCCTATAATTAATGTATACAATATTTTTTCATATCTTGTATAATAACCGATATATTGAACTTTATTGATTTTTTACGAAAATTCGACAAAAATTATCATTAAATGATAAACTCTATAGCTAAGACTACTGCCAAGCATCAGAGAAAAGGTCTATTTGAAATGAATTTTCTGGAAATATTTTAGGAAAATGAAGGGCAATGACGGTTGAAAATAAGGCTTTGGGGTTTGCAAAACATTCTTGAGACATTTTCTTTCCATAGCCCGTATTAGATTCAAGTTCTTTGCCTAAATGTTGCGAATTTTGACATTTTAAATTGTCACTTTGACGTTTTGAGGAAAACCCCAATTTATTTTTCTTTAAATAGCCATAACTTTTTTGTCTTTTGACCTACAGACCTGAATTTTGGTAGGTAGCTCACCTATAACGATATAAACCAGAGTACCAAATTGGTTGCCCTTACTTTGTTAATTCCGGAGATATAATTATTTTTTTAAAGAAAACACAAAATTTTCCGGGAAACCTGGGCCGATTTTCCTGACTAACGAACTTATCCAAGCCATTTGCAAAAGGAAGGTATTCGCCAAATTTAATCAAAATCGGCCCATTATTTTTTGCGTTATCGGTGTGATATATATATATATATATATATATATATATATATATATATATATATATATATATATATATATATATATATATATATATATATATATATATCTATATATATATATATATATATATAAACATATAAAAATTGAAACTGACCCCGGATATGTCTTCTGGGTGGCCTAATTAGCGCTCATTTGAAGAAATTTTTTTAAAATTCAAAAGTCGGGATCTCCTTATTAGTGATTTTTTTTAAAGAAAATTCACTAAAACGAAATTTTGCAGATGCATAAGGCTAACAAAATGACAGTTTTAAAAGGATTTTATAACCCTATAATGGTATCACAAGAGGGTGAAAAAACCTACCCTTACATTATTTTTTATACTTTTTATTGTGTGTACCGTTTTCTATTAAAAAAATGATTGAGAAAGAAGGATTCATTTCTCAACTTTTTTATGTCGCGACATTTTCTCATAAAATTGTTAGTTTCATCACAAAAATATACAATATTATTCAGTTCGATGTCACATGAATTTACAGAGTGGTTGTTATTTGCTGAAAAATCAAGTACAATAGTTGTTGTTTCTTATTATGAATTTTTGGAAATTAGTAAAAGCCAGAACAATACATATTAACATATTAGTGTAATTATGACGTTATTTGACAGCCTACCACGTACTTGATTTTTCAGCAAATAACAACCACTGTGTAAATTTATGTGACATCGATCTGAGTAATGTTTTTTTTTGTGATGAAACTAACAATTTGTGAGAAAATATCAAGACATAAAAAAGTTGCTAAATGAACCCTTCTTTCTAAATCATTTTTTTAAATAGAAAACGGTATACACACTAAAAAGTACTGATACAAAATAATGTAAGGGTGTGTTTTGTCACCCTCTTGTGATAACATTATAGGGTTATAAAATCCTTTTAAAACTGTCATTTTGTTAGCCTTATGCATCTGCAAAATTTCGTTTTTTTAAATGATTCCATAACGGAGAAATTTAATGAAAACTTTTTTTTTGCCAAAATTTCAAAGGGCTGTAACTTGGAGGAGGAGTTTCCAGAAAAACTTAATAAAAAAGACACCCCTTATTTTTTGCCAAAGAATCACCCTGTAAAATTTTTCGCATTAATTTAGAAACACCTGTATATACGTACTTATAAATTCGTAACGTAAAGTACAGGATGGTGCACATGACATTTTACCCTCATTAACTTTTTAGCGAATTTTCATATTAAGAAAATTCACTAATCGAAGGTGAGAGTTTGCAAAATTTTCATCAAATGAGAGCGAATTAGGTCTGTTGAAACCTAAAACCAGGGTCAGTCTAATTTTTAGTAAATTTTCTTTAAAAAAATCACTAGTGAGGAGATCGCGACTTTTAAATTTTGAAAAACTTTCTTCAAACGAGCGCTAATTAGGCGCCCTAGAAGACATATCCGGGGTCACTTTCAAATTTTATATGTTTATATATACAGGGCAGTCCAACAGCGCCTTCAAGTTCAATATCTCCTTTATTATTCAACAGGTAACATTTATTTTACGCATAATGTTACGTGCGCGCGGACGTAGCAATAGCAACGGCCTTTTGTAAATGGCTTAAATAGGTTTGTTAGACAGGAAAATCAAACCAGCTTTTCCGGGAAATGTTTGTGTTTTGTTTTGGAAAATGTTTGTATCTCCAAAAATAACAAAACTCTGTCAACCCAATTTAGTGCGCAGATGTCTATTGTAAATCGTATAGCACATACCAAAGTTTAGCTGTCTAAGTTAAAAGAAAAAAAATATTTTCTAAGAAAATTTTTTTCCGTGATTTAAAATATTTTAATGAAAATTTGCTACCGTAACGCACTTGCTGCGTCCAGACTTTGTGTTAATATACATTCTCTATCGTAAGGCTTTGCTGCGTGAGGATTTCTGTTTTTAATTACACTCATTAAAGTAAAAAATTATATTGTAATTATTTGCTGACAAATGACTTAGGAATATAATATAACTCTGATGGCTTGTTATAGGTATTTGGAGAATGTACTACAAAATGCAGACCTTTACTCGGTCTCTTAGACAGCCTGTTAAGATAAAAATATTTATATGTTTTTTTTTAAATTTAGCAGACTAGTAACGATTGATATGAAAATTAGTTTACTTAAGTTTATCTGATTTGAAATAATTTAATAATGTGAATTGAGTGTTCGTTAACTTCCTTACCAATGAGTAATATAAATATAACCAAAGTGCAAAAGTGCAAAAATGCTAAACATTTCAATTTTAGTGAATTTTCGTTTAAAAAGTTCACTAGTGGAGAGGTATCGATGGTAAGACTTTTGGAAAATTTCTTCAAAATCGATTTAGGGCCCTTAGAACCCAAATCCAAGATCAGTTGAAATGTTATATATATATATATATATATATATATATATATATATATATATATATATATATATATATATATATATATATATATATATATATATATATATATATATATATATATATTTGTGTGTATGTATACAACCGACAACTCCTAAAAAAAAAAACACTTCACCAATCGAAACCGATTTTATTAATAGTTTGGATGAGTTGGTTAGACAGTTTTGACACTCAAATACTTTTAGAAAAAAATGAGAAACCCTTTGAAAACCCAACATCTTTTAAATTATTGGAAGTATGACACTAAAACTGTACAGGCACGTAAATATCATACTAGTTGTCATATCTACCAAATCTGAGCTCATTGGTTCAGTAAGTCTTGAGTTATAACTAGATAAAAAATAAATAATTTACGATATGACCTGAAGTTACCTATGAATGGGTACCTATGATGTTAGACAAGGTCAGACAGATATATCAGGGTTATGTTGTCGTTGCAAACAAAATATCCAAATTAAATTTTAAACGGACAGGCTACAAAAATATGTCACAATAAACGATCAACGGAGTTACGATTTGCCAAAAACCTCATTTATGTCTGAAGATATCAGAAAAATATATAGTAACAAATGAGAATTTTAATGAAAGTGATTCAATTTGTTTAAAGGCAATCCAGAAATACGTTTTATTATGTATAAATATTAAGCTTAGTTTGATCTGACAACACCAGGTAGCTATTTGTCATTTGTTATTCTTCCAACTGACAGCAGACAGCAGTCATGTGTGAAATCGTGTGCGCTCTGCGGTAGGGGCGGAGTCGAATACGAGGTTATCTTCTTCTTGTTTATTTACAGACGCCATATACAAAGAAGGGGTAGATAACCCCGAAATCGACTCCGCTAATCCGCTAATACCTCAGAATGTAAAACATCTACTTATAATCTAAGGTTAATGTTAATACAATTAGCAAGTAAATAACAACTCAACTTTTAATCTTAACATAACTATAACAAATTCCTTCAGCTGTCGACAGTGGCTGTAGTATAGGTATTATGATTCTAACATCCAATGAAGAAAATAAGAAAGTAATAGTTAAATCAAGCTGTGTGCATCAGATGCAGATTCTTAATCAATGCATGTAGGTAACTGTATTACCAAAGCGAAACAAAATTATTTTAAGAAAACAGATACCTACCTCAAACTAATAGGTATAGTAAGTACTTAAAATATTAAGGTACTTCTTGTTTACTTTTAGGCTTTACTCTTCATGTAGTGTACGGAAAATTTGAAGTAAATTAAACTACATAATATGATAAAGTAGTTTAAATTTCATCCATAAATAGATTGTTCCAGATGTTCAGTGTATATTATTAAAATTTTAATTTCAAAATTTCGTATTGTTCATTTTTATTTATGTCATCTTTAAGAAGTATGGATACAGCAATAGTAAATGTGTTGAAAAGAGGTTAGGTACGGCAAGTACGTTATGGTAGCGAATTTTCGTAAAAATATTTCCAATGGTGATAACTCAGTTTCCCATTATCTTCAGTTTTGATACATACTAAAACCTATATAAAAGCAAGGTGGGTAATAC
Organism: Tillus elongatus; assembly: GCA_964006375.1. Taxonomy (NCBI): domain Eukaryota; kingdom Metazoa; phylum Arthropoda; class Insecta; order Coleoptera; family Cleridae; genus Tillus; species Tillus elongatus. The sequence continues at coordinate 218,019,437 of OZ023263.1, forward strand.
ATTTTAAAAATAACACAACGAGCTTCTCAGGAAACCACAAATCTGTTTAAAAAAAACATTTTTGTTATTTTGTTGCAGAAACTGGCTCGATTGAGTTAACTAAAACGGAATCATCCAAGCGGCTAATAAGGAAAAATACCTGCCACGTTTTAGTGAATTTTCGTAGAAAAAATTCACTAATGGGGAGCTCCCGACTTTTGAATTTTGAAAAAAAATATATAATTTGGGAGGTACATTCTTTTTGTAAATAAAAATTAAATTTTCGGCAAATTTGCAGATTAGCACATGGGGGCTCTTTAGAAAAAATCAAAAACATGCTTAGAACCCCTTCTGGATGCACAAACCACAAGAAAAATTTCTTGCAAACAGACCCAAGAAAGTTACGGGACCAGGGGTGAATAGGGGTGCTGGGCGGAAAAGAAGATAAAAAGGAAATGTGAGCGTAAAGTGCGAAAAAAACAGCTTAGTTGGAACTCTATAAGCTGCCTTGATCCCATTTTGCAGCTATACCTTCTCAAAATCCTGTTTACCCCGTCCAGAACCCCTATTTACCGCTGGTCGCGTAACTTTCTAGGGGGTTGTTTCCAAGAAAATGTTCTTGTTTACATTGTTCTTGCATTGCGGGTGGTTGTGGGCAAGATTTTCAGTTTTTGTTTAAATTGTTACTCCATTTCATTTGTTTAAAATATTCTTCCAAAAATGAAATTGAAATTGCCTTGTTTGTCAGTCTCACAAAGAGAGCTACAATATTTCATCATTTTCAAAAAGGGTGGATACAGCAACAGTAAATAAAAGGGCTTGGGTGCAGCAAGTACGTTATGGTAGAGAAGTTTTGTAAAAATATTTCAAATCCGATAACTCAATTTCCCATTAAGCTAGAATCTTCAATCTTGAACCATAGTAAAATGTAATTCTAGCGCAGCGTGGGTACTAAGTTAAAGAAAAATAACAACATGAGCTTCGCGGATAACTACAAATGGGTTAAAAAAAACCTGTTTTCTTGTTTTGTTTGCAAAAACTACTTCGCTTGGGTTGACTAAAACAAAACCATCCAAGCAATTAGTAAGGAAAAATACCTGCCATATTCATAATTTGGCAGGTACATTCCCTTTGTACATAATTAATTTTTGTCTGGAAAACTTTTGTAACTTTAATGACATTTGTAACACAATTATTTAAAGAGACTTGCGGTACTTACATATATCTCTACCAAATTGCAATTTTATAGCTTTTTTTAATGTCAACAACACACCACGAGGGCTTACAGCCTAAATACTATAGGACCGTGGGTGTTGACAAGGAGGAAAGAGGCAGCTGGTTAATTCTGGACTTGAAGGTTTGGAGGTTCGGAGGAGAAGAAAAAACATGTGCCGGCAAGGAATTTCACAACTTGGAAGTCCTCGGGACAAAAGAGCGGGCATAACAAGATGTTCTATATCTGGTGACCTGGACAGTAAAAGGGTGCATTCGCTCTGTTCCCCTGGTAGATCTGTTGGGGGCAGCAGGTGGGGGAACTATGGAGGAAAGCTCCTCTGAGCAGTGCCCGTGCAGATATCTATAAAAGAGAGAGAGAGGTCACCAACGGCACGTCGGTGGGCAAGGGATGGCAGCCTTTGGGTGAGGGTAGGGTAACTAATGAGACGTATAGCTCTCTTCTGAATGGAGTCCAGGATAGCGAGTGTAGAAGCGGCAGCTGCACCCCAGATGTGGGAGCAGTATTCGAGGTTTGGCCTTATTTGTGAAGTATATAAGGTATAGAGATTAGCTGGTGAAAAGTATTTGCGAGCCCGGAAGAGGAAACCCAATTTCTTAGCAGCCGCTTCTGCAATTGATGTGACATGTTGGTGCCAATTAAGATTTCGATCCACAGAAATGCCAACAAGAGAAAAGGACTCATTACTTTGAATAACTTGGTTGTTCATTGTGATGGGTCTAGGGATGGTGTATCTCTTGTGAGAAAGAAAGCAAGACTTAGTTTTGGTGGGGTTGAATTGTACAAGATTTCTACTTCCCCAGTCTAATATTTTTTGGAGATCCACGGAGACAGAACCCTCCATGAGTCTGCGATCCTCATCTAATTGGGCTAAAGAGACAGGCTTAGAATATTGTATATTTGAGTGGAGGGTGCTGTCGTCCGCGTAACTGTGAACTGGGTTGGATGTGCTAGAGAGGAGGTCATTGATGTGGAGAAGAAACAAAGTAGGGGCTAAAGCTGAACCTTGAGGAACTCCTGCATTAATTGGATGCAGTTTAGAGGAATGGCCATCCACAACAACAGATATGCTCCTGTTGGAGAGAAAATTTGCTGTCCATGTACAAAGTTTTGGTGGTAGGCCATAGGCCGGAAGTTTATTAAGCAGCGCTGCGTGCCAGACCTGGTCGAATGGTTTTGATATGTCTAGAGCAACAATCTGGGATTCACCGTGTTGTTCCATAGACTTGTTCCAAGAATGGGTGACAAAGGAAAGGAGGTCGGCAGTCGATCTGCGCTGACGGAATCCATACTGCCTGTCGTGGATTAGACTGTGTTTTTCAAGAAATTTTAGTAATTCGGTGTTTATATACTTTTCCATCACTTTAGAGACGACTGAAAGGAGAGAAATAGGCCTGTAGTTGCTAGGAAGCGCTTTGGATCCTTTCTTGGGGATGGGTTGTACTCGAGCAGTTTTCCAGTTACTAGGGAATATGCCTTTATTGTAAGATATCTGAAACAGACGAGTCAGGACAGGAGCAAGTTCTGGTGCGCATTTTTTTGAGAACAATTGCTGGGATCTCGTCAAGGCCAGAGGCTTTCCTGATATTAAGAGAAGAGAGCATCTCTCGTACCTTTTTAGTTTTGAAAATGATATCAGTCATTTTATGCGCGACATTGGGGACTGTTGGTGGTTGAACATTTGGAGGTGGGTTGAGAGTAGAATTTCCGGCGAACAACGAAGCAAAAAGTTCAGCCTTGCCCAGGGCGGTAGAAACAATTTCATCCCCTGAGACAAGAGGTGGGAACGTGCTCTTGCAGAAATTATTCCCAATAGACTTACCAAGAGTCCAGAAGGGTTTGCCGCCGTTGGAGCTTGAGAGGACTTTGTTTTTGATGTGGTTATTAAACGAGTTTTTTGCCTCAGAAAGAATGCGGACATAGCGGTTTCTTGCGTCGTTGAATGCTTGACGATTTTCTTGACTGGGATTGTGTAGAAGCGTTTTGTGAGCTTTGACCTTTTCAAGTCTGGCCTTGTTACAGGATTTAGAGAACCAGGGCTTTTGAGTGGCTCAAGAGGTTTTCTGTGTACGTGGAATAAATAATTCCATGCCAGCTTGGATAATTTCGGTGACGTTTTGTAAGATATCAGAGGGGTCAGGATGAAAGAAGCAGACAGACGCCCATGGAAATGAGGAACAGGAATCTCGCATTTCGTCCCAGTTTGCGGTGTTGTAGTGCCAAACGATACGTGGGTGTGATGACTGTGTGACCTCAAGTTGCATTGCGCCGGAAGTAGTGACCATGCCGTGGTCTGAGCGACCAAGCGGGGCAGTCACTGATATCTTATAGCATTCAGGTTTTGTAGTAAGAAGGAGATGGGATACGAGGAAAGTAAGTAGGTTGCTGAACCATATTGGCTAAAAAATTGCTGACTGCGAAGGCCTCCGCTGCTCTCCCTTGTGGATCCGTTTTTTAAGATCCTAGCCATTCCTTATTATGGATATTGAAGTAATCAAGAATAGTGACCTCGGAGAAAGGATATTCAGAAATCAGATAGGCGGTTTTTTCAGAAAGGTAGTCAAAGAGCTGGACAAACTTGTTGTCAGAAGGTGACCAGTAAATGCAACAGATGAATTTAGTTGCAGCCTTGAGAGAGAGTTTTATCCATAGTATGTCTTTTCTTCCAGCTTCTAAATTGGGAAGTCTGGTGCAGGGTAGATTGCTACGGACGTATGCGCACACGCCTCCATGCAATCTAAAGCTCATACCCCGGGAAATTAAGGTGATTAGTGGCTGTTTTGGCAATGATTCGGGTTTCGGTGAGGAAAAGGAGTTGGGGCCTGTTAGCATGGAGGAAATGATGGACGGAGTTCAGGTTAGAATTTAGGCCACATATATTCGAAAAGGATATGTTAAATCTTGATGTTGGCGCCCCTTGTACACCCCTCTCTCGGAGATCCGAATGGAGGGGTATTTTACCTCCGGAATATTTTGTACAAGGAGGAACCATCATCATTTTTTCTTATAAGGGAAACCGACTCATACACCAGAACCGGAAACGTGCGTTGGGACTCTCTTCCATTAAAAACTATTTTAGGTACTAAATTATCAACTGCATCACTGGACATGTGAAGATCATCAGAAGAATGCCTAGGTGTTCGACGACCTCATACATTTTATTGCTCGTTACAAAGTTACCCAATATCCAAGGCATAACAATTACAACGTCGGTGATTCTTGAATGAAGAACCTACGTTATTTCCCACACTGTGACGTTATTATATGATTTCTAGAATATCTATTTATAACTCAATTTCATTTGGCTTATTTAATTACATAACGGAAAATTTAAAGCAACCAAATCTCACACAATTACATATCTAATACTTACATCGAGAAACGAATTGTTTCCGATTTTCCCACGCAAATATGTTTATTATAATGTGTAAGTAAAATGTATTGTATTAAGGAAGTTGAAGCAATGTTGGTTTTAGGTGACAGTAAAGGAATATCATAACTTGTTACATTTTAAAGAGAAGCCTAGAATTACTTACGGTATAGTTATGTAATATTTTGATTTCACTGCTCTCACCTATACATTTCAGATACTAATTATAACAAATCCGATTGATGTAAATACATTTCCCTGGTTGTATGTTTCTCCGCAAGGTAATGTTGCACAAGATGTCGAAATAATTATATAAGTCAAGGGTAAAATATTCCTTTTTCAAGTAAAAAGCACATTCTTTAGCAAAATGCAAAGAAAAAATTTTATTTGGCATAGCTAAGTTGGTCCTAAAAGAGAATATTCTAGATTCACGGCAATAAAAAATTACCACTCGCGACGCCATATTGCAAAAAACGTAGTGAAAAAACAATCTTTTTAGTGAATTTTCTTAAAAAATTCACTTTTAGGGAGATCCCGACTTTTGAATTTTTAAAAATTTCCGAATTCGAATTTTCTTCTGGAATAACTTGTTTGATTTTAGTACCTACCGGGAGAATTGTTACATACTTTTTTGGATTTGCGTTTCTTCAATTTCTTAAGTATGTGATATTTAACTCTATAATTATTCAGTTTTGTCTTTAGTTTGCTATAAATCTGTCCTTTTCTTTTGACAGCCGACTTTGTGTTTCCTGTTTCTTGCTGCTACACGTCTTCCTGCAATACACTGTGGTGTTTCTTTTGTTGGTGTGTGTGTGTGTGTGGAAGGAATTGGCTTCGGACAATACTTCCATTGGCCACAAAACTCTGCAGTAAATTTGTACCATTGTTATATCTATACATTGTTATAAAAAGCGATTCTCCTTCAAATATACTTATAATTTGCAGCATGGATATTAATACTTACAGCAATATGGAGGGTTAAAGCGATAGACGTACCTTTATGTGTAAGCTCTTACAGAGTATGACTATTTCTAAATGGCTATAGCATAAGCAATATTTATCTTCTAACATATCAATTTTGTCAAAATATAAATGTTCGTGTTCTTACTTATTATTAAGGATAGAAACAAAGGATACTCGCTTCTCGCCCAGGTGTCCTTCAGGGCATTTTTTTTAACAAACAACACTGGACAGCTAATGACATGGGATAAAAAACAATAGGTGAGACAGTAGGAAAACTAAATTTATATTAATATTTATCTTAACCAAGGCTAATACTAAAATACATATATAGAGAAATAGCAAAACTAAATTTTGATTTTTGTATGCCGAATGAATTTTATAAGTATATTATAGATTTTCAGGCTATTTGTACAAATAAGTGTTGCTAAGTTCACAGGAAACTCTACTCCTGCATCTTTGAGTTCTTTCCAGAGTTGTTTACGTATCGGGTTATACAAACTGCACTGAAACATGAGGTGTTCTAAAGTTCCTAGGTAACTGTTGTCACATGTACAATAAGGATTGTTACTAATGCCTATTTTATGTAGGTGTTGTGGAAAGCAGCCGTGATTCAGCTTCATTCTGGTAATTATAGTAGTATAGTACTACCTTGGCAAAATAAATTCGTCAATATGTGGAATTTTTCTAGGCAACATTGGATGAATAAGTGTATATCGATTAGTTGTTTTGTTAACAAACTCATGCCAAACACTTTTCCACGTTTCCCTTATTTCAAATTTATTTTTTTGATTTACATTGTCAGCAGTAATGCAGTTTATTATTTTGTTTGAACTTTCAATAGATTATTTAGCTAGTTTGTCAGCTATTTCGTTGCCTGATAGTCCCGTGTGCCCTTTTATCCACATAAATATGACTCGATTACCACCATCCTCTATCGACTGATACAGACTGATAATGTCACATATTACTGGATTTTTGCCATGTTTGGTGTAAAGTGAAAGCAGAAATGATTTGGAATCTGATAAAATTAGCGTATTTTTAATTTTGTTTTCAATTGACCATTGAAGTGCTTCATACAAGGCATATGCCTCCGCAGTGTAAATAGATGCTATATTATTTAATTTAATTTTTTGGTATCTACCGTCTTGGGAATAAAAAGCACAGCCTGTCCCAGATAACGATTTTGAACCATCTGTATATATTTGTGTATATTTGTCAAACTTTTCCAATGTTGCTTTAAGTATGGAACGATTTAGAGATGGGAAAATGGTGTAATTTGGAAATATTATATCTATTTTGTGCATTTTTTGATAGAGTAGGGTAAATATTGGGATTTTGTCTTTTGGAACAATCGCGTCAGCAAAGTGTATTGTATTGCCGTATGCATCAACCAATGGTGGATTTTTTTTTTGACCAATAAGTATTAGACAAGCATTCAAGAAAGAGCCAATATAATACCTTTAAACGTAATGGATAATAGTGTCGCCATTCAATAACTAGTTTTTTGGCTAAAAATGCCCTTCATAAGTATATCGGTGGTTCCTGGCTTTCCACCAGGACCGCATTATTTGGTGATGATTTCATCGCACCAATACATATTTTAATTGCTTTTGTTTGTATGCGATCTATTATTTTTAAATTAGAGTTTGAAGAAGATCCATATACGACGCAACCATAATCTATAATCGACCTAATGTAACATATATAAAACATTAGACATATCTTAACATCTGCACCCCACGTTGAATTACAAATTGACCTTAGTAAGTTCATTCCTTGTTCGCAGGATATGGTTGGTATATTTTCCATGTCTTGTGCTAAAGCAAGAGACGATGGTAGAGTGTATTCTTTAATGAATTTCATTTGATTTTCCAGTTGTTTTTTCTTCAGTCAATACGCCTGGTAGTGTTTGCGCCACTGCCTTCATTTCAACCGTTGTTTTCTTTTTGGGTGAATTCATTTATAGTTGTCACAACTTTCTTCTCTTTATTTTTTCTGTACTGATTACGCTGCTTTTCTTTCAATTTCTCTCTACCTTCTGGATCATTCTTAAGTGTCTCATATATTCGCTCTTCTGCATCTCTTTTCTTCCGCAGTTTCTCTTCTCGATATGAAAGCATTATTATAACCCCCAAAGTTTAAAGAAAAGAACAAAAGACTTGAGGTCCTACTGAGTAAATAAAATTCCTACCAAGTTCCAGGGTAACTCGAAGGTTCGTGTCATTCCTCTAATCAACGAATAATTCCTCTGGGTTTCGTAATTCCAGACAAATGACGTTGTTTTATTAGCTTTACACATATGTCTTTGTAGTTGTAGAAGTTTTTGAAATGCGGTGCTCGCGGCGAATTCTCCGAATGGCGTGTGTAGATCGTTTGACGCATGCAAGCGTACTGCAAAAACTAAACAACCAACCAGAATTACAAAAAACTATAAAAAAGAGAAAGCTGTAGTACTGGAGTAGCTGGAGGTCATATCATAAGAGGAGCGAATTATGAGTTACGTAAAAATATCTTGCAGGGAAAAATCATAAAAGGGGCGTTGGGAGAACAAAAACGTCGTGGTTGCGCAATCTCCGCGAATGGTACGGATGCAGCTCAATTGACATTTTTAGACGCGCAACAAATAAGGTAATATTGACCGTGATGGTTTCCAATCTCCGATAGGAAGGGAACGACAAGAAGAACAAAAGAAAAACTCGGGACGCAGCAAGTGCGTTATGGTAGTGAATTTTTATTAAATGCTTCAAATTTAAATAACTCAATTTTCTATAAACTTAGAGAGTTTAATTTTAATACGCAGTAAGGTCTTTCCTAAGGCAAGATATCCACAAAATTTCATTAAAATAGCTTTGTAATTTTCGGAGAAAAAAATTTTTTTCGAAAGAAAATTTAAAATTTGAATAACTCAATTTTCTCTAAACTTAGAAAGTTAAATTTTGGTACATAGTAAGATCTCTCCTGAGGCAACATATATAGTACATTTCATTAAAACAGCTTTGTTACTTTCGGAAAAAAAAATTTTCGAAAGAAAACTCAAAATTTTCCCGGAAAACCCCGTCCGATTTTTCTGGCTAACGAACTCACCTAAGCCATTTATAAAAGAAAGGCACTTGCAAGTTTCATCGAAATCGGTTAATTATTATTTTTTAAGATATCAGACGTATACACACACACACATATATATATATATATATATATATATATATATATATATATATATATATATATATATATATATATATATATATATATATATATATTTGTACAATTTCAGATTGGCCCATAAGTCGTTGGTGATACAAATTCTCTTTTAGTGAATTTTCTTAAAAAAAATTCACTAATGAGGAGATCTCGACTTTTGAATTTTGAAAAAATTTCTTCAAATTTTTTTTATATTTTTTTATATATTTTTTTTATTTATTTATTTATTGGTAAAAATCATACAACATGCCAATACAATAAGTCTAGGACTTGTGGTGTACATTTGCATAATTTTAAAAGTTACATCTAAAGGAATGTGACAATTATATACCAAATTCGGCAAACTTCCGATTTTGACAAGCCAGGAAAAAATAATTCTCTTCACTTTCATTTCTTCTACCTAATGCTTCAACCATTGCCTTTATTTATCATAGATCTGAACCACTTCAATACACCATCGCAACTATAACTCAGTCTCCACATACCATATTTTTTCCAAAATTATCAATTTTGTACAAGACCAAACTGACATTAAACGTCAATCATTTCACTTTCGTAATAAAAATTATATATATATATATATAAACTGAAACTGACCCCGGATATGGGTTCTAGGGGTCCTAGTTCGCACTCATTTGAAAGAATTTTTGCAAAGTCTCACCATCGATACCTCTCTAATAATGAATTTTTTTAAATAAAAATTCACTAATTATGCATATTGTGCTTTCTCAATATTCTGTGTATTGCCCAGATAGCTAAACCCAAATCTTGAGACCTACTTCTTAACGAACTTTGTAGACATGCTTCAAAATATGCAAGAACTATAATTTAATTCATTTCATTGTCTTCAATTTTGAAACGTTTAACAACTCGTCGTGTCAGTATTATTCCATGACTTGACGGATTACTTTTAATTCTGCTGAATTTTGTTCTATTCATTGGAGCCAAATAAAGGAATCTGTTGTTAAATGTTCGAACTGTTGTCTCAACTATTCTGTTACATTCACCATATATTGAAAACATCATCTGAAGAATAACAAACTAGCATGTACATTAGTTTTAAACATGCGACTGCCTATCCTCTCATGTGATCCTGATACTAGAGACGTGAAAATCGTCTCGTCGTTTCTACGATTTCTGTGGTAAAAACTTCATGTTAAATAAATATTAAATGCTTCAAATTTGAATAACTCAATTTTCTATAAACTTAGAGAGTTTAATTTTGGTGTGTAGTAAGGTCTCTCCTAACGTAAGATATCTACCAAATTTCATTAAAATAACTTTGTAATTTTCGGAGAAAAAAAAATTCGAAGAAAATTTAAAATTTGAATAACTCAATTTTTTATAAACTTAGAGAGTTGAATTTCAGTACGTACTAATATCTTCTCCAAGGCAACATATATAGTAAATTTCATTAAAACAGCTTTGTTACTTTCGGAGAAACAATTTTTTTTCGCAAGAAAACTCAAAATTATCCCGGAAAACCCCGTCCGATTTTTTTGGCCAGCAAACTCATCCAAGCCATTAATAAAAGAAAACCACTTGCCAAGTTTCATCGAAATCGGTTAATTCTTGTTTGAGTTATCAGATCATCAGTTATCATATTTTTGCAAAGTCTCAGCATCGATACCTCTCTATTAGTGAATTTTTTAAAATAAAAATTCACTAAAAGTCAGTGGCGGACAAGTTTTTTTCTTTTGGAAAATTATTGCAGTGGTAGCACATACGCACGGCTCTGGCAAAACTGTCTACCCTTTTTATCAGTTAAATATGTATTGGTGTAATCACTTTCACCCTCCAAATCTCATTCTGATTGCTACAGCCTTTTTGAGAAATCTGGAATAAACTTTTTTTAAACTTTACCTCAGGGTATGTAGTTACGAAACAAAGCAAAATCGGACCTATGTTGATGTGATAAAAAATCTTATTTTTATGTAAGGAATCCAACCAGGAGCACATATTTTTTGAAATATCCTGTATAAGCATATAATATACAAAACTGACCACCACTATGTGTTCTTGGTGTCCTAGTTTACGCACTAAGTGAATATTGGAGGCTGTGATGGGCACTGAGAAGCACGCTTGGAGAACTCAAATCAACACATCGTTTAAAGACCTGACGATCGTTTCACTAACAAAGTTAGCGTCATCAGTGGATGAACATTTTTTTCATTCTCCTGAAAAATGTTCATTTTTTTTATTTTTATTTATTTCAACAACACACCACGAGGGCTTACAGCCTAAATACTATTGTACCGTGGGTGTCGACAAGGAGGAAAGAGGAAACTTGTTAATTCTGGACTTGAAGGTTTGGAGGTTTGGGGGAGAAGGAAAAACATGTGCCGGCAAGGAGTTCCACAACTTGGAAGTCCTCGGGATAAAAGAGCGGACATAACAAGATGTTCTATGTCTGGTGTCCTGGACAGTAAAAGGGTGCATTCGCTCTGTTCCCCTGGTAGATCTGTTGGGGGCAGCAGGTGGAGGAACTATGGAAGAAAGCTCCTCTGAGCAGTGCCCGTGCAGATATCTGTAAAAGAGAGAGAGAGGTCACCAACGGCACGTCGGTGGGCAAGGGATGGCAGCCTTTGGGTGAGGGTAGAGTCACCGATAAGACGTACAGCTCTCTTCTGAATGGAGTCCAGGATAGCGAGTGTAGAAGCGGCAGCAGCACCCCAGATGTGGGAGCAGTATTCGAGGTTTGGTCTTATTTGTGAAGTATATAAAGTATAGAGATTAGCTGGTGAAAAGTATTTGCGAGCCCGGAAGTGGAAACTTAATTTCTGCAATTGATGTGACATGTTGGTGCCAATTGAGATTTCAATCCACAGAGATGCCAACAAGTGAAAAGGACTCATTACTTTGAATAACTTGGTTGTTTATTGTGATAGGTCTAGGGCTGGTGTATCTCTTATGAGAAAGAAAGCAAGACTGTGATTTGGTCGGGTTGAATTGTACAAGATTTCTACTTCCCCAGTCTAATATTTTTTGGAGATCCACAGAGATAGAACCCTCCATGAGTCTGCGATCGTTATCTAATTGTAATTGTATATTTGAGTGGAGGGTGCTGTCGTCCACGTAACTGTGAACTGGGTTGGATGTGCTAGAGAGGAGGTCATTGATGTGGAGAAGAAACAAAGTAGGGGCTAAAGCTGAACCTTGAGAAACTCTTGCATTAATTGGATACAGTTTAGAGGAATGGCCATCCACGACAACAGAAATGCTCCGGTTGGAGAGGAAATTTGCTGTCCACGTACAGAGTTTTGGTGGTAGGCCATAGGCCGGTAGTTTATTAAGCAGTGCTGCGTGCCAGAGCTGGTCGAATGCTTTGGATATGTCTAGAGCGACAATCTGGGATTCGCCGTGTAGTTCCATAGACTTGTTCCAAGAATGGGTGACAAAGGAAAGGAGGTCGGCAGTTGATCTGCGCTGACGGAATCTATACTGCCTGTCGTGGATTAGACTGTGTTTTTCAATAAATTTTAGTAATTCGGTGTTTATATACTTTTCCATCACTTTAGAGATGACTGAAAGGAGAGAAATATGCCTGTAGTTGCTAGGAAGCGCTTTCGATCCTTTCTTGGGGACGGGCTGTACTCGAGCAGTTTTCCAGTTACTAGGGAATATGCCTCTATTGTAAGATGTTTGAAACAGACGAGTCAGGACAGGAGCAAGTTTTGGTGCGCATTTTTTGAGAACAATTGCTGGGATCTCGTCAAGGCCAGAGGCTTTCCTGGTATTAAGAGAAGAGAGCATCTTTCGTACCTTTTTAGTTTTGAAAATGATATCCGTCATTTTATGCGCGATATTGGGGACTGTTGGTGGTTGAACCTTTGGAGGTGGGTTGAGAGTAGAATTTCCGGCGAACAACGAGGCAAAAAGTTCAGCCTTGCCCAGGGCGGTAGAAACAATTTCATCCCCTCAGAGAAGAGGTGGGAACGTGCTCTTGCAGAAATTATCCCCAATAGATTTAGCAAGAGTCCAGAAGGGTTTGCTGCCGCTGGAGCTTAAGAGGACTTTGTTTTTGATGTGGTTATTAAACGAGGTTTTTGCCTAAGAAAGAATGCGGATATAACGGTTTCTTGCGTCGTTAAATACTTGACGGTTTTCTTGACTGGGATTGTGTAGAAGCTTTTTGTGAGCTTTGACCTTTTCAAGTCTGGCTTTGTCACAGGATTTAGAGAACCAGGGCTTTTGAGTGGCTGCAGAGGTTTTCTGTGTACGTGGAATAAATAATTCCATGCCAGCTTGGGTAATTTCGGTGACGTTTTGTGAGATATCAGAGGGGTCAGGATGAGAGAAGCAGACAGACGCCCATGGAAATGAGGAAAAGTAATCTCGCATTTTGCCCCAGTTCGCGGAGTTGTAGTGCCAAACGATACGTGGGTGTGATGACTGTGTGACCTCGGGTTGCATTGCGCAGGAAGCAGTGACCATGCCGTGGTCTGAGCGACCCAGGGGGGCGGTGACTGATATCTTATATCAGTCAGGATTTGTAGTAAGAAGGAAATTCAAGGGATTTGAGCTGTGTGTTGGGATGCGAGGAAAATAAGTAGGTTGCTGAACCATATTGGCTAAAGAATTGCTGACTGCAAAGGCCTCCGGTGCTCTTCATTGTGGATCCTTCCTTATTATAGACATTGAAGTCACCAAGAATAGTGAGCTCGGAGGAAGGCTATTCAGAAATCAAATGGTTGTTGGTGAAACGATCGTCAGGTCTTTAAAAAATGTGTTTTGGTGATTTAGGTTCTCCAAGTTGTAAATGAGCATCATTTGCAGTGTTTAACTTTAATCAGAATCAGTTTAGAGAAAGCGAAATTTTCCTTTTGAAAATTCGCTAATAAATGTTTTATATTTAAAATATAGTTTGCCAATTATAAACAATAGTTTCGATATGCAGCTGGAAATTAAAAACGACAACGCAGCATATTAGCAAGTTAAGTTGAAAGAAACTGGGCCAGTGGAAATGCGACATAGACAGAAATACTTGGATTGGCGTCCACGAGTAAAAATTATTAAACGGAAGATTTAATGAAGTTTGGGACAGGTTCAGATTAGCAGTGGTCCCCTTCCGGTAAAATCTCTGTGTTTTGGGGTGTTAGAGTAAGTGCCGAGTATAGGGAAGAGAGACTGCTGATCCTAAGAGGAGACTGGGTGAGATCTAGCCTTTGTTTTTCTTATTTACATTTCCCTGGCGGTAATAAGGCGTCATAAGTGGTCGATAAGAATAATTGTATTTTAGTAAATTGTAAATTATTAGTGGGTTATTTAAGGTAAGGAATAGGATAGGAGAGAAGTGGTACTTATTAGTCATTATAGAGATTGTTTAAGAAATATTCATCCTAGTATTTTCTCTGTAATAAATAAATTAATTAGTAACAAGGGGTTTTTCTAAGTATATTCTTTGACCCTATAAGGTCTGACAAAAAAACCGCCGGTTACATTTGGTGACAGCTGGGTTGGATTTTAATTTCCTATGAAGCCCACAGCCCTTTCGAGAGTGAAAAAAAAAAAATATATATATATATATATATATATATATATATATATATATATATATATATATATATATATATAAAAGAAGAAAAAGAACCAGAATCTAAAGATGGGGGTACCCGAGAAGAACCCACGAATTTACTTGACGGGGAACAGGGCGAGCTAAATAGAGAGCCGGCTAGACAACCCAACCTACTACCCTTTGCGGTCCCGGATACGCTAGTAACGCTGCCTATAGGTACTCAAGCTCAAAGCGCCCGGCAGAGCCCAGATATCGCCTTAACTAGGAGATCCTCTCGTTTGCTAGGTAGGAGAGCAGTAACATTTGATGCCAGTCCAGAATCCCGTGAAAGGTCACCGGAGAGAATATCTTGCCCACCAGACGACATTGAAGACATGTCAAGGGAGAGTCACCCTCAACCTCAAGCGAGAACTCGTCAGGCTCCAGAAAGACTGGATTATTTTCAATATAGACGAAGCCAGCGGGAACGTAAACCCATACAGCGGTATGGGCAGAGCCCAGAATGACAAAGTTGTTTAAGGATCGGGCAGCGCACAGATAGTCTAGGGTAGATGTCTGTGAGAGGGACATTGAGTGCGCCCTTCTCCCGTTAGCTAGTACAAAACTTAAGTCGTTAAAAAGGAAAGGGATAAGTAGGTTTCGGGCAGATATATGAGAGAAGGACATTGAGTGTGCCCTTCTACCGTGAGCTAGCAATGGATCACAGCATAGTTTGATTATTATGCTGGGACGGTACTATGAACTAATAGTGATGAATTTTTGTTTTTTTTTTCTTCCCTTGTGGAAATCATGTTTTGGTTTGGTTACACTTAGTGTTTTCATGAGGTAGTAAGATAGTACAAGGATGATCTTAGAGGGAGAATTTAAATGGATATAGTATTACTCTCACAGCATAGCGGAGAAATATGTATATACCTACTAGGCTTCCACAACCTATTATTGTTTTTCAGCTTTCCCGCCCCAGACGTAAACCAGCTGCCCAGAGGCGATTTAAAAGATGGCCAGCTGCACTTTAGGAAGAAACAGAGGTAAAGGTTGGGCACCATCTGATTCCAGCCCTCTATATACATTTTGAAACCGTCTGGAGCTTAAAAGGTTTCAAAACCAGACAAAATTTTTAGTCGTCAATTTTTTTTTCTTTTTAGGGAAATGTATAACATTTTGAGAACGAAGGAAGAGAAAACTTTCCTAGCGCATCCCGCACCTATGTTAAACAAATATTATATCTTATGAGAATGTTTTGGTAGGCGTCAGGAGGTTGAATGCCTTAAATCTGGGCCTTCCTTTGTTCTCTCTCTCTCTCTCTCTAAGTCATTGTAACTGGTTAGCATACAGGTTATTGAGGGAAAATGTAAAATAAAACATGAGCGTTACCTCCGGCTTATTTAATTTTTTCTTATCTGGTAGGAACCAAATAGCTTCGCGAGTGCAAAAAAAAAAAAAACAAAAGGAAAAAAAAACAAAAGAGAAAAGTGTGTAAAACTGAGTGAGCTTGAAGAAAAGCAACTGTCCTGCTCATCGAATCTCTAACAGCGCTAGCACGAATAAACTGTAAGCTGCGGACAAATACGGTGCGGGTAACCTAAAGACAGTTAAACATATCGAATCCAAAGACAAACTTAGAAAAAGTAGCTATAATCCAGGATAATTTTGAAGTGCAAACTAATATAGACTTAGTGATCCAGAGTATTGCCTTAACGGACTAGAGTTTAGCAGGCATGTTTCGCGAGTGCGGTCTCCTAAGAACAATGTGCATCCTTGTGGTATGTCGCCAAGCAGAGACTTTCATCGCTTACGACTGCAACGATCCGAAAGCCAACATTACCGCAGTATCAGTTCGAGAGGTGGCAGAGTGTCCAAGAGGTCAAGAAGATTATGAAGTGGAAAAGACCGAGGCTAAAGTCTTCCAAAGAAACGAGATCCAGAGGCAAAAGATATATACGTGTCTAATTGAGATGACGCGCATTATCTCGTATTGTGGAATGCATTCCCATAGTTCACTGGTGGATGGGGGCATTTCGACCGAGATAGTAAAACTAGGTGGCCAGGAGTGCCGAGATACGCACAGATTTGGCACCATAAAGCTGTTCAATCAAGTGATTGGTGCCTTAGTCAAAAATGGCACCACTCACGCATCCTTGACCCTAGTAGGTACCGTAACCATAGATGGTAGTTGTACAGGGGCAACATATGTAGAAAATGGAAAAACATGGCATGGCGTGACCGTCATCGCATCAGTAGACATAACTCTAACCGATTATGTCGCCAATGTTCGTTTGGAAGATAACCAGATCCATTTGCAGACAGGAGTGACCTGTCCCTACCTAGAGGGTTACTGTTTTGATAGCTTAATAGGTGAGGCAGTATGGCACCTACCGGTTGTCACTCGATGCGACGAGGGGCTGAGTCTGTTGTATGAGGGTTCCGCCAGAAAAGTGAAGGATGTGAAGAATCAACAGTTGTATATAGTGGTGGAGAGTCAAGATAAAACCTTTGCTCTCACACTGGTTAAAATGACTCTTTTGTGTCACCGCGTGGCGTGGCAAACAGAACATCCCAAGCTTGCTGTGGTCTTAGGAGAAGAAGGAAAATCCATCAAGGCTCAAATGACTTTAGTAGCACAGAACACAGACTTGGTGTCCTATGTGAATAGTAAGTTCCTGTACGTTGAGCAATCTTTTAAGCGAGATATAGACCAACTATTTGTAAATATGGTTCAGAGAATATGCACCACAAGAAGAGAGATTTTAAGGAACAGGCTGCTGTTAGCGCCTATCGCCCCAGATGCAGTGGCTCAAATTATCCAAGGCGAAGGCAAAGTGGGAAGAGTTTTAGGCGAAGTTTTATATATTATTCAGTGTGTCCCGAAGAAGGTCAGTCTACGAAGAACTGATCGATGTTTCAAGGAATTACCAGTCAATTTAGGGAATAAGTCACTATACATGGCCCCTGTTACAAGGATATTACAGACTCATGCAGAAGAAATTGATTGCAATGGAATAGCCCCTCCACTGTACTTCATTGAAAACCATTGGGTAGCTTTAAATCCCCAACCTGTGGTACATGGTGAACCGAAAATTCTTCAAGTAGAAGCAGATCCCGAACTAAATTTTGCGCCAATTCAGCCAGTAGGAGCGAATGGACTTTACACCAGGGAAGAAATCGAACAGGCTCAAAAGACACTCACGTTCGGTAGTGAACGTAGAGCTGTAGAAAATATACTGGCCCGACGCATGGCGGGCTTGGATACCAGCTCACAGGGGTACTCGACGCTTAATTTCTTTGACCCTCAAGAAATCAAGACACTAGCCAAGACCACCATTAAGCAACTGTATGGTTGGTTCAGCGACCTGGGAACCTTCATTAGTGGCCTCATTGGATTCTATATCATCTTTAAGGGACTCAAATATGTGGTCGGAGTAATCGTGAACGCGCTTCAGTTGTATAAGACAATCGGTTGTGGGCTAGTCTTACTGGCCAGTGTATGGAACACTCTAACGTTCTGGGTCATGCACAAACATGAGACTCACAACAAAGTTCGTACCAAGTCCACCGGAAATTCGGCATCACAGAGCGAGCAGGTTGAGGTACCCACCGGACAGGATCCGCTACTTCCGGCCGACTGCAGGTCCTTGACAATCGGTTCGAGCGCGCCGCAGTTGTATCCTGTAATGGAAACGGGTACGGCCCGAGATACGGTACCAAGCTGGACTGTTAGAGATACCGCAGGGCAAAAGACTACCTAAGATGTCCACCAGACACCAGCCAGCAGCCCCAGTGTCAGAGCAACGACCTCACCCTGAAGATATCGGCAAAGTTTAGTGACAGAACTGTTCCTAGAATAAAGTGTAGTTAGGTAGGATGTAGGTAGATTAGGAGATGAGTTGGAGGTAACCTAGTAGTTTGGTTTGGGAGTTGAGCGTGGGTCAACGTAGATTAAGGCGCTGTCGTTTTTTTTTCTCTCTTAATTCGTGTGAGATTTTTTTTTCTTATGGAAAAAAAAATCTCCTTTGGTCGGTGGCAGATGTAAATGAGCATCATTTGCAGTGTTTAACTTTAATCAGAAACAGTTTAGAGAAAGCGAAATTTTCCTTTTGAAAATTCGCTAATAAATGTTTTATATTTAAAATATAGTTTGCCAATTATAAACAATAGTTTCGATATGCAGCTGGAAATTAAAAACGACAACGCAGCATATTAGCAAGTTAAGTTGAAAGAAACTGGGCCAGTGGAAATGCGACATAGACAGAAATACTTGGATTGGCGTCCACGAGTAAAAATTATTAAACGGAAGATTTAATGAAGTTTGGGACAGGTTCAGATTAGCAGTGGTCCCCTTCCGGTAAAATCTCTGTGTTTTGGGGTGTTAGAGTAAGTGCCGAGTATAGGGAAGAGAGACTGCTGATCCTAAGAGGAGACTGGGTGAGATCTAGCCTTTGTTTTTCTTATTTACATTTCCCTGGCGGTAATAAGGCGTCATAAGTGGTCGATAAGAATAATTGTATTTTAGTAAATTGTAAATTATTAGTGGGTTATTTAAGGTAAGGAATAGGATAGGAGAGAAGTGGTACTTATTAGTCATTATAGAGATTGTTTAAGAAATATTCATCCTAGTATTTTCTCTGTAATAAATAAATTAATTAGTAACAAGGGGTTTTTCTAAGTATATTCTTTGACCCTATAAGGTCTGACAAAAAAACCGCCGGTTACAAAGTGTTCTTATGTCCTAGTTTACGCTCTTCTGAAGAATTTTTACAGTCGTGATGTTCTTATGCACAAATGTTCGCTAAAGATGCAGTATATATATATATATATATATATATATATATATATATATATATATATATATATATATATATATATATATATATATATATATATATATTGGTGTCCTATATGAATAATTATGTTACGTACTGTATAGCGGAAGTGGGCCACTCTGTATTAGTAAAAATAATTTTATTTTGTAAGCATATTTGAGCGAAAACAATTTTTTCAACAAACTTTTTTCATAACTATTTCAATAAAAATGCACAAGATATTCGCTCTTATTTGGCTAAGCCCGTATAACGCCACAAGAAAACAAAACCCACGATTAACAAGTCTAGGTTGTAAAAAATGCATGATCGCATATACTCTTCTAACAGTAACAATAACATTATTGATTTACATAATAAATTTATTATGCTCTAAATATGTAGGTTATATTAAAAACTTGTTATTGTGCTGTTATTTTTGTTTCTTTCTTTATTATTAGATAATATTATGCAAGCGTTTTGGAAAACACAAATCCTATTAATTGTTGGACAAGAAACAACAGTGGACGCATAATTAGGGCACAAAAAAGTAAAAACAAACAATAATTGTATTACTTAGACGGACGAAAAAAAAATTTGGCACCATTCTAATAGCAATTTGTCTAGAATCAAGCACTTCATTCGGAGACAACCTTGTCGAAGAAGGTCACATGACATGTAAAGGCGGTAAAACTCTTGAAATAGAATAAACTAATTACAATTAAACCAAGACCTTATTTAATTACCTTACAAAATTAACCTTACAATGCACTTTTCCATTTAACAACACAAAACGTGTAAATGTAAATGGATTCTTCACTTTGGAGAAATCCAAAGACGTATTCAGATTTCTGTAAGACGCAATAATGAATTGTTTTACATCAAGCAAATACTGTTTAGACGACGTAAAATTATGGGTTTTTCAGGGCATTTCAGTATTCGTGAAGATGTGGAATTTTTTGATTTTATTTCGTGTTACCTTCTCATTTAGTTAATCACGTAGGTTTTTATTAGGAAACCACAAATAATATTATGGTTGGCTGCACCAGTCAGTTTAGATAAATAGATAATACTCTATGTATGTTTTTCTGACCACAACGGCATTTCATGCGGTAAATATAAGTATTCTTCTGTTTTACAAAACGTTTGGACGCAGTAAGTGCGTTATGGAAGCGAATTTTAATAGAAATGGCGTTTACCAAAAAAAGTTAAACAGTTATCAAATTTAAAAAAGATTAATAAGAAAATTAAATAAACTTTGTTTTTAGGGCTTCGATGGTCCAGGGGTATGAACGTGTGCCTCTGAACCGAAGGGTACTGGGTTCGATTCCCAGGGTTCCCCTTTTAGTGAATTTTCTTAAAAAAAATTCACTAATGAGGAGATCCCGACTTTCGAATTTTGAAAAAATTTCTTCAAATGAGCGCTATTTAGGACCCCCGGAACCCAAATCCGAGGTCAGTTTCAGACTTTATATGTTTATATATATATATATATATATATATATATATATATATATATATATATATATATATATATATATATATATATATATATATATATATATATATATATATATATTTATGTGTCACACCTATAACTTAAAAAATAATAGACCGATTTTGATAAAATTTGGCACATACCTTCCTTTCGCAAGTCGCTTGGATAAGTTCGTTATCCAGGAAAATCCGCCGAGGTTTTCCCGGAAAATTTTGTGTTTTCTTTCGAAAAAAATCGAAAAAAATTTATATCTCCAAAATTAACAAAGTAAGGGCAACCAAATTTGATACGCGGGTTTATATCATTAGAGGAAAGTTACCTACCAAAATTTAGCTCCGTAGGTTAAAGGACAAAAAGTTACAGGTATTCAAAGAAAAATAAATTTGGGTTCTCCTCAAAACGTCAAAATCGCGATTTTAAACGTCAAAATTGGTGAGTACCTTCCTTTTGCAAGTGGCTTGAATATGTTTGTTATCCAGGAAAATCCGACGAGGTTTTCCCGGAAAATTTTGTGTTTTCTTTCGAAAAAAATTTATATCTCCAAAATTAACAAAGTAAGGGCAATCAAATTTTATACGCGGGTTTATATCATTATAGGCAAGTTACCTACCAAAATTTAGCTCTGTAGGTCAAAAGACAAAAAAGTTATAGGCATTTAAACAAAAATAAATTGGGGTTTTTCAGAAAACGTCAAAGTTGTGATTTAAACGTCAAAATTGGCAACATTTAGGAAAAGAACTTAAATCTAATACGGGCTATGGAAATAAAATGTCTCAAGAAGAATGTTTTACAAACCCTGAAGTCTTAGTTTCAACCGTCATTGTCCTTCATTTTAATAAAATGTTTCCAGAAAATTCATTTCAAATAGACCTTTTCTCTGATACGTGGCAGTAGTCTTAGCTATAGAGTTTATCGTTAATAGTATATAATTTTTGTAGAATTTTCGTAAAAAAAATCAATAAAGCTCAATATATCTGTTATTATACCAGATATGAAAAAAAATTGTATATATTAATTATAGGGTGTCTTGAGCTACATCTTAAAAAATTATTTCTACAATCACAGGGTGGCCCATAAGTCGTTGGTGATACAAATTTTCTTTTTTTTTAAATCAAACACGCCTTATGTTATTGCATTTTTGCATTTTCCATCGAAATATAATGCATGTTTGTAAGAACAAAAATTCTGGACGCAGTAAGTGCGTTATGGTAGCGAATTTTGATCAAATGCTTAATATTTGAATAGCTCAATTTGCTATTAACCTATAAGGTTGACCAAAAAACGAGTTTTTTCGGGAACACTTTAAGTTTACTTTCGGAAATTTTTGTACATTTTCAAACAATAAAGTTATTTTGATGAAACATGGCACATTGTTTTTACTATATAGGTTATACTGGTAACCAAAATTGATGCCTGCTTTCTTAAAAAAAACACATTATTGCCATTAAAAAATAGTTTTATGAAAATTCACTACCATAATGCACTTGCTGCGTCCTGAGATTTTTACTTTTTCAGTACATACTGTAAAAATTAACATCAACCGAGGTGGTGGCATTGTTCACGTGTGTGCACGTTCCGTCCTTTAGAGGGGGGTAAAGCCGTCGGTCCCGTGTCCATGCGACGTTGGGCACGGTAAAGATCTCTATCTTCCTTACAGAAAGGCAAGAGTTCGGCAAAAATTCCAGGATAGTGGGATGAAACTGCTTGCTGGCGTCGGTGATTGGGCATAGTCGCGGAAATAGACCTACGTTAAAGTACAAAAAAAAATGTCTTGTCCCCCCGTTTAGTTTATTTGATGAGCAAAACAATTCGGGCGGCATTATGGCAGCAAATTATCATTAGAATGCGTTTACATAAAAAATGGTGGTTAAATGGTTACTAAAACTTTAAATAAATAAAAAATTTCGGGACACAGCAAGTGCGTTATTTTCATAAGAATCGTACATCTACGGCATATTAGTAAAGTTAATACTTTAAACTCGCATAGACCTTGAAGATTGATTTTAGAGGTCCTATTACGTGCACATTTGAAGAATTCTTTCGAAAGTGTCACCATAGATATCTCTCTATTATCAAAAAAATCTTGCATTCTAACTTCTTTTGAGAAAAACGCCCAAAACTCAATTTTCTATGAAGCTAAAGAATTAAATTTTGCTATATCTGTAGATAGTGAAAGGCTCTCTAAAAGAAACTTGTATTACAAATTTCATTAAGGTTATACAAAAGATTTCCAGAAGGAAACTTAATTCATATTTAGAAAAGTAAAGCATCTGCCAAATTATAAACGTAGCAGTTATTTTTCTTTATTAATCGCCAGTATGATTTCGTTTTAGTCAACATAATCAAACCGGTTTTTTCAATACCAACAATAACAAAATTAAAATTTCAGACTCAAAGGTGACAAAGTTATTCAGGCGTTTTAAACAAAAAAGAGATCTTGTTCAAAACTTATGAAATCTGTGCACTATTGTTTCTCCAAATGTCAAAATAAAACACAAAAAAACATATATTCATCAAGCTGGATTAGATCGCCCAACCTTCTGCTTAGAAGGCAATCAATTTCAATTTCAAAATATTTATTCATAATTCATAGGTTAAAAATATTACAATATGTTAGGTAGAAATTTTTAGTCTATAAACAGAGAAAACTAGACATCTAACAATATTATTTTACAATTTCCTTAGTATAAACATGGCTCCTATCTTAAGATTTATCCATGGTTTATGTTTACATATTTTGAATATAAAAAAGAACATATATGTATTCTTAAGAAAAATGCTATCTATGGTTTTTATGTTGTTCCTACTGTGTTCTTAAGTTTGTTAATTTTAATTAGCAGGAAAATTAGGAAAAACCTGCCTTAACATTATTTTGTTTTTGATTTTAAAATGACCAAATTAACTTATAATTATTTACACTACATACATATTTACATTATTTACATTTATACTATATCTTAGATACCTAGGTTTGTTTCGGCTGCCTAATATCTACGGTATTGCCTGTTGATTGTTGGGGTTCTTTAAGTTCCGAATTTTGTTCTTGAAAATGAGAGTTTATGCTTAAATGTTATATGGGGATTGTCTGTTCTGGTTGTACGAATTCGTCTGGTTAGTTGGCTGTTTTTTGTTTGCCTCTCGTAGAAGTTTTCTGATAAAAACAGTACATATTCCTTGATTGATGTGATGTTCGTTGTTCTTATCATGTCAGATATTTTTGAGTATCTGTTGCCCCCGGTGATTAGTCTTAAACACTTGTTCTCAAAGACGCTAAGTTTTCTGTATTTGGTATTTGATATGCTGCACCAAACAGGGGCCTCATATGTGATGATGGGTCTAATAATCATCTTGTAAATTAGTAATTTGTTAGTAGTGCTCAGTGATGCACTTTTTAGTACGGGATAGACTGTTTTTAGGGCAGCGTGTCCTTTTTTGATCAGTTGGTTAATCTCGCTGTGAAAATTAAGCCTTCGGTCGAGGGTTATACCTAAGTATTTTACGTTATCTCTATTTAGGTCTATTTCGGCATTTTCTACCTTTAATTTCTTGAATATTTTGTTGTTTGTGAATTTTCTTGAAAAAATAATAGTTTCAGTTTTGTCTGCGTTTAAGGTTGTTCTCCAGGTGTTATAATATTTTTCTAACATATTTACGTGAATTTGGATTTGGGTGTTAGCCACCGGTGCCCAGAATGAGTGGCTGTAGATTGCTGTGTCGTCAGCAAAGAGTGCCAAGTTTGTTTTCGGAAATTGCGGAATGTCGTTTATGTAGAGGCTGAAAAGTTTGGGTCCTAGGATTGAGCCTTGTGGGACGCCGGCATTTATGTTCTTGGTTCCTGATATGGCATTTTCTACCTTTACTGTCATGCTTCTGTTTTTGAGGTACGAATAGATGGTCTTAATTAGCGCATTGGGTATTTTAAGTTTGATAAGTTTATAGATAAGCCCATCGATCCATACAGTATCAAAAGCTTTTTTGATATCCAGTAGGGTCATGACTGTACATTTGTTTTTATTAAAATTTATGGTAATGTCGTTAACAATTCTGGTCACCTGCAAAACGGTGCTGTGTTTATTTCTGAATCCAAATTGTTGGTCGATAGTGATGCGCTTTTTTCGGTCAATGGTTTCAAGTCTTGCTAGGATGACTTTTTCTACTATTTTTCCAAGAGTGTTGAGAAGACTGATTGGCCCGTAGTTAGACGGATCTGTGTGATCTTTATGGGGTTTGGGTATTGGAATAACAAGAGCTCTTTTCCATTGATGCGGGAAGTATTGGTGGAGAAGGATGGCGTTTATTATGTACATGAGGTGGACAATACATTTTTTAGATAGGTTATTTAATATTTTGCTCGGGATTCCATCAGGACCGGGAGATTTGTTATTCGCTAGCTGTTTAATTATGGTTTTGATTTCGGTGGGATTTGTTTTCAGGTTTGAAATTTGGGAGGATGGTTGTGGCGGGTGTTCTGTGTTAATAAAATTTTGTACGTGTGCTGATATTTCCCTATGTCCTCCTTTTTATTGTTTAAAGTAGTGTTGTGCACAGCAGAAAACGTATCGGCGAGAAGTTCTGATTTTTCGTTTGTTGAGTAAACTGTACCATTATCTGTTTTTAAGGGAGGCAAAGTTTCGAATTTGTTTTTGAATCTTTTTAGGAATTTCCAAATTGAATTATTTCGAGTGTCGAGGTTAGAGAGAGTATTTGTCCAAGAGTTATTACGATACTCGGCGATTTTTTGATTAATAATACGGTTTAACTAATTACAATGTTGCTTGGTTGATTGGTCTGCCGTTCGTTGCCATCGTTTTCGTAGCAAGTTCTTCTGTTTTATTAGGTCAATTACGTCCACAGGGAGGTTTTCGTTGAACGGGTTGATATCTTTTGTATCGGTGAAAAGTTATATTGCTCTTTTAATTATTTTTGCAAATTTTTCGACTTCTGCATCTATTTGTTCACTTGATGAAATTGATGTGTTTATAGTAACTTGGCTGTCTAAGTAAGCTCTGAAGTTGTTCCAGTTAGTGTTGGCATATGAAATAATTTTTACAGCTTGTCTTTCTATGGGTGTGTTATGGTCTAAGTGAAAAATAACGGGATTATGGTCTGAGCTTCGTTCAGAGAGCGTGTGTACATTGGTGAGATTTGTGACATTTTTGTTAACAATAATGTCAATTACAGACGGGTTATTGTTGTTATCTGGGTAGTGTGTTGGTTCGTTTGAATAGTGAATTGTTACGTCGTTTGAACAGGTAAAGTTGTACAACACGTTTCCGTTCCTATTATTTCTAAGACAGTTCCAGGTATAATGTTTTGCGTTCAAATCTCCTACTATCAGAACCTTTCGAGAAATGTTAAAGATTTGCTGCAGTTCGTCACTATTTGTCTTAGAAGGCAAGGACGCTGTCCGAGTCGCCATATATGTATACTCCGTCTAACGTTTTATTTGCGTGATACCTTAGATCGGCTTCATAGCCCGGATATAGTATCCGAGCTATGAAGCCGATCAAAGTATACGTAATTAATTACAGAATTAGTAGAATTACCATTGAAACGCATGCCACGAGTGTTTCGGTCATATATGGTGTCTTATGTTTAAGTGACAAGATAAAAGACACTATTTTAGAATCATTTTTATGGAGACTTGGGTTGATTTTGTTTGATTTCTAGTATATTATACGACAGCATAATATACCTCTGCTGCGCTAAAACTGTATTTGAGGTCGTTTATAAATCTACAAATATATTGTCTTTTAATAATTGATTAAATCCCCCAGTTAAATAACAATTACTTGGCAAATCTTTAATTTCATGTCGTCTGTCATTTTCCATGATTGCGGTCGAGATTTCACGATTGTTGGTTCGGGTATAATGTTTTATGCCTGGTATATATTTAGTTTGATTACCGTTGATGTATGGTTTATACCTGTTGTATAAACCAATCTACGCGTGGCAGTTAACGACTCTGTCTGTCAGACATTGGACTTTAACCACTCAGTTGTTTCAACGCATCTCTTTGGGATTTTTCAAGTTATTCCAGAAGAAAATTCAAATTCGGAAATTGTCCTCATCTAATTTCTTGAGAACTCTGCTGTATATTATCTTCAAAAAGTTTTTCTTTAGCGTGTGATTCATTAGGGCTATAGTACGATGTTCACTGCATCTTTTGCGTTGGATTTCTTTGGAATTAGAAAGAACGTGGAAGGAGCCAATCTTATGATAATATTCGAGTTTTATACATGTTGTTAAATAGCTCTAGCATGATGGTGATATATTCTCTGTTCATTATTTTGAGCAGCTCCACAGGAATCTCGCCGTGTCTACTAGCCTTCCCATGTTTGGCCTATTTGAGTGTATATTCTATTTCTTCTATCATTATTTCAGGTCCTGCGTCTTCTGTGTATCCATCTTGGTTTTCTCCACTGTTCTTGTCCCCAAAAAGTTATGTTACGTACTATGTCCATCTATCCAGTTCCTGTATCACATATGTTATTAGTGTACCATTTGCGTCTCTTAGTTGGCTCGATTGTCCAGATTTTCTCATTCCTGCCATCTCTTTAATTTTTTTGTGTAAGTTGAAAGTATTATGTTTTTTGTCTAGTTTTTCAACGTCCTGACACTTTTACTCAAATAGTCCTCTTTGGCTTCCTCAATTTTTCCCTTTATCAATACATTTGTGCACTTGTCTCTGGTTAAATATCGTGTTGTGAATGACCTTCTTTGTTCCATTAGTAGAATTATTTTTTCTGTGATCCATTCTTTATGTTTTCATCTTGTTGGTGTCAAGTTTCCTTTTCCTGCTTTTGTTATTGCCTGTTTTATATTCATCCACATTTGGTTAATATTGCTTGTTGCCTCATTTGATATTCTAATCTTTGGCAGTCTAAGATTATTTCTTTTGTTAGCACAGGTTAAAAGTTATCTGTGTGTGTGATAAAAGCTACTTCTTGATATCTTGTCGATTTCGATCTTTTATGGGATAAATACAATTATGTTGTGTTATGTAGCGGATTCAATATATCCTGGGCTGAACCAAAAAAATTGATTGTTACTGTCATTTACTTGTCAAAGTGGTAGATGCTGTTGGAAGAAAAGCAGCGAGAATTTATCAGGACAGGTTTCCCGGACGAATATCACCCACCAAAAATATTTTCGAACATATCTGCAGACGTTTAAGAGAAACCGCTGCCTCAAAACCTTTAAAGTCTAGTTTTGGGAGCGGAAGAAACCGACGAACTGGGAGTCAGTTCTGAATGCAATGGAACGTAACCCCAATACAAATACCAGAATCGTTTGTAACGAAGTAAGAATAATTTTTGCATCGTTTGTACACAGAATCATACCACACCATTACATACGTGATCAAGAAGTTTTACCAAGAGATTATGAGCCTAGACAAGAATTTTGTTAGTGGTTTTTAAATAAGTTGGAAAACGAGTAACATTCATCTCGTCGTGTTCTTTTAACCGACGACGAATCAATTACAAGAAAGGAAATTACAAATTTCCATAAGCAAAGCTGGTCTGAGGAAAATCCCTATTTACTAAGATAAGCAAAGTCACAGTATTAATTTTCTGTAAATATTTGGGCTTCTATGATGGGAATTGACATTATTGGTCCAATTATTCTGCTACATAGACTAATTTTTTTGTCATATTTAAATTTTCTGATGAATGATCTGTCCGAACTATTACTTAGTGAGAAATAGAATGTGAATCCAGCATGATGGTGCACCCGCGCATTTTGCGATTGATGTTACGAACTACCTCTCGGAAACATACGGCCATCGATGGATTGGCCATGGTGGTCCAGCAGCATGGCCACCAAGATCTCCTGATTTGAATCCTTTAGATTATTATCTATGGAAGCACATAAAGGAGCTTGTTTGCCAGGCGGTAGTATACACATTTGAAGAACGTTTACAACGCATATAACTAGCATTTGTAAGAGTAAGGCAAAATTCCCCCATTTGTGCTAGAGTAAGATATTTGCACCGACGATTGAGGGTTTGTAATGAAGCTGCAGGTGCCCATTTTCACCACTTGCTGTGATTCCCATCAGGTGATCTTAACTAGCAAATAGCTTTGACTAAGAATCTTAAAAATGTTAACAAAATTAAAGACACTACACAACACAAGTGAATTCTTATTTCAATGGGGAACCGTTTTTCCGATATTTTCAACCCTATCAGTTCATCCCCCTAGAAAGGTGAGTTTCACCCCTGAAATTTTAAATGAAAAGGGGTATTGAGTGACATCTTATTTTGAAGGTAATCAAATTATCTATTTGAAAAGTATCAGTTTTTTTTAATCGGTTGATTAGTTCTTGAGAAAACGCATTTTAAAGTGTTGTCGGCCAAAGAAAACAAACAAGTTATGCTTACAATATTTTTTTATTACCTCAACAGGATACTAATGTATTAAATGTTGGAAATGGTGCCCTCCAGCTTTCATGCAATGATACAAGTTTTGTCTAAAGCGGTTTAGAACGTTGCGAAACGTTTTAGGTGAAATTTGTTGACATTCGGCGATGATGTGTTGGCGTTAATCTTCCACGCATTCTGGAACTGTAGTGTAAATCTTATTTTTGAGGTGGCTCCACAAAAAAGTCTAAAGGGTTTAAATCTGGCGTTCGCCTTAATCTTCTATGGATTCTGGAAATGTAGTGTAAATTTTATTTTTAAGGTGGCCCCACAAATGTCTAAAGGGTTTAAATCCGGCGATCTTGCAGGACCTTCTATTGCTCCTCTTCGCCGAATCCTTCTCACAGGAAATGTTTGGTCCAGACACCGATGAACAGCAACGGTATAGTCTGGGGGTGCTCTGACTTGCTTAAATAATAAATCATTTTCATTGTAGCAGTTACTTTGTTTACAAAGTTCTGTTAGCGCTGGATCAGCGGCATCTTCCAATAACGGTAAATACATTTCTCCTATTTACATTAATGTTCTCCTCCTCCCTGGTGTGCTCTGCCTCTTGGCTTTCACGAATTATTGCTGGGCCTTGTGTTAATGCACGTATATTTGAAATGTATGTACTTTTCACATGTGAAACAAGTATTTTCTCTTTTTTTTCAGTCTTTAACGCATTACGTGTTTTTGCTTCCTTCTTCCTTCTCTCTTAACGCAATCATTTTTTTTTACTATTAGCGAACTCAACTGCTTGAAGTTATTATTTTATTACACGTCAATAAGATCACCAATGTAACTTAATAGACTAAGCAATATTTTAATCATATAACTTAGTTTTTCCTTTTCACTTACTGTAGCACCTGCACCTTTTAACTCGTTCACTAACTTTTCAAATTCAGATTCTTCAAACTCTTTCAATCTCAATTTTTCCATGCATTTTTTCCATGTTTCTCACACATTTTTTTTTATTTCAACAACACACCACGAGGGCTCACAGCCTAAATACTATCGTACCGTGGGTGTCGACAAGGAGGAAATTCTGGACTTGAAGGTTTGAACGTTGGAGGTTTGCATAATAACCAAGTACTTTATTGTGTTTAGAAAAGTAACGTTACAGCACACTGTATTTTATTTCGATGCGAAAGGTGTGTTTCCATGATTTATAATTTAATAAAATGAAGAATCTACTAGAGAAGACCAACTGGAACCTAGTATGGATGTTAATTGCACTTGTTGATATTACCTGGGATGGTGATATTGAATCCATAGGTAAACACTTGATATACTTTATTATTTTACTAACTGAATAAACTATATGATAATTTAACTATAATACAATTACAACAGTACATGAGTACATAGCAGATAACTGACCGAGCGTGGAGGACGTGTGTTCACTGTAGCGGTTGGTAGAGAAGAGCTCGCTCTTGTGTTTCTTCGTTGCTGTAGATCTTGACAGCTGGCTGTCGCAGAACATACCGTAACGTTTAACTGTCAAGAGTATTTATGCAGAAACACAGAGTAGTGTTGACGGAAACACTGCGGTCGGAACCATCGCCACACCTAGTGCTAGAGGAAAATGATGTAACTGAAAATCACCGTACATTCAGTAAGACTTTTATAACAGCGATGGATGGGATATTCAAGAAGAAAATAATACTTGTGAATGACAAAAACAGGGGTTCATGGATAAATAAAAGCATTAAAGCGAAATGCGGCATCAAAAACAGCTATATGAGGGAGTATTGAACAATACTGTTTCTAAAGAAGCATACAACAACTTTGCTAAGGATTTGAAGAGTGATTGCAGGCAAGCTAAGCAAGCATACAACAACTTTGCTAAGGATTTGAAGAGTGATTGCAGGCAAGCTAAGCAAGAATACAACACCAACTTCATAAAGACAGCGACAAACAAGACTAAAGCTACGTGGCAGGTAGTAAGGCAGGTGACTGGATGCTCAGGAGGCCAGAGATTTGACCTAAAAAATTTCACTATAGATGGGGATACGGATCAGGAGCGGTTAAATTACATAAATAAATATCTAATCAACGTGTGTAAAAACAACAACACCAACAATGCTCCAGCAACAGATAAAATTAAATATGTTAATGACACAATATTTTTTACCCCACCCATGAAAGTGAAGTGTACAATACAATTGTTGAACTTAGAAACACAAATTCAGTAGGTTTTGACGAGATTCCAGCAAGGCTGCTGAAAGAGTGTGCTGATGTTTTAGTCAAGCCATTACCACATATCATTAACTTATGCCTGGCTCAGGGATTGTTTCCGGGTGACCTGAAGAACTCACTAGTGATTCTGATACATAAGAGTGGGGACATATCTCTACTTACCAATTATAGACCTATCTCACTAATTTCGAATATAGCAAAAATAATAGAAAAAATTATATGCAAGCGAATAGTGGCTTTTTTAGAGAAACACAAAATATTTAGTGAGAATCAAAATGGCTATATTAAGAAAAGGTCAATTAACAGGGCAATATTTCAAATTATCAAGGAAATTACAGAGGGACTAAATGAGCGTGAAAGCACAATGTGTATGGTGCTGGATTTATCTAAAGCTTTTGATAGCGTCGCCCACGACACACTGTTAGTTAAGTTGGAATTGCTGGGTTTCAGGGGAGTCTCGCTGAATTTAAGTGATACCTATTAGGCAGGAAACAATGTGTGGCTTTTAATGATCATAAGACAGGACTGTTTCTCGCATCTGAGTGGAAGATTATAGAACAAAATATGCCTCCGGGCTCAATCCTTGGGCCAGTCTTGTTCTTACTTTATATTAACGAACTGTCTGAAGTATTGCCCCATAAGACAACCCTGTTTGCTGACGATACATCTTTGGTTTTACGAGCTCCTTCAGATAGTGATCTAATTTATGAGGCATCACAATGACTGATAATTCTGGAACAGTGGTACAATGGAATGAACTTACAATTGAATATGACTAAAACAAATTTAATCTCATTTGGCCATTTTAGGGGTAACCAGTTATCGCTGAAATTCAACCCAGAGTCGCTGAGCACACAGGATGATGTTAAGTTTTTGGGCTTGAAGCTTGATTCTCAGTTGAACTGGAGGGCTCATGTTGGCTATCTGACAGGTAAACTGTCAGCTTTTAGTTATGCTCTGCGTGTTCTGTCCGATTCTAGTAGTATCAGTGCTGGCCTCGAGGCGTGCTACGCACATATGAACTCAACGCTTCGATATAGACTAATGTTCTAGGGAAATTCCATAGAAGCCGGTAGAATCTCTGGCCTCCAAAAGGCATGTATCCGCAGCATATTCAATCTGAAATATAGGGGTTCATGTAGGAAAACATTCCTCGATAACAAAATACTTACCTTGCCAAGTTTGTATATATTAGAGTGTGCGTGTTTTGTTAAAGAAAATCGGAGTTTGTTATCAGATTGGGAACAACAGCATTAATACAACACTAGAGCACGTTTAAAGGATCAGTTAATTGCGCCACAAACTACAAAAAGTATTGTTTACAATAATGATGTGGTACAGTCCTTAAAGGTGTAAATAAAGGAGCTTCCAGCTGCAAAGATGAGAAAAACATTGAATAATATTCTGGCAGCAAAGGCCTATTATAATATTGAGGATTTTCTAGCTGACAAGTTGTAACTGTTGGTAATCAATATCGTGATTGTATAGTTTTTTTAAATTGTAATGTGTTTTTATGTTTTTTTTTAAATGTTGGCGTGTTCTACACATCTTTTATGTATTGATGGTGCGAATAAATATATTATTATTATTATTATTATATATTACAAAAATATATGTCTTCTTAGAGGTTGGTTCCTTGTTGCATGATACCATTCCCATAACATTCACTTGTAGCAATAGAAGACCCTTGATAGTCTACATACTACATTGGTCATGAAATTGTTTGTTTACTTATGACTGGCTCAATCACAATCATGCAATTCCCCTCTGGACATTCCCCTAAGACATGTTTTACATTAATTTATCTTTAGGTTTTGGCATTAATTAATCCTCGGTGTAATATTGAGTCCACGAAACGTGACAGAAGCAAATTCAATTAGCGTATGTAAACCACTTTTGTTTATGATTGTGTATTAAAGTAATTAAAACTAAAATTATACCCGATGATTTATGCACCTTCAAAATCCCAAATTGGTCTTAAGTAACGTTTAATGTATTTATTGTTCCGTAAATAAGTTTTTATGTCAGCAATTAATAAACTACGTTAGCACGGATTGACTAAAATAATTAAATTCTGGGAAAAAAAATTATACAAAGAGGGTACGGATTGCGATCATTTTACTAACATGTACATTCAGATCTCAGAAACTGAGACATAGAAATGTCCTGACGCAGCAAGTGCGTTATTGTAGCGAATTTTCGTAAAATTGTTTCTTTATTAGTATTTTTCGTTGAACGGTTATTAATATTAAGAAATAATAAAAAAGTCTGGACGCAGCAAGTGCGTTATGGTAGTGAATTTTCATTAAAAAAACTTAAGAGCAAATATGTATTTTCTTAATGAAAGCATGCATCCAATTTGGGTACCAGTATAACCTATATAGTAGAAACAATGTACCATATTTTATCAAATAAGCTTTTCGGCAAAACTCCCAAACAAGTTTTTTGCATAAAAATTTACAATTTTTTCACGAAAACCCGATTTTTTTTTTAAATAACTTATTTAACATTTATTATTATGCCCTTCACATGTGAAACACAAAATGCAAATTGTTCTATTAGAAACAATTGAGTTACGGGTTTGATCTTTTTTAAATTCAGTCATTATTTGAGAGCGCCTGGTGCATGGAATCGGGTTGCAAGTTGCAAAACAGTTGAAATAACTTGAAAACAAACATGCATTACAATTCGATGGAAAATGCAATAATATAAGGGGTCTTTGATTTAAAAAAGAAAATTTGTATCGTCAACGACTTATGGGCCACCTGTGATTGTCTAAATAATTTTTATAATATGCCACTCAAATTACAGGTATTCAAATTTGAACCATTTAATGTAACGCACTTGCTGCGTTCCGAATTTCTATTCTTACAAGCAGGCATTATATTTCGATGAAAAATGCAAACACTCAACAATATAAGGCGTGTTCGATTAAAAAAAATGTACCACCGACTTATGGGCCACCCTGTGATTATAAAACTAATTTTTTAAAGATGTAGCTCAAGACACCATATAATTAATATAATTAACAATTGTTTCTCGTATCTTATAGAATAACAGTAATATTGAGCTTTACCATAGAAATGGGTCACCTGTATATATGTAAACAGATAAGAACTGAAAGTAACCCTGGATATATGTCCTAGGGGTCCTAGGTCGCGCTCAATTGAAAAAATCTTTTCTAAATTCAAAAGTCGCAATCTCCTCAATAACGAATTTCTTGTACGAACATTTGCTAAAAATTATATAGAATTAAACCCTAAACTCTATAACTAAAACTAATGCTAAAGAATAAGAGAAATTGTCTATTTGAAATGGATTTGCTGAAAACATTTTAGTAAAATAAAGGACAATGAGGGTGGAAGCTCAAACTTAGGGACTTGTAAAACACATTTTTTGCAACATTTTCTCTACATATCCCCTATTACCTTCAGGTTCTTTGTCAATTTTGACGTCTTAAATCACGACTTTGACGGTTTAAGAGGAAAAGTTATCAAATTTTCAAAGTAATTTTTATGGTGTTTCTTCACCTTTTTGCGCCAAACAAACCTAGTCGTTGTCTGTAACATAAATAGGATTTTGTTATCCACACAAAATATTTTACTTTTGTGCGTTTATCTGGTCATCAGTGGCACCCAAAGTTTTTTTCTTTAAATGCCTATACCTTTGTTCTTTCACCGTATACTTCTGAATTTTGTCATATAGTTTACTTTTTGTGACATAAACCGATGCACCAAATTTAGCTGCCCTTACTTTGTTATTTTATATGAAAATTTTCCGAAAGAAAACACAAGATTTTCTGGGAAAAACTGGGCCGATTTTCCTGGCCAACGAACCTATCCAAGTCATTTGCAAAAAGAGGATACCCACCAAATTTGATCTAAATCGGCCCATTTTTTTTGAGTTATCGGTGTGATAACTATATATATATATATATATATATATATATATATATATATATATATATATATATATATATATATATATATATATATATTCTTTCACCCTATACGTCTAAATTTTGGCACATAGTTTACTTTTTGTGACATAAACCGACGCTCCAAATTTGGCTGCCCTTACTTTATTATTTCCGGAAATATGAAAAATTTTCGAAAGAAAACACAAGACTTTCCTGGAAAAAGTGGGCCGATTTTCCTGGCCAACGAACTTATCCAAGCCATTTACATTTACAAAAAGAAGGTACCCACCAAATTTGATCTAACTCGGCCCATTATTTTTTGAGTTATCGGTGTGATATATATATATATATATATATATATATATATATATATATATATATATATATATATATATATATATATATATATATATATTATATCTTTTGGAATGTTGCATTACTCTGTAATCACTTTTAAATATATACTTTATTTGTTTGCTGTACGTTCTGTGATTTTTATTTATTTACGTGGACGGCACTTTCGAACTTTCCTGATGCATCGTCAGTACGCTACTGATTCTGATCGTTCCTCTGTGTTCTATGCCTAAAGTTGTACGTGAAGCCTGCGTGTTGAGCTTTTATTGGTCGGTTTACAGTTGTTTGATTGGTTGTGTTTTCGGCCTGTGTCGATTGTATCGGTTTCCTATTTTCATTATTGTTGTATGATAATTTGCTTATTTCTATGGCTTTTATCAAGTTTTGTTTGAATGTTTGTACTTGGATTTAATCCTAGAACAAATCCAAGTACAAACAGTTTTAGTGTGTAGATAACGAAAATCAAAACGAGGTTTATAGATTAGATAGGTTGTCTGGTAACCCTTGACCAATCAGAGACTAGAGCAGGAATACGTCATATATATTCCCAATTCCATAATTCCATATTTAATACAGTCGTAGATTTTTCCGTGGCTTCACAAGTGCTTGTTTTTTCTTCTGCAACCGATTTCAGTTTTCAGTAAATTTTCTTTAAAAAATAAACTAATGAGGTGCAAGACTTTCGAATTTTAAAAATCTCTTTAAATGAGCGCATATAGGCCCCATAAAACACACATATCCGGGGCCAGTTTCAATTTTTATACATACATATATATATATATATATATATATATATATATATATATATATATATATATATATATATATATATATATATATAGTGTGAGTGTGTGTGTATACCGATAACTCAAAAAATAACGATGGGCCGATTTTGATCAAAAGGGTAGGGTCACCGATGAGACATATAGCTCTCTTCTGAATGGAGTACAGGATAGCGAGTGTAGAAGCGGCAGTGGCACCCCAGATGTGGGAGCAGTATTCACTAAATTTGATCGTCATCGGCGCATTATTTTTTTGAGTTATCCGTGTGACACATAAATATATAAACACACACACACACACACACACACATATATATATATATATATATATATATATATATATATATATATATATATATATATATATATATAAAGATATAGTCTGAAACCGACCTCGGATTCGGGCGGATTCGGGTTCCAGGGGTTAAATAGCGCTCATTTGTAGAATTTTTTTCAAAATTCAAAAGTCGCGATCTCCTTATTACTCAATTTTTTTTAAAAGAAAATTCACTAAAAAGACAAATTTGCTATTATAAGCATTTTTTTTAAAATTCACTACCGTAACACACTTGCTGTTGCGTCCAGGCTTTTTTAAGTTTTTTAAGAATTTTAGATCGGACTACAGTTTTCATGGGTGTGTATAAAGAAATTCAATTTTCTCCTACCTGGCGATGCCGTAAGAGGCGTAACCGGCTACACAGAAGAAAACTAGCATTTGTGAAACCAGATGTCTATATACCTACCTGTATTTAATATCTTGTTTTGTTAAAGAAAAAATTGTTAAAGAATGTCGTCGGGTTGACTGGAGTTTCCAACTCAGGTTTCGCCGACAAGCAGAGCAGCCTTTACCCATTGAGCTATGTCTTGTATAAACAAAATGCTAAATTATCTACTGAGAAACAATAGCTTTCCCGTTTTGTTTTCAACGTAACGTAGTGTATGTTATCCGTCGTCAAGGAAGTGGAGTATCATCTGTTTTGGTGGCGGTGGCGCGCATATCGTGCTACTGGTCGATACCTGGTGACTGGTGACGTGATGTGTCCCTACCCGCCCCCCGGGCAACAGCAGTTGCACGCAGTGCCCGCCGCCTCCAGGAGTACCAGAGTGTCGTGCTGGTGATGTCTTAAGAATCGAGCGGCACGTGACTCGTGTGTGACCGCCACGGGATGAGACCCGCTGATCTCCAGCTTGCCATGGCCCCACATTCGGGACATGGCGACCTCCGAGACTGACCGGCCCCGTAGACAGCACGGCCTACAGCTGCCCTTACATCCGTTACAGGTTATAAATACATATACTACCCCTATCTCTACATCAATGCTTCGTTTCTTCCTATTAGATCTAGTGACAGTGTGACAGAAGAGCTTCGGTTTTTCTTGCGTTTAAAAAAACAATATTGTTTAGGTTCAGATAAAATTGATTGCAGCTTTGTTATTTAATAATTTTTCATAACAGATTTCGATAAGTATTTGTGACAATAACAGATTAATCTTCCAATACGCTGTCACTTTTCTATTGATAAATGTAGCTTTTTTTATTTATGTAGCTGTGTTTCTAAATTAAGAAATGCCTTGGTTTTTGTGTCACTAAAAATATAATTAGATGCATCTAATAAACTCGAAAGCGTTATAGCATTTTTTAAACCAATGTTTTCGGTGTAATAACTTTACGCGCAAACTAGCAAATATTTTTTAAAATCTGACATAAAACATACTACATACCTATATCATATATCAGGCAGTTAGTATATTTTACATTTAAATATGAGCATTGTAATTCCACATGTAACTGTTATTTATAGAGCTAATTGACAGTTATTTTGACAGATGGCATTTTACTGTTGCTATTATGTATCCAACATATAACGGGAGTGTTTTATTTTTGGGAATTTGACTGTAATAAAACTTAACAAATCGTTGTTTTGGGGGGTTAGTTGAGCTTTCGTTAACATTTTAATAGTGTATGCTCATAGTTTAGCTTACCGCCCCAACAATTGAGGAGGGTTCATGCAAAAGCAGACAGGTCCATTTATTACCAATTCGAGAAAAATAGCAAAAACTGTTTTTTCGAAAATTGATTTATATAGAAAAAAAACGGTTTAAATAGATCGCTATAAAATGATTCCAATAATGTATTAAAAAAATTGTTACAAAAAAACATTGTTTCTGGGAGATATTTGACCAAAAAAAAGTGTGTTATGTCTACTTTTGCATGAACACAAGGGATATGTCTAGTTTTGCTTGAACATATAGTGGAGTTGTCTGGATTTGTTTGGATACAGTGAAACAAAGTAATGTTTAGCATTATAGTTTATTTAAAAACTCTAGAACAAAATACAAAATATATTTAATTAATTAATTAATTTTCCTTTAAACAAAAGTAGATATACCAAAGAATTAAATTATATTAAGAACGTGGCCGAATATAACGGATACACTGCTTGCCTGGTGGAAAGATTAATCAACAAACAGAAATCAAAGAAAATGTTGACGGAATCAACGACGTTTAGAGGAGAGAAATCCGAAAAAAACTGTGTTTGCTTACCATTTGAACTTCGAATCACGAGTGGTCTAGATAGCATTTTTTAAAAAGTCAACTTACAGCTAACATTTTTGACAAAAAATACCTTAAAAAACTTGCTAGGTAACCCAAAAACAAGAATAGCACGGACAAAATGTCAGGAATTTATGAAATAAGTTGTATAGATTGTAATCTTAAGTACGTCGGACAAACCAAAAGATCGATTGGAGTTAGATTTAAAGAACACTTAGCCCAATTACGTTACGGTACTATAGATAAATTTTCCGTCGCCCGACATATTTGGGATAATAATCATTACGTTAATGAAGATAATCTGAAATTAATTTAAAAATGTTAGACAACCAGCACAGCTAAACTCGTTCGAAAGTATATATATATATATATATATATATATATATATATATATATATATATATATATATATATATATATATATATATATATATATATATTGCGAAATATAGTTACAACAAAAATTGTATGAACTTGGCACCACCGCCGATTACGAGTCACCTGATCGATTGCTTCATCAAATAAAATTCCCACGTTTTTAACACCTCCTAAAGATAACATAATAATACAGATAGTTCCGACAAAGCAACCTATGTTAATTTAGTTGTCGTTGAACCTTCCCAATATTATTAGAGATGGACACATATTAGATAACTTAGCAGGGACAGTGCAAAGACCTTGTCCGGCGATAAAAATACAATACACTGCGAATTTGCCTGCGTTTACTTTCCTATTTCAGTTGGGTCTCTTTACCTAAGATCCGGTATATAAGGTGATGTTAGCTTTTAAAGTAGTTAGATTTTTTCATCCTTTGATGACGCTTACTTGGTTAGTGAAACGTTTGTCCGGTCTTTTAAAATGTGTTGTGGTGATTTGGGTTCTCCAAGTGTACTTGTCAGTGCTCATCACAGGTTCCAATCTTCACTTAGACAAAATATATTATTTAAATATGCAATTTCTTGTCATCTTCAAGCCAATCGCGGGTCTCATCGAGAGTCTCATTATCTTCTCTTTCTTCTTGCTCTCCCAAATGCTCAGTGTATTCTTCAGAAATATGTTTAAAAAATTACAAGAAAGGAAGATTTTGCCATTGAATATCAGGGTTATTAAATCGTTTTTCCAGGAGGGTCATAATATGTTTCTTCTTTTCTGTCGGAATTGGGTTACCTATTGGCAATTCCTCTAATCGGTTATTTTCTTTGCGTCCCATTTTTAAGAAATGTAAATATTATTGTTCTCTAACGTCTTCAAAGCGAAAGAATTGACATCCTTGATACCCTATTGTGGTTCCCTTAGGGACACAATTTTTCTTATAAAAATTCTTTTCATTTCCTTAATTCCTGTGACTTTACTATAAGTTTATGACAGCCCTTTGACATTGTAAAGATTCCATTCCTTACCCAACTCTCGAACTGTTCAAACTTGGTAATCAAAACATTATATTCCTTAGGATTGTGAAGTACGACTTGCTTTTTAAGTACTCTTTCAGCACGGCCCAAAACACGATCTGCTGAAAGGTACGAATGACCTCTTACTGGGAAATGTATTAGGATTTGTTTCGTAAAGCTGCATATTTAACCAATACGACAAAAGGTGTGAGAATGTGAGAGTTTTTGTTCTGGCCTCCACAACCATCACAAAAACGTCTGAGCAATTGTATATCCTTAGTTAGATCAAGATGTGCTATAAGAGCTGAGCCAACTTCTATTGAACGTTGGTTAGCTTGATTTTCAGGCTAGGTGTAGAAAAATGTTCTTTTGAATCAACGTCGACGCAACAAAGACTGTAGATATTTGTATATTTGCCTTAAATAAAATGCATCCTGGAGAGGCGTTTTTGGTAGTGGATTTACCTGCTGCAGGTCAAAATAGAAAGAAATGCTATTTTCAGGCTTTTCTTTTAGCAGTTTACAAAAAGTGTTTGCTCTAATTTTGTGAATTTTTAGTTCTATTATTAGAGTGGCTCTATTTTCTCCTCCCTCTATTATGGCATTTTTTAAGTTGCCACCGTAATGAAGAAAATTCCTATTACGGACCTGTACATAGCTTTTAAACTTAAGTACTAAACAACTAATTATATCAGTTAATATTTTATGTCATTTAAGCGTTTAATAGTAATACAATGGACGAACTGAGACAATAATTTAGTGGAATAAACACAGAACAAAAAGTCTGGACCCAGCAAGTGCATTATGGAAGTGAATTCGCATAAAAATGTTTTTAATAGCAAATATGTCTCTTTAATGCAAGTAGGCATCAATTTGGTAACCGGTATAACCTATATAATAGGAGCAATATACCATCTTTTATCAAAATAACTTGTTTGAAAATGTACAAAAATTTTCCGAAAATAAATTCAAAACGTTTCCGAGAAAACCCGTTTCCTAGTTGACGAACCTTAGGTTAATAGCAAATTGCGTTATTGAATTTTGAAGCGTTTAATGAAATTTCGCTACCAAAACGCACTTACTGCGTCTCGATTTTTTACAAACATGCATTATATTTCGATGAAAAATGCAAAAATGCAATGAGGAATGTTCAAAAAAAATTGTAGGTATCACCAACGACTTTTGGGCCACCTGTGATTGTCAAAATAATTTTATAAGATGCAGCTCAAGACACCTATAGGTAATGTATACAATTTTTTCTCGTATCTTGCATAATAACAATTATATTGAGCTTTACCGTAGAAATGCGTCACTCTGTATATATGTAAACAGAAGGTAATCCCGGATATGGATTCTATGGGGCCTAGTTTGCGCTCATTTGAAGATATCTTTGTAGAATTCAAAAGCCGCGGTTTCCTCAATAACGAACTTTTTCTACGAAAATTAGCTAAAAATTATAGACCGTTAAACCAAACTTAACTAAAACTACTCCCAAAGCATCAGCGAAAGTGTTTATTTGAAATGAATTTTCTGAAAATATTTTGTTAAAATGAAGGGCAATGATGGTTGAAGTTGAAACTTAAGGGTTTGCAGAACACTCTTTACATAATTCGTAGTTCTTTCAGGTTTTTTGCCTAAATGTTGCCAATTTTACGTTTCAAATTGCGACTTATTGCGTTTTGAGGAAAACCCCAATTTCTTTTTCTTGAAATGCCTCTACCTTTTTCGTCTTTAATCCTACAGACCTCAATTTTGGTAAATTGTTCACCCTTAATATATATATATATATATATATATATATATATATATATATATATATATATATATATATATATATATATATATATATATATATATATATATATATATATATATATATATATATATATATATATATATATATATATATATATATATATATATATATATATAATTGAAACTGACCCTAGATATGGTTTCTAAGGGGCCTAGTTCGTGCTCATTTGAGGAATTTTTTTCTAAATTTAAAAGTCAGGATCTCCTCATTCGTGATTCTTTTTTTAAGAAAATTCACTAAAACAAGCACTTGTGAATCCACGGGAAAAGTCTACGACTGTATTAAATATGGAACGGTTT
This sequence comes from Tillus elongatus, assembly GCA_964006375.1. NCBI lineage: Eukaryota > Metazoa > Arthropoda > Insecta > Coleoptera > Cleridae > Tillus > Tillus elongatus. The sequence continues at coordinate 218,061,706 of OZ023263.1, forward strand.
CGCTAAGTTAGGGCAAGAACAAACGACCAGATATGCTGTTCAAATTGAATTAAGTCTTAAAACTTTCATCTCCTCTTTATCAAATTATTATTTATACGAAAACTCGCTAAAAGATTCATCGGAATAACAACAATCTGATTAGATAACGGTAAAGTGAAATTGTGATTACCAATAACACTTAGTAAGACCGTAATTTTGCTAAACGTAATGGTGTTAACGTCATTTACATCAGTTCAGGTATTGACGAGCAACTTGTGTGTATAAGAACCTCCTACTTTTTGAATAGGTTAAAAGTATCTAAAAGGGAAAATTAATTTCAGCTTCTCGTATTGAATATTCTCTACTTTTAAAGTAAAGAATATGTTGAGCTTTGATAACATCATTAATGTAATTAAGTTAAAAGTCGTGTAAGAGCCTATCCATTATCTGTTATAGTCTTTTTACAGTTCATTAGTTGATGGAATTTTGACACGTTTTAGCATACCTAACAAAGTGGCATATTTATCTGCCCATAAATTAGTAAATTAAAAGCCAGTTTTCGTATTTTCCACCAGTCCTTTGAAATTGAAAACTGTTTATTATAAATATAAAATATCTATAAGGAACGTCCATAAGCAGAAATTCAATAACAGACTGGTATCAGTTTGTCCCTTTTTGCAGCATCTATGTATACTGCGAGGAAAAATTACCAACAACATTATGATTACTTTTTACAACTTAAAATTTGGGTGTCACTAATCTTCAGAGAAACGCACTAGACCAAAATAACTGTGTGCGTAACAAAATATATTGTATATTGCAGACAAAGATTAGGTTTTCTTGGGATAAAAAGGTCAAGAAATACCACAAAAATTACTTTGAAAAGGGATATGGACATTTTACATTGGGTTTTGGGAAGATCAGTTTTTTTAGCGACCACAAATAAAACTAGCATGCCTAGCACTAGCACTACCTCATACAACATATGTAACAGCGGTAAAAACATGTTTCAAAAGTGCATCGAAGCTGAAATATGCAGGATGATTAATTAGGTGAGCCACATTCATATCTCGGTAACTATGGCAACTGCAGCTTGGAGAAAAACATTCGAAAGGTTTTTGCAAGTACAATTCAGGTAATCTTTTTTATTTTCTTACTCTTGCTACCAGATGGCGCTTTTTCGGTTGAAGCTTTTTGAAGGCTGTTATCTCAAAATATTTTTATTACAATGTTATCTTATTTTAACTTTTTCTGAAATCCCAAATCTTGTTCTATATTTTTGTCTGAGTTTCGACCCTCTTTTATTAAAGGGTGATAAGAGGGTTGATTTCAATCAAAAGTTGATGTTGCTAACCTTTTACTTTAGACCCATCATGTGATACATCAGTGGAATTGTTTGAACAAGTCCAACATAATGATGTTCAAATTCAAGATGGCTCCCATTTGAGAAATCAAAGTTATTGTTGACATTAAAAAACTCTGGACGCAGCAAGTGCGTTATGGTAGTGAATTTTCATAAAAATGTTTTTTATAACAAATATGTTTTTTTAAAGGAAAGCAGGCATCAAATTTGGTTACCAGTATAACCTCTATAGTGGGAACAATGTACCACATTTTATCAAAATAACTTTGTTGTTGGAAAAAGGGCTCATATTTTTCGAAAACTAACTGAAAATATCCCCGAAAAACTGGCCCGATTTTCCTGTCCAACGGACTTCTTCAAGGTATTTAGCCACCTACCAAGATATAATTATTTACAAAAAGCTTTTCGACAAAACTTACAAAAAAAATTGTAAACAACTTTTTTGCGAAAATTCAAAAACATTTTTTTACAATAACTTATTAAACATTAGGTACTAATTACCAAAATTTTACAAAAATTTCACAAACAATGATTTTTACATAAACAAATTAAGTTCGCTACCATAACGCACTTGCTGCGTCCAGAATTTTTTTCTTACAAACATGCATTATATTTCGATGGAAAATGCTAAAATGCAATAACATAAGGCGTGTTTGATTAAAAAAAACTCGGGACGCAGCAAGTGCGTTATGGTAGTGAATTTTTATTAAATGCTTCAAATTTAAATAACTCAATTTTCTATAAACTTAGAGAGTTTAATTTCAATACGTAGTAAGGTTTTTCCTAAGGCAAGATATCCACAAAATTTCATTAAAATAACTTTGTAATTTTCGGAGAAAAAAATTTTTTTCGAAAGAAAATTTAAAATTTGAGTAACTCAATTTTCTCTAAACTTAGAAAGTTGAATTTTGGTACGTAGTAAGGTTGAGGCAACATATATAGTAAATTTCATTGAAACAGCTTTGTTACTTTCGGAGAAAAAAATTTTTTTCGAAAGAAAACTCAAAATTTTTCCGGAAAACCCCATCTGATTTTTCTGGATAACGAACTCATCCAAGCCATTAATAAAAGACAGGCACTTTCCAAGTTTCATCGAAATCGGTTAATTATTTTTTGAGTTATCATATATATATATATATATATATATATATATATATATATATATATATATATATATATATATATATATATATATATATATATATATATATATATATATATATATATATATATATAAACATATAAAAATTAAACCTATTTACAAATGAACTTTAATAAGATATTATGCTGTGACAATACCTCTCTCAAGCACCCTAAAATATAATCAAAATGTGCACAGTTATATATGTTTTATTTCTTTTTCCCTTGTCTTAATACACTACATATTTTATGACAATCGATTTAATTTACTTATTTGATTTCATAAATAGTCGGTTAATAGTGACTTGGAATGAAGTAGACACCACATCTTCAAACATATTAAGAGAATATGAGTAAATCAACAGCAACTGGGAATGAATTCGGTCAGTCGCCCAGCCACGTGGTTAAAAAACACTGTTTGTATGATGGTTACAACTCTAGATCTAAATAAAAGGACTGTAACAGCGGCAGAAGCAGAAGTCAATTGAAGGTTGATGAATGAACCAACAGCAACCACATACTTATGATTTAAACATGTTTCAAATTTGAATAGCTCAATTTTCTGTAACCCTAGAAAGCTGAATTTTGGCACATAGTTAGGTATTTCCCAAAGCAATATGTAGACCAAATTTTATCGAAATTTTCGGAAAAAAAAATTTTTTTGAAAGAAAACTCAAAATTTTTCCGGAAAACCCCGTCCGATTTTCCTGGCCAACGAACTCATCCAAGCCATTAATAAAAGAAAGGCACTCGCCGAGTTTCATCTAAATCGGTTAATTATTTTTTGAGTTATCAGAGGAATACATATATATATATATATATATATATATATATATATATATATATATATATATATATATATATATATATATATATATATATAGTTAAATAAGGCCCTTTTGGCTTTATGATAAAAAATAATTTATTTAAACCCAAAAAGTACTATTAATTAACAAAGTGATTAATTACAAGTTACAACTAACGAACTATGAATGTTGTTAATCGTGGACAAGTAAAGAATGAATTCTAAATCTACATAACTCATACTTATAAACTAGGATTGATTATGATGCGGTTTCTGATTGAACTCTGTGACCGCCTGAGGTCGATGTCATTGCTGAGTGGACTATATCTGAACGGATGTCCTGGTATTGTTCTTTTATGGTTGCCACATACAGGGCGACGCAATTATACAGGGTGACATAATTCCTCCACCCTTAGTGTAAAGAACGTCCTCGTTCTTTCCGGTGGGCTCTTCTGGTGTAAGTTGGTTCTTGGACTTGGGCTGCATGGCTTTCTTCATAATTATCTGCTGAAGATGTAGCATAGGATGACCATTAGAATGACTGTGGTTATGGTAGTCATTCCCAGGTGTGTTGAATGTACCAAGGGATGCAGTACATTATGATGCTTCCTTTTCTCCATTTGACTTTTCAATTTGCTGGCTTCTTTGAGATGTATAGGGTTGAATCTGATGAGATGTTGCGGCTGTGACTGTAGGGGTTGTATCAACTCAGGTACCCATGTAATGTTTGGATTGGTTTTTCCATAAGTTGCTGTTCATGGATATTTGACATTTTCCTGGTTGGCTATGAGGGTGTTATTGTGGTGGTCCATCTATCTGATCTTAATGGCATTCTTTAGTGATACTGATTTTCTGATGATAATGTTCTTAGGTAAACCAAAGCAGGTGATACAAGGACTTTATTGGTTTGGGTTATTGGAACAATTAGGAATTAAGATATTGGAATAGGAAGTTTAGGAGATAACAGCTGTGTCTTTTAAAGATAAACATTAAATTTGGTAAAATCAAAAATTTTTAAAAATGTGATTTTAGTGGAAAATAATTCATCGTCATTATGATTAAGCTTAAATATTTCCTATATTGGTTAACTGATTAAAATTAAGTAAAGTTGTTCCTTGTAATACTTTTATACTTTCTGATAATTCCTAACTTGGTATTATTTAAATTCTATGACAGCCTTATATTCCGTTTTATTTTGCATTGCATCTAAGGTGGTTTTTTAATTACTCTAAATTTTTGTTAATTGAAACTTAATCTTTTTCTAATCTGTGAGTCATGATATTACTGAATGATTTTAAGTTATTGAACGGAACCATCATCTCATTCTCATTTGCATAAAATAAATCTATGTTTTTTTGTTTATTTCTGTTAGATCTTCTTCTAAATTTGCCAGTGGTTATTCTTATAATTGATCTTGCACCATCTATGAGGTTTATTTTGTCTCTAATATGTATGAGATTTTGTAATTTAATTTATGTGGCTTTTAATTGGCTGTTTTAAATCTGTTATACTATCTATTAATTGAATTTCACATAATTTGATATTCTGATAAGTATTGGACATTAATTAATAATAATAGTATTATAAAAACAGTAATGTTTAACTATAGTTTTCTTTTATAAGTGTGGGATTGAAGTAAAGTAAAAACTAAGATAATGATTTAGGATTTTGGCGATTTCGACATACTCTGGAATTAGCCATTAGTTTGGATGGGTTGAAGTTGAAGGAGTAGGGCTGTCCTCAGACATAGGCACAGCAGGCTCTAAAGAAGGAAATTTCTTTCGTGCTCTTTTAGTCTTATTAATATGAGCGGTTTGCTTTCTCGAATGGGGAAGAAGTATTTTATTGCGAGGTAATTGTATAGGGTCGGAATGAATTTTGTAAAGGGGATCAGCTTTTCTGACTGGTGGTACTCTTACTGCAACATTTTCTTCATTAATTTGGATATTTTGTTCTCGAGTTTCGTTGATTTTCTCGAGACGCTGTGTTGCTTTTTGCTTTTGCTTTTCATAAATAGACTGGTAAAATGGAAGTATTTCTTTTAAGCGTCTATTGTTATATTCTTCGAGAACTGTTTGATGGGGATCAATGGGTGGTATGTCATCATATGGGCCATAGAGCAGTTTGAAAGGGGAGTGACCTGTCGAAGAATGTATAGATTGGTTGTAGATCAATACAGCTGTGATCATGAAAGATTGAGGGCTTTCGTTTGGATTTTGATTTTTCAGGACACGTATTTTTTCTAGTAGTGTCGAATGTAAAAGTTCTACAGGAGAATTTGAATTAGGGTTCTGAGGGGTAGTAATGTGCAAATCGATTTTAAACATGGAACAGAACTCTTTGAGTACAATATTTTTGAGTTCTCGGTCAGAATTGGAGACAATTTTAGAAGGGTAGTTATGATGAGAGAAGAAGTGACGTAGTTTATTAACGATGGTTAGGGCCGTAGTATCGATAATGTAGTATGCTTGGGCATATTTACTGAACAGATCGACAATGGTTAAGAATTTGCAGTTATCAAAGCTGAATACGTCGATGTGTATAACTTCGAAGGGTCTAGAAGCAGTCAGTGGTCCTTGAAACGGAGGTTTGTAAGGGTTACGATCATATTTCGATTGAAGACATACATCACATTTATTAATAAAATCGTCAATTTGGATTTTCATGTTGGGCCAATAAAATTTTGTTTTTAGTTGTGCGTACGTCTCATTAGTGCCGTTATGGTTTTGTTCGTGATAGTCTTGGATCGTTCTTTTTTGTTCTGTAGTTTTTGTTACGTCTTGTAATCGTTTTGTACATTTAATTATTTTAACCGAACTATTGAAAAGATTGGAAGCTATTATTCTTAAGTAGTGTTCGAGTTGTGGGTCCAAGAATAATATACCGTAATTATTATTAGGGTTGATGTAAGATTTTAAAAAGTCAGTCATCTGTTGTAGTTCGTGTTGCCTTTGGATGTAAACTCTGTAGCATTTGTTTTTAAATAAGTTGTCTGTCTTTATTTCGTTATGAGGTCCATAATACATAATTATCTGATATTTGAAGTGATTTAAAGGGTTTTCAGAAATGGGCATAGTAAAGACGGGGTTTTCTGCAGAAGTGTGTTGTGTTTGTGAGTCAGAATGTCGTTCGTCTTCCTGAGTGTTAATACCTAAATCTTTAAGATCGTCGTCGTTTAATACTCTAAGCTCTGATGGATCTAGATTATTGAAAATTGATGCCAGATCATCGTCGTCCTCAACTGCGTTGATTTCGACACGAGATAAAGCATCGGCTACTACGTTTTCTTTACCTCTTTTATATTTAATTTCGTAGTCGAACTCTTCTAATTTCAAACGCCATTTCACTAAACGTGAATTTGGCTCTTTAATAGAAAATAACCATACAAGTGGTTTATGATCGGTTTCGATCGTAAATTTATTTCCAAAAAGGTAAGGCCTAAAGTGCTTAGTGTTTTCGACTATTGAAAGGAGTTCCTTCTCAATTGTTGAGTAGTTCCTTTCAGCGGAATTTAAAGTGCGGCTATAGTAAGCTATGGGCCTGTCGTTTTGTGACAAAACGCCTCCTATAGCGATATTACTAGCGTCGGTAGTCAGGTGAAAAGTTTTTGTAAAGTCTGGATACGTCAGTATAGGTGAATTTGTAATAAGTTTTTTGGCTTGTCTGAAGGCATTTACGTAATCTGTGTCGTTAATGTCAATTTTAGAGTCTCTCTTAAGGCATTTGGTTAAGGGGAATAGGATTTTTGCGAAATTCCTAATGAAGCGGCGGTAATAGCCTATCAAACCGAGAAATGATTTTAATTCCTTTTGAGACTTGGGTATGGGAAAATCTTTTATACATTTAATTTTGTTCGGATTTGCTTTTACCTGGTCTTTTGTGACGATATGTCCTAAAAACTCAACTTCTTTTCTAAGGAATTCGGATTTGTTTAATTGTACCTTTAAGTTAACGTCCCGTAATTTTTGGAAAATTTGTTTAATATGGAGAAGGTGTTCCTGAAGGGATTTAGAAAATATTATAATATCATCCATGTAGACAAAACAGCTTTTGTATAGGAATTCTTTTAAAACATCATGCATTACTTTTTTGAAGGTTATGGCCGAATTACGGAGACCATGGGGTATTTTCACGTACTCATAATGGCCGTTATTTACGCTGAAGGCTGTTTTTTCACTACTTTCGGGAGTTAATTCGATCTGATGAAATCCTGGTGCCAATTCGAGGGTAGTAAAATATGTACATTTTCCTAAATTATTTAGAATCTCGTCGACTTTTGGTAAGGGGTATTTTTCAGTTATGGTTTTCTCGTTAAGCTTCCTATAATCCACAACTAATCGCCATTTTGTCTTTTCTGGTGAGTTTACTTTCTTTGAAATAATCCATACCGGAGAGGAATAAGGGGATATAGAAGGCCTAATAATTTTATTATCCAATAAATTTTGAATTTCCTTTTGTATTTCAATGTTCAAGTGGTAGGGGTGTCTGTATGATTTTACATGTATTGGTTCGTCATCTTTTGTTCGTATGTCATGTTTAACACAGTTAGTGAACGTAAGGTCACTGTTTTCATGGTAAAATATATTTTTGTATTTGTTGCATAAGGAAAATAATCTTGATTTTTCTTCGGTATTAAGATGCTCTACTCTTAATTGTTTTAAAATGTTAGGTTGGTTTTGTTTTATTGGTTCGTTAAGTTCGTAATAGTTTTGTAAGGGAGTGACTTTAATTCGTTCGTTGAAGTAAACTTCGACGTTGTCAGATGTATTTTTTGTAATGGGAATTGTGCAAATGCCAGAATGAGAAGTAGCTATAGCTTCTTCTACAGTTACAGTGTTGTCGGATAGTTGGGGAATCAGAACGGTTCCATTTTCTACGTTAACAGGAATTTTGATACTATTTACACATATTTGTTTAAAGGGCTTAAAATTTTGAGGGTTAAGTTCGAAATAGAAAGGGATCTCTGTCTTGCCTAACGTTATAGTCTGTGTCTCGTAGTTTATACGTGCTTTCAATTTCTGGAAGTGAGCAGAACCGATCAAGGCGTCAAAACGATCATGCCATTGCATGACATGAAAATCGAAGGGAAATTTAACGCCATATTCTTGCAATATAGGGAACTGAATGTTATCAATACCTCTGGAAATTTTGCCAACGGATTTCATGGCGAAGGGTTTCTGATAGAGATATTCGCTGAAAAATTCGTAGGCCGGACCTGGATTCATGATGCTATCAGACGCACCACTGTCAATGAGTATTTGTAGGCCTAAGGAGGGTAAACAGAAGAAGGGTAGTTTGGGTTGCATGGCAATATTATTTAAGTCAAGTTTTATAGTTTTTCCGAGGCTGTATTGTGAAAATCCTGATTTTCACCATACGGTTCCTCTGGTTCCTCGAGTTCCTCGTTATAGAAGTCCTCATCAGGTTGATAATCATTATCATCCTGGTATAAATAGTCAGGCTCTTGTTCCTGCTCTTGGCAAGTTTGGTTGTTATTTATTTGAGGAATGGGGTGATTTGTACGAGGGCGATTGTTTGTTAGGTTAGTAGAAATTGACATAGGGGTTGCCTGATTATTAATTCTTCTTCCGAAGACTTGTGAATTAGTGGGGTAATTTCGTTGTTGCGGAATTGGTCTTAAGTTTGAGATAGGTCGGCTTGGAAAGGGTTGTCGAAACGTTGGTTGTTGGTTATGACTTTGTGGGGATATTCTCTGGAAATTGGGCCGATAGTTATAATTTTGTTGGGGTATTCTCTGGAAATCGGGCTGTTGGTTATAATTTTGTTGAGGTATTTTCCGGAAATTGGGGTAGAAGTCGTTTATTTTTCTATTAATTATGTGTGTTTTTTGTTGCTGAGGATGCTTGTCGTTTTGACGGAAATGAGATTCATCTTTGTCCTTTATGACTTTTAGGAAATTTACTTGCATCTGCTCGTTATCAATGCGATGGCATTCGAGCAACGCTGTTTCTAAATTAGGGATGTTTAATAACCGTAAGTGGCTGTGATATGGTTCGGCTATTCCTATTTTGAAAGAAGTAACAGCTGCTGTTTCGTATTGCTGTTTCTTGTAGGTTTTTATAATGTCGTCTAGGGCTTGTAGGGAAATATGTTCGTTTAACATTTTTAATTTGTCTTGTATAGTGTTGTAAAAATCAGTGGCAGTTTGAGTTTTACGCATATAAGTAGTTCGTAGATCTGTCATTAAAAGGTCTTCTGATCTAGGGTCTGTATATTGGGCCTTAAGGGCATTTTCAATATTTTGCCAAGAAATGTCGTCTAGTTTCATAAGTATATCTCGGGCTTCATCTGTGATTTTGGCCTTAATGAATTCAATAATCATTCGGTTACAATGTAGGTCGTCAGGTGTGTCGCCTTGTCTTTTGTAACATAGGATATAAGTGCGGCATTGATTCAGAAAATATGCTAATTGTTTTTGTCCGCCATTGTACTCGGGAATCATTGCCGAAGCTTGACAGATTTGGGTGATTGATGCCTCTGACATGTTTTGGAATTTAGGGGTTTCTGATGAATTAAAATTGAGTGAATCTGGGGTAAAATTTGGCAGGATTCTTTCTGGAATTCGGGTAAATCTTATGGGAGATCTTTCACGAAGGCTCATGTAATGTATTAATAGATATAAAGGAGATTTCCTTTTTTTTATATTAATTACAGGATAATAAGGGTATAAAATTATTAATTTTTTGTTGTAATAAATGGATAAAATTTGTAATTAATAGAATAATAATCAATCCTTAAAATAAATGCTTAATTCTAAAGGTAATCAATAATTTATAACTAAAAGAATAATAATACGGTGCAAATTATTATAACTGCATAAAATCTTAATGCTTTAAAATATTTCCGTTAAAATTGTTTATCTAGAGAGTTTTTAATTACAGTGGATATTTATACGATAAAAATTTACTCTAATTGTACTAAATGTTTTAATTTCTACGCTAAAATGCTTGCTTGTTATAATGTGTATTACAAAAGCGTTTTATCTAGTTACAACGGATCACACGATTCTGTTGAAATTGAATCTTGTATAATATCGCGTCTGTAAAGTTTTTTATTTTGTCATCAGTTTTTTACGTACAATGACTGAATATCAAATTAAATGCGACGGTTAACTAAGTGCATGCAGTGTTTTTATTAAACAACGACTAACTTGTGATACTGAGTTAATTTTAAAGAATTTTCATTAGATAAAATATATTTATTAACGTAATTATCACTTAATGCTAAGAATTTGTTAAACTGTATAAAAATAATTCTGCTTTATTTCATGTATTTTCGAAAAATTATATTTGAAAATACAGTAAAAAATGCTTGTCTTTATAACTTGTACTATGAAAAAGTACCTTGTAATAATATCAATAATTATTCGTTTAAAAAATAAGGCTTGTATGTAGTAAATTAAAAAATTTGTTAACGCTATTAACAAAATATTAATTATAATAGGTATCACGAAAGAAGATAGCTTTGTGATAATATTAATAATTATTAATAATCAATTATAGGGCATTTATGAAAAAAGGATTTTTATGATGCCTTAAATATAAGTATTGCCAAAGAAAAACTTTGTGAATACTAAAAATAATTTGTATTTACGAAAAATGAATTTTGCAAATACATAAAAGACACAATTGCATAGGAAATGAAAGAAATGGAACAACTTACAGAAGGGAAACTGCTTTGTTGGTCATCTATGGCTTTTCTTCCAATGCCCTTGCTCTTCTTCTTGGATGGTTCTTCCAGCACAAACGTTCAAAAACGACCGACAATTTTGCTACTTTTAAGTTGCCAAAACGTCGTTACTGGATACAGTTCGCAGCGCCAGTTAAATAAGGCCCTTTTGGCTTTATGATAAAAAATAATTTATTTAAACCCAAAAAGTACTATTAATTAACAAAGTGATTAATTACAAGTTACAACTAACGAACTATGAATGTTGTTAATCGTGGACAAGTAAAGAATGAATTCTAAATCTACATAACTCATACTTATAAACTAGGATTGATTATGATGCGGTTTCTGATTGAACTCTGTGACCGCCTGAGGTCGATGTCATTGCTGAGTGGACTATATCTGAACGGATGTCCTGGTATTGTTCTTTTATGGTTGCCACATACAGGGCGACGCAATTATACAGGGTGACATAATTATATATATATATAAATATATATATATATATATATATATATATATATATATATATATATATATATATATATATATATATATATATATATATATATATATATAAGCATATAAAAATTCAAACTGACCCGGATATGGGTTCTAGGGGTCCTAATTCGCGCTCATTTGAAAGAATTTTTGCAAAGTCTCACCATCGATACCTCTCTATTAGTGAATTTTTTTAATAAAAATTCACTAAAAGAGTCTTCATTAAAGTGCTGAGAACATAAATAAGAATATTTCGGCAGCGTATCCGTTTTTATACTTAAGGCTGCGCACCATTTTTCTCTCATTTCTTTAATAGATGGAAACCTAAAAATAGTGCCAAACTGACGTGCCGCCGCTGAAAATAGCAAATAGCAAGGTACTTACGTATGCAGAGACACCGTTGCCACATCCCCAGGTAATCTTCTACAAACAATACACCTTTTCACCATTTTGCCAAAACAAAACTCAAAATCTTTATTGCCAATCAAGGTAACACATAAAAATAAACTCTCAGTATACTTGCATACTATTCACAGACAAATACAAGCCACAACTGAGGATTAATAAAAATCTAGATACTTCACATGCAGCAGGAAAACGATTTAAAATAATGGGCTGAGTTTTCTGGTTATATTTACATAAAGAAGGGAGAAACCAAGGAAAATATATGTTAGTACATCTTTACATTCATAAATAAGCCCTAATGAAAGTGTAATGTCTTAAGTGACAGAAAAGTAATAAATTTGTCATCCTCAATGACTTCCTTGTCATCATATTCGGCGATTTAAGGATGAATTATTACATAGCGGCAACGCGTTAGCCACCACCCAATCAGAGCAGAGGACCGATGTAAACATAGAGTCCCTTGAATGTTGGCTTCAAACAATTCGGCTGTGTGCCCAGTCTATTCGTATATAGATAGTCAATGGTTACAACTCTAGCTCTAAATAAAAGGACTGTAACAGCGGCAGAAGCAGAAGTCAATGGAAGGTTTGTGTATTCGGGAAACTATTCACTATTAATAACAACAATTGACTAAAAACGCTGCGAGTTGTAAGGCAAAAATAATTATACTACAAAGGTTATAAATGATAATACATTACAATAGGGTTATATATAATCGTAAATGCTTCCAATGATTAACAATCAGTGAATTCAGTATTATTGACATTTCTCGGAAACTTACAAATGAATCTCATGAGTCAATAAGAAAAGCATTGACTAACCAACAGCAACCAGATACTTATGATTTAAACATGTTTCAAATTTAAATAGCTCAATTTTCTGTAACCCTAGAAAGCTGAATTTTGGCACATAGTTAGGTATTTCCCAAAGCAATATGTAGACCAAATTTTATCGAAATTTTCGGAAAAAAAATTTTTTTTGAAAGAAAACTCAAAATTTTCCCGGAAAACCCCGTCCGATTTTCCTGGCCAACGAACTCATCCAAGCCATTAATAAAAGAAAGGCACTTGCCGAGTTTCATCTAAATCGGTTAATTATTTTTTGAGTTATCAGACGGATACATATATATATATATATATATATATATATATATATATATATATATATATATATATATATATATATATATATATATATATATATATATATATATATATATATATATATATATATATATATATATAAGCATATAAAAATTCAAACTGACCCCGGATATGGGTTCTAGGGGTCCTAATTCGCGCTCATTTGAAAGAATTTTTGCAAAGTCTCACCATCGATACCTCTCTATTAGTGAATTTTTTTAATAAAAATTCACTAAAAAAAAGAAAACGACTTATGGGCCAGCCTGTGATTGTAGAAATATTTTTTTAAGATGTAGCTCAAGACACCCTTTAATTAATATATACAATTTTTTTTCATATATTGTATAATAACGGATATATTGAGCTTTATTGATTTTTTACGAAAATTCGACAAAAATTATATACCATTAAACGATAAACTCTATAGCTAAGGCTACTGCCAAGCATCAGAGAAAGCGTCTATTTGAAACGAATTTTCTGGAAATATTTTAGTAAAATGAAGGACAATGACGGTTGAAACTAAGACTTCAGGGTTTGTAAAACATCCTTCTTGAGACATTTTATTTCCATAGCCCGTATTAGATTCAAGTTCTTTGCCTAAATGTTGCCAATGTTGACATTTTAAATCGCAACTTTGACGTTTTGAGGAAAACCCCAATTTTTTTTCTTTAATTGCCTATAACTTTTTTGTCTTTTGAGCTACAGGGCTAAATTTTAGTGGGTAACTTACCTATAAGAACATAAGCCCGTGTACTAAATTTGGTTGCCCCTACTTTGTTAATTCCAGAGATATAAATTTTTTTCGAAAGAAAACACAACATTTTCCGGGAAAACCTTGGCAGATTTTCTTGGCTAACGAACTTATCCAAGCCATTTGCAAAAGGAATTTATTCACCAAATTTAATCAAAATCGGCCCATTATTTTTTGAGTTATCGGTGTGATACATATATATATATATATATATATATATATATATATATATATATATATATATATATATATATATATATATATATATATATATATATATATATATATATATATATATATATATATATATATGTATATATTAACATATAAAAATTGAAACCGACCCCGGATATGTGTTCTGGGGGGCCTAATTAGCGCTCATTTGAAGAAATTTTTCAAAATTCAAAAGTCGAGATCTCCTCATTAGTGAATTTTTTTAAAGAAAATTCACTAAAAACGAAACGTCGGAAGTTGATTTTGATACCATTTTCAAATACTACTGATAAAAAGTGTTTTAAGCAAGTGAAGACCGTATTTGCATATTTTCAGAAAGGAAGAGGGCGGAGTTCAGATAAAAGTTGCCATACAGTGGCATCTTTCTCTGTTCTTCCACTCAACCTAGTCCAAAGTCACACTAAAAAGTAGACAGAGCTCTTATATAAGTAAGTACAAAAAAGTAATAATAATAATAATAACAGTTTATTAGGCTTATGTTACCGACTGAAGATCGTTGCTTGGTTAGTTCCTAATGAAGGAGTGTCATCGAGGCCTAGAAAATTACAGTACACTTTCTGAACGCACTTTTATTAGTAGTATTTGAAAATGGTATCAAAACCGAGTTCCGGCGTTTCGTTTTTGGAGAATCATCATTAATTTTGATTTTTCAAATGGGAGCCATACTGAACCTAAACGTTATTATGTTGGACTTCTTGAAACAATTTCACTTATGTATCACATGATGGGTCTCAATAATCAATTTACATCAACTTTTGATTAAATTCAACCCTTTTATCACGATGCATAAAAAAGGGTCGAACCTCAGACAAAAATATAGAACAAGAAGATAACAATGCAATAAAAATATTTTTGAGATAACGGCCTGCAGAAAGTTTCACCCAAAAAATCGCCATCTGGTGGCAAGAGTAAGAAAATAAAAAAACGTTACCTGAATTGTACTTGACAAAACCTTTCGAATGTTTTTCCCCAAGCTCTAGTTGCCATAGTTACCGACATATGAATGTCGCTCACCTAATGAATCACCCTGCATATATCGGCACCAATGCACTTTTTTAATCTGTTTTTACCGCTATTACATATCTTGTATGACGTACTATCAAGGCATGCTAGTTTTATTTGTGACCGCCAGAAAAAAGTGATCATCCCAAAACCCAATGTAAAATGACCATACCTCTTTCGAGATTGCTCTGCGCAAATGTTTATTTTTTTGACGTCAGAATCGAGATGCTCGTGAAAAGATAAACAAGTTTCCCCATTCGAGCCACATTGTAACTCCAATAGTAACGGAGATGACTATTGTCAACAATTCCCGGGAACAAGCATATCCAGATCTAGATATCTCTGCGACTATGCAGCATTGACTAGAACGTGTTAGCTTCATAAGATAGACAATCGAATTTGCAGTTCTACTAGCCGGGAAAATACCTAGCGTTCACTAAGAAAATTTAACTTCATATATATATATATATATATATATATATATATATATATATATATATATATATATATATATATATATATATATATATATCAGTAATTTGATTCGCAATCGTTTTTCTGACGTCAGCATCGAGATGCTTGTGAAAAGTTTAATAACTGTCTCCATTTGAACCACATTGTCGCTCCAATAATAACGGAGATAGCTATTCTAAACGATTCCCGTGAACACACTGTATAATAGGGTCGTAACTCAGATAAAAAATATGAAACAAAATTAAAGGTTTGAGGAAAAGTAAAAAGAAGATAACATTGTAACAAGAATATTTTGAGATAACAGCTTTCCCAAAGTTTCATCCAAAATCTCGTAGCAAGAATAAGAAAATAAAAAAATGTTTCCTGAATTACATTTGAAATAACTTTTACAATAGTTTGTTTTTCCGAAGCTCTAGTTGCCATAGTTACCGAGATATGAATGTCGGTTACCTAATGAATCACCCTGTATATCTCGTCTCCGATGCACTTTTGAAATCCTTTTTTACCACTGATACATATGTTGTATGAGGTACTATCAAAGCATGCTAGTTTTATTCGGAACCTCGGTGGTTGAGGGGTAAGAAGGTGTGCCTCTGAACCGAAGGGTACTGGGTTCGATTTCAGGGCACTCCTTTCACTTTTTCAGTACAAACTGTAACATTAACATCAACCGAGGTTTTGGCATTGTATTTGAGCAAGTTGAATGTCTGCACGTTCCGCCCTTCGAAGGAGCCGTCGGTCCCGTGTCCATGCGATGTTGGGCACCCTCCTTACAGAAAGGCAGGGGTTCGGCAACATTTCCAGGATAGTGAAGTGAAACTGCTCCCTGGCGTCGGTGATTGGCCATAGTCGCGGAAATAGGCCGACGTTAAAGAAACAAAACACACACACACACACATAGTTTTATTCGTGGCCACTAAAGGAAATGATCATCCCAAAATGACCATACCCCTTTGATAGTTTTTCTTCTTAAAACGCCAAAGTCGCGATTTGAAACGTCATAATTGACACCTTTTAGAGAATGAACCTGAAACGAAAACAGGTTATGTAGAATAAATGTCGTAAGAAGGGTGTTTTACAAACCTTCAACCGTCATTGTCCTTCATTTTGCTAAAATATTTGCAGAAAATTCATTTCAACTAGACCATTTCTCTGATGCTTGGCAGTAGTTTCAGTTATAGAGTTTATGGTTTAATAGTCTATAATCTTTAGCGAATTTTTGTAGGAAAAAAAATCGCTAATGATCGATTTAAAAATTTTGAAAAGATTTCTTCAAATGACCGCGTACTTGGTACCCTAGAACCCACATCCTAGATCAGCTTCAGTATTGTCTTCTATATATATATATATATATATATATATATATATATATATATATATATATATATATATATATATATATATATATATATATATATATATATATATATACACAGGATGGCGCATTTCTACGGTAAAGCTCAATATATCCATTATCATACATGATACGAGAAAAGATTATATAAGAGTTAATGCAAATGTTTTGCAACTTTTCACGTTTTTGCACATATCAAAAATTGTGATACGGCGTTTTTAGAAACATATAGCGTAGTCCAATGAAACTGACTCACTAAGAGAGGTTTTCGTTTATATTATTCGTAGAAAAAATCAAGATTCCGTATACAGAACGCTCTCAAATAGGGACTCAATTTGAAAAAATTCAAACTGTCGTAACTCAATTTTTTCGAATGAGATTCTTGTGTTCCAGAAATGAAGGACGTGTCCTCTGCTTCAACTTTTGTAAAACACTCCCTATACCTAAAGACCCTAGTTTTGGAAATATTTGCATTTATAGTAGCCTACCATAATACATGTGGGGATCAGTTATACACTTTTTTGTGAATTTTCTTTAAAAAATTCACTAATGAGGAGATCCCGACTTTTGAATTTTGAAAAAATATCTTCCAATGAGCGCTAATTAGGCCTGACATATCCGGTGCCAGTTTAAATTTTTATATGTTTATATATATATATATATATATATATATATATATATATATATATATATATATATATATATATATATATATATATATATATATATTTGGTGAGTCCCTTCCTTTTGCAAGTGGCTTGGGTAGGTTCGTTAACCAGGAAAATCAGCCCAGGTTTCCCGGAAAATTTGGTGTTTTCTTTCGGGAAAAATTTTATATCTTCGGAAATAACAAAGTGAGGCCACCCAATTTTGGCACGCATTAAACTAAATTACGTGTGAAAATTTAGCTCTGTAAGTTAAAAGCCAAAAAAGTAAAAGGCATTTAAAGAAAAATAAATTGGGGGTTTTCTCAAAACGTCAAAGTCGCGATTTAAAACGTCAAAATTTGCAACATTTAGGTAAAGAACCTGAAACTAATATGTAAAGAAAATGTGTCAAGAAGAATGTTTTACAAACCCAGAAGTCTTAGCTTCAACAGTCATTGTCCTTCATTTTACTAAAATATTTCCAGAAAATTCATTTTAAATAGATCCTTTCTCTGATGTTTTGGCAGTGGTTTTAGCTATAGAGTTTATCGTTTAATGGAATATAATTATTGTCGAATTTTCCGTTATGCAAGATACGAAAAAAATGTATACAGTAATTATAGGATGTCTTGAGATACATCTTAAAAAATTATTTCTACAATCACAGAGTGGCCTATAAGTCGTTGGTGATAAATATTTTCTTTTTTTTTCAAACACGCCTTCTGTTATTGATGTTATGCATTTTCAATCGAAATATAATACATGTTTGTAAGAAAAGAAACTCGGGACGCAGCAAATGAGTTATGGTAGCGAATTTTAATTAAATGTTTCAAATTTGAATAGCGCAATTTGCTATTAACCTACAAGGTTCGTTGGCCAAGAAAGCAGTTTTTTCAGGAACATTTTAAGTTTACTTTCGGAAGTTTTTGCACATTTTCAAACAATAGAGTTATTTTGATGAAACGTGGACCATTGTTTCTATTAT
The DNA here is from genome assembly GCA_964006375.1 of Tillus elongatus. NCBI lineage: Eukaryota > Metazoa > Arthropoda > Insecta > Coleoptera > Cleridae > Tillus > Tillus elongatus. The sequence goes on from OZ023263.1 coordinate 218,080,177, forward strand.
ATAGGTTATACTGCTTTCTTAAAAAAAAACACACATATTTGCTATTAAAAACATTTTAATGAAATCCAATACGGTAACGCACTTGCTGCGTCCAGACTTTTTCAGTTTTTTATTCAATTCTAATAACCGATCAGATTATGTGACTATTCAACGAATTTTCGAAGAAAAATACTAAAATATTTAAACCAACTTTGCCACAAAACAAAGGAATTAATTTTATAAGACAATCTAGTTGATAAATTGTTTTCACAAATGTCAAATAAAACTTCAAGGTGACAGGCTTCGTTCTTATTTCTGTCAGTTTGTGGCATGAAAATATGATTATCTTTTCGCTTATATTACTTCCACATCGTCAATACGTATGGAAGTATGGCATCGGCGACAAAAATTTCAGCAGATTTTTTTCGCTTAAACGTCGCAAAAAGTGTCAAAACATATAAAAACATGGTTTGGGAACGAAAATTTTTGTGTCTGTCGGTCTGTATGTCTGTTTGTTTCTAGCCACGATAACTTTAGAACGAATTGAGATATCGTCTTCAAATTTTGTATACAGTTAGCGCCTGACAAACGAACGGTTCGGATTCTTTTGGGTAGAATCGCTCCAGTGGGTAGGGGATGAATGGGGGATGAATTGGTGAAAATTGACATTTTTTCGTTAAAACTCGAGTAATATAAAGGTTTAGGGTTTGTTTATTAGAAAACTTTCAATTTCATCAAACAACCTGGTATTCTGTGCCGAAATTAAATTAGGGGTTAAATGTGTGGAGGTGGAATATCGGTTGTAGAAAGTTCAAGTTTTTTTTTTGGTGAAATGGCTTAAAATGTCTCAAAACATATAGAAAACTTGATTCTGGAACGAAATTTTTTTGTCCGTCGGTCGGCGAGTCTGTGGGCCTGTATGTTTTTTTTTGGATACAGGAGGGGGAAATGCTTATGCAGAAACCATTTACGGCCCCGTAGGTGCCGTGAGATATCGAGGTACTGTGAGACTGTACTCACTAAAACCCCCTCCCTGGGAGTACCGGACCTTAGTCTGTAACGTTGTAGTTTCAGTTAATAACAACGTTTTACTAAGTTAATAAGTGATTTATTTTAACAAAATCATTATTCATAGTTCATAAACCAGAATGACAAGAATGATAATTGCGTGTTGACAACGATAATAATAAATATGGCATATCGACAGGCTGAGAAACATAACTAGTGCCAACCAACCTGACATTAATACCAAATATAACTAAACAATAATATTCTTATGTTACATCTTCCCTTTTTACGGAGAACAAGAGAAATACCTAATTAAATATTACAATCCACACTTAATAAGAAACATGTTAACAATTGACCATAGATGCCTTTACAGATCCAGCCTCTGAACAGGTCTAACAACACGACCAGCTCTAGTAACAATACGATCATCACTTGAATTATTAACAGGCACTGACACTGGTACACGTGTTGATTTAGGACTTTGTTGCAAGTTATCTTGAACTACTGCTTCTGTTTTATCTTTGGTGTTTTGAGTAGAAACAATCTCGGTGGGATTCGGGATGCTTGCTTCTGTTTTATGGAGATGAGCTAGATTTCTGCAATAAGTCGAACCATCTTTAAGCGTGACATTGTAAGATCTTTCATTTAGGGTTTCATCAACCACTCCTTCTTTCCAATTTCGCTTACCAATTTGCATTCTGATCCGATCTCCTTTGTTTAACGGTTTTGTTGGTTTTGAACATTTATCGGCATACTTTTTCTGTTTGTTTCGAGCAAGTGATAAATTTACAGATACATTACGAACAACTTTAGGAGCCAATTGTTCGTTTGATATTGGAATTTGTGTTCTTGTAATTCTACTCATCAGTCTTTGAGCTGGTGAACCCAATTCTTCAGTTCGTGGGATATTTCTGTGATTTAATAAGGCAAGTTGCACGTCAGAGTTGTCAAGCTCACATTTTCTTAAGATTGATTTCGCAATGGCAACGCTTTTCTCTGCTAAGCCATTTGCACGTGGAAATCGAGGGCTTGAAGTAATGTGGTTGAAACCCCAAATTTTTGTAAACTTCTTAAATTCTTGAGAACAATACTGTGGACCATTGTCTGATTCGAAAACTTCCGGAATTCCATGCACTGAAAACCAGTCTTTTAAGTGTTTGATGATTTCTTGGGACGTTAAATTTTTAAGTCGTTTGAAGTCTAAATAACCGGAGTAACTATCAGTTATCACTATATAGTCACGATTAGAGTATGTAAACAAATCACTTGCGACTATTTGCCATGGCAAGTCTGGAATGGGTTTCGTCAAAATTGGTTGTTTTGAATTTGAACTTTGAGTCTGCTGACAAATACTGCACTTATTTACAAAGTTAGAAATATCTTCATGCATCCCTCTCCAATACAGTAGTTGTCTGGCTCTTCTTAAGCTGCTTTGAATTCCAAAATGACCAGCATGTATTTGTTTCAACATGTGGTGAATTTTTGACTGAGGAATTATGATTCGGTCATTCTTAAAAATTAGATTGTTGTAAATTGAGAGTTCTTCTCGAAAATTGAAATAGTGGCGAATAGTTTGTGGTAACTCCTTGATGCTATCTGGCCAACCATTTAGAATAAATCTCTTGAGAATTTTCAACTCTTCATCAGCTTCTGTAGCTGTTGTGATTTCAGATTGCGCAGTCTCAGACATGGCTAAGGCAATTACTACTTCCTCTTCATCTTTTTCTTCTTTGGTCACGATTTCTTGATTATTACAGTCACGGCTTAAAGCATCTGCAATAGGAATGTCACTTCCTTTGACATATTTTACTTCTGGCCTATAAGATGTTAGTTCGAGTAATATTTTTTGAAGTCTAGGAGGAGCACTTTGAATTGGTTTCTTGAAAATTGTTTCCAAAGGCTTATGGTCTGTTTCTACTAATAGCTTTTTGCCATAGATGTATTCGTGGAATTTTTTACACCCAAATTTGATAGCCACTGCTTCTTTTTCAATTTGTGGGTAATTCTGTTGGGCTGGCGTTAGTGCTTTCGATGCATAAGCAACTGGTTGATTTTCTTGCATTAAGACAGCTCCCAAACTATATGAACTTGCGTCTACTGACAGCGTTACGTCTTTATTTACATCATAGAACTTTAGGACTGGCGGCGAAGTTAGAAGTTCTTTAATTTTCTTGACTGCTACTTCTTGTTCCTGTTCCCAGTGCCATACGACATCTTTTTTTAATAATTCACGTAGTGGTTGCGTAATTTCTGACAGATTTGGAATAAACTTGATTAGATAGGTTACCATACCTAACAGTCTTTGAAGTTGTTTCTTATTTTCAGGAGTCTTCATTGTTTTAATCGCTGAAATCTTCTCAGGATCACTTTCAAGTCCTGTTTCTGTTATCACGTGACCCAGAAAATTGATTTTCTTCACTTCAAATTTGCATTTCTCTTTGTTGAGCTTTAATCCAGAATCTTGAATAACTTGTAATACTTTTTCAGTTATTTTTCTTAACTCTTCTTTGGATTTGGCATAAATTAAAATATCATCCATAGAGCATTCTACGTTTGAAATGTCCTTTAATAAATCAGACATGATTTTCTGAAATAGTTCTGGTGCTGAAGCGAGGCCAAATGGTAATCTTTTACATGAATATCTTCCCCATGGCGTTGCGAATGTCAAATACTGTTGGGTGCGCTTTGTAACTTTGATTTGCCAGAATCCTCTCTTACAATCTAACAATGTAAAATACTTTGAGTCCTTTAATTTAGCTGCAATTTCTTCCACTGTTGTTAAGGGAAACCTTCTTCTTAAAATATTTTTATTGACATCAGTCGGATCAAGGCAAAGTCTGATTTTATTATTTTTCTTGACAATAACCATTGGGCTGACCACTGGTGTTGGCTCACTGACTGGTTCGATCACATCCATTTTAACCATTGCATCCAGTTCACGTTTAACATCCTTATGAAGTGAATGTGGTATTTTTCGAGGGGCCCTGATGTGGAAATTAGGATTTTCTACCAAATCAATATCATATTCAAAATTTTTGAGGCAACCCAGTCCTTTAAACAGATTCTCATTTGACTGTATGGAAATTGTTTGTACTCTTTGAATAAGGCCCAGTTTAGTAGAAGATTCTCTTCCTAGAATCGCAGGAACTTTCTTATCAACAATTTTGAAGTTAACAATTGCAGTTTGATTTTTAATAGTTGCTTCCAGATCGACTTCTCCCACAACTTGAAGTTTATTGTCGCCAAATGCTATGAGTCTTTTCACTTTCGATGGTTTCAACTCTTCATTAAAATACTTGACTATTTTCCAAGGCAAGACGTTACAATTAGCACATGAGTCTAGATAAATATGGAATTTTTTACTTTTAATTTCAATAATTTCAGTCCATCTATCTTCATCTAGTTCTGTGTTCAATGAATTTATGAACAGTTCTTCATCACTGCTTGATTCTTCATTCTCTACAGCGTTAACTTTCTTTTCTTGCTTCTTGTTGACTTTTGATTTTGTTTTAGCCCAACACTGTGATGCAAAATGACCTTTTTTGGAGCAGTTGTCACAACTTTTATTGAATGCTGGACAATTTTGTCGTCGGTGTTTTTTTCCGCATCTTTTACAATCGAATTCTTCAGTCGTAACTTTGTTTTGCACGATTTTGTGTCTTGCTTCAGTTTTGAATTTATTAACTGTAATATCTTCACTTTTCAACTCAGCTAGCTGCTTTGTAGCTTGCTCACTAGCTCTACATATTGACAAACATTTATTCAACGTTAAGTTTTCTTCCGCAAACAACCTTTCTCGCACTTTATCGGAACGTATTCCAATTACAAGTTTATCCATTATCAAGCTATCATGAAGTGCTTGAAAATCACACGTTTTAGCTAAATTTCTGACCTTTGTCACGAATTCATCAAAGGATTCACCTTGTTCTTGACAAGCTTTATTGAATTTGTATCTTTCAAAAGCGATATTTGTTTTCGGTATGAAATGAGAATTGAACTTATCTTTCAATGTAGCTAAATCCTTTTGTGCCGCTGTCGTAAGATTGAAGCTGTTAAACACTGGGACGGCGTCTGATCCTAATGTTGCCATAAAAGTTGCAGCTTGAATTTCAGGTGCTTTTTTCCCCAATTGCGTAGCTGTAGCATACCACTCAAATTGCTGTAGCCATTGTTTCCAAGCGATAGAGAGATTTTCAGCCCCAAAATTGAACGCTTTCGGCGGTCGGACTCCCACGCTAGCCCTAGCAGCTCCTTCTTCGTCACTTGGCATTTTCTTTGCTGGTTATTTGAGATGAACAATGAACCACACCTGACACCATGTAACGTTGTAGTTTCAGTTAATAACAACGTTTTACTAAGTTAATAAGTGATTTATTTTAACAAAATCATTATTCATAGTTCATAAACCAGAATGACAAGAATGATAATTGCGTGTTGACAACGATAATAATAAATATGGCATATCGACAGGCTGAGAAACATAACTAGTGCCAACCAACCTGACATTAATACCAAATATAACTAAACAATAATATTCTTATGTTACATAGTCCATACCTCCGTCGGAAAGATTTACACACAATGACTTTTTGGGTATGAATGTTTTCATTCTGTTTTTTGCCGCGGGGGCGTTAGCGGGTAAGTATAAGCTTTGGACGCTTATGCTTATGTGGAAGTTGCTCGTCGTAGTCGGTGGCACTACGGAGAAGAGCATTTGGGTGAGAAGCGGCTTTTGCGAACTGAGTTGTTGATAGTTGAGTTATAAACTCAAGTATCGAAGGTATTTCCAGATCAGAGTGAATCTGACCCTTTCGGACAAACGATGGTGCTCCGGTAACCATTCTCAGAATTTTGTTCTGGATGATTTGAAGGGTCTTGATGTGTGTTGCGGCCGCGGTGGCCCATGCAGGTGATGCATAGGTCAAAGCTGGCCGGATAATGACTTTGTACATGAGCAACTTATTGTTCATGGACAATTTAGAATTTCTATTTAGAAGTGGGAACAGCTTCGAGATGAACATCGAGGCTTTTTTTCGGGCGTGATCGACATGGGGGCGCCATGTTAAGTGTTTGTCGAGGAAAACCCCGAGGTATTTGGCGGAATCTTGCCAGGGAATTAGACGGTTGTCTAATGAAACGTGTCCGTGAGGTGTGTGTCTTCTCTTGGAAAGTAGGACATCTGAACATTTATCGGGGTTTATGGCTAGAAGGGATTTCCTATACCATGCTTGCAGCTCGACTACGGCGGTCTGAAGTCGTTCGGTTATTATCCACGGCTGAGTGGAGCTGCTGAGGATGGTAGTGTCGTCTGCGTACAGTGCGTATATCACGTTTAGGGGGGCTGTCGGAATGTCTGAGAAAAATATATTGTACAGCAGAGGGGAGATAGCAGAACCCTGCCGTGGCTGGGTACGTTCTAGATCTGGCTCCCAGATGTTTGACCTGGTACTTCCTCTGTTGTAGGTATGACCTGATTAGCAGAATCAGAGGGAGAGGATAATTAAATGATATAAGTTTGTTTAGGAGGCCCGCATGCCAAACCCTATCGAAGACTTGAGCAATGTCAAGAAATATTACACCCGATTTGACTTTATTAAATCCTTCGGTGATGTTTCTCACCACACGAAGGACTTCGTCTGTGGTGGAGTGCTAGTCTCTGAAACCGAATTGCTCATCCGGGAGGATATGATTTTCTGAGGTGAAAGAAGCTAGCCTTTTCTGAATCAGTTTTTCGGCGATTTTGCCGATGACTGATAGCAGGCTAATGGGTCTGTAGTTCTGAGGGAACAGCGGATCTTTGCTGAGTTTCGGGATGTTGATAATGTCGGCAAGTTTCCACATGGAAGGAAAATGTTGAAATCGCAGCATGGCATTCATAATCGTAACTAGGAATACCACGGCTTTGCGGGGGAGGTTTTTCAGGGCTACGTTGGAGATTCCATCGTATCCCGGAGCTTTCCTATTTTTTAATGATTTGATTATTTGGGAAACTTCTTCGAAAGTTGTGGGCCCTATAGTTGTGTCTGGGGTGGCACGAAGCGCACTCCTGGCGTAGCGGTGCGTTCTTGCTACGTGCGACAGATCAACGTTGTTATAATTCGGGCTGAATTGCAACTCCAGATGATCTGCGAATGCAGTAGATTTCTCCGCATCCGTGTGTATATGACACCGTTACGGCCGTGAAGCGGGGATATCGGAAGTTTTTATCTGTCGGCCTGTATGTCTGTCTGTTAGTAGGCACAATAACTTTCGAACGAAATGAAATATCATCTTCAAATTTGGTATCCAGTTAGCACCCAACAAAGCAATGCTTTGAATTGTTTTTGGGTAAGATTGCTTCATGGGGTAGTGGATAAATGAGGGGTTATTTGGTGAAAATTGACATTTTTTGTTTAAACTCGAGTAATATGACGTTTCAAAAGTTTATGGGTGCAGGAATATGAATATTTTCTTTGTGGTCAAGTCATGAACCCTAAACTCAGCTCATGATATTGTCTTACTAAAGAGATTAGATTATCACAACTATGTGGACGTTATGATTCAATTTGCACTACTATTTTTCTTTATTTCCACTGGTTAAATTTCCGTGGAAAGTTCAAAAAATAACTTTTTAACATTTTATCTTTTTTTTCACTTTACTTGCAGATTAAGTACCTATATCATTTGAGTATGATGCAAATTTTCGTGTAAATAATATTTAGTCAGTTTTCGCAGAATGTGTTTCCCTAGAAATGAAAATTATTCGGAGAAAAAATATTCTCGGAAAAACTGATTTGATCGCGCTAGCCAACGAACTCATCCAAGCTACTTACACATAGAAGGTACCTACCAAATTTATAACTTTTCGATCATATAATGAATTCGTTAACTTAGTAAAGAAGCCTTAAAAGACCTTTATGAAAGCACGCTAACATAACACGCTTGCTGCGTTCAGACTTTTTTTAACTCAGGGCTAGACTAAGAATTCGATGGTTAATCACTTTAAATAAGCCGGTTATTGTCCGAAACCGACAAAACTGATGTTTAATGTAACACAATAATTAGAGCGACTAGTTGAGTCTGGGTCTTTGCACCTTTACCACGGATACGTCTAATTATTTAATCCTCATGGTTAAGGTCACATTTGTAATATTGACTAAACACTCTACTTTATTAAAATTCATTGGTTATGGCTGTCCCATGTTACTAAAACAGTGCAATAATTCATATACATCGCGGAACAGCTAAATGAAACGAATTTAGTATATCATTATTGTGCATACTTATAAAAAAATCCCCGGAAACCTGAACTTTAGATTACACAATGACCTCCTGCAACAATAAAACTTCACCCCTACATTCAACGCTTCTCGAGGGTTGGGTATCGGGTTGAATTACAATTTTTAGTGAAATTTCTTTTAAAAATTCACTAATGAGGAGATCCCGACTTTTGAATTTTGAAAAAAATTCTTCAAATGAGCGCTACTAGGCCCCTTAGAACACATCTCCGGGGTCAGTTTCAATTTTTAAATTATATATATATATATATATATATATATATATATATATATATATATATATATATATATATATATATATATATATATATATATATATATATATATATATATATAGTTACAAAGCACTTTAATAGACGTAGGTGCGGTGTTGCCACATCTCCAGAATTTCCCCAACATCTGGGAATTTTTGCACAATCTGGCAACACCGCCTCCCCACCCCCCTGGGGGTGCCTGGGGTGACCCCCCTCAGGCGAAGTCTCAACCCTCTAGGACCAGAAATAACGAAGTTACCAACTTGTACCCCGTCGGAACGGATAACTGAGGTCTGCACATTCCGAACACCCTGTATATACACCCTGTACGCGCAGAGAACCCTTACACCCTGTATACGCAGAGAGATCTTATATTACGAGAAACACTTCTTGTGTAACATAGGAGTGATGACCACATTTGGATCATCCTGTATATACATCCCCTGTATACACACGGGACCGATCTGTATTCACAGAACCTTCTAGTAAAAGAAGGTCCTGGAAAATTCTGGAATGGAACGCTCCAGAAAGTGGTGGAAGGTACGGCGAGTATATAAAGACGAAAGCAAGCCAGGACAGTTCAGTTCAGTAAGATAATGTGGTAGTGACTTGAAGAAGAAGTGTAAAGTGTTAAGAGAGTAGTGACTGTAGTACCAGATTAGTGACTTTTGTTGAGAGTAGTAATTGTAAGGCCAGTAAATGAAGTGTTTTGTGAGAGAGACATTCTAGAAATTTTATTGTATCCATATTTAGAGTGTAAATAAAGTTGTTTTGTTAAAATTAAAAGTCTCACTTATCCAGAACCCGGAGAAAACGCAACAATTTGGTGTCAGAAGTGGGATAAGTGAGTGAAGAAGTGGACAATTAAGCTAGTTGTAAATGGTAAACACCAGATCGACTGACTACGACAAGATGGCTGAAATCAAAGAGTTGATGGACTTACTGAAAAGACAACGCGAAGAAGACGAACAACGGCGACAAGAAGATGAAAGAAGACGACGCGAAGAAGACGAACAGCGGCGACAATAAGATGAAAGAAGACGACAAGAGGAAGAACAGAGGCGCCTTGAAGATAAAGAAGAACTCAAGAAGCAACGCGAAGAAGACGAAAAACGGCGACAAGAAGATAAAGAAGACCTCAAGAGGCAACGTGAAGAAGACGAACAACTGCGACAAGAAGATGAAAGAAGGCGGCGCGAAGAAGAAGAGAGAAGACGACAAGAGGAGGAACAGAGGCGTCTTGAAGACAAAGAAGACATCCGAAGTATGTTCCATGATATGAGAGTCGATGTAAAAGAAGAAATTGAACAGATCAACGAACAAATAGAAAATGTGGACAGGAAAGTAAATAATGTAACAGAGGATTTGAATAAACGATGGGAAGAAGTTGAAGGATTGAAAGAACAAATGAAGATGATTATGAAAGGCACAGAAATGAGACATAGAGAACTGACAGAACAGGTGATGGGCCAGACTGATAGAACTCAACCAAGAGGAGTTACTGGAATGTCCCCAGTTCAAAATCGGCCGGAAGAAGATATGCCAATCGTGCAGCAGCGTCATGGAACCTTGAAGCCGCCGACTTTTGACGGAGAAACATCGTGGCCCATGTACAGGAGGCAGTTTGAGGCGGCAGCTCTCAGCAATGGGTGGAGCGAACAACAGGCAGCAACTGCTCTAATTCTCTCGCTTCGAGGTAAAGCCCTAGAAATCCTCCAGAACATCCCGGAGTCGAAACAGCAAAACTACTTAACAGTGATACAGGCCCTAGATTTGAGATATGGTAACAAGTACATGAGCCAGGTCTACCAGACACAACTAAAGTCAAGGGTCCAGAAGCCAAATGAGACGCTGCAAGAATTTAGTGCCGAAGTGGAGAAACTTGTGCGACTGGCATATCCCCAAGCCCCAGAAGAATTTGTCTACCAGATCACCGTCCAGACCTTCATCGATGGGGTACTTGACAACGAGATGCAACAATCTTTGAGGCTCGGAAGGTTTAAAACACTTACAGACTGCGTCATTTATGGTTTGGAATTTGAAGCAGCCAAGAATGCATCTCAACCTCGCCGAAACAGGCTGCGCGAAGTGAAGGAGATAGAGGACCATGCAGACACGACAGAGGAACTAAGGCGAGAAATCAAGTTGATGAAGGAAGCCATAAGCAAGCTCACTGCAACGGTTGGAGCACGTAGGACGAAAGCAGATTGGTCAGACATAGAATGCTACAAGTGTGGTAGGAAAGGACACATAAGTAGGCAGTGCTTACAAACCCAACAGGTGGCTCGCAGAAGACAAGAATATACCAACAGGGAGCGCCATCAGGGAAAACGACCTGACGCCAGTGTAGGTGGGCGACACGTGGCATGCGAGACCCAAGGCCTCAAGGTCAGGGTCTCCACTATCCGACGCTACCGCGAGAGCCTCGTTATACCTGGCAGCATAGACGGAAGACAATGCAGTTTCACCATCGATACTGGTGCTACTAGATCCGTTGTACGTCCAGACATGTTGCCAAACAGGTCGGCACTCACGACCAACAAACAGCCTGTGTTGGAGACGGCAAAAGGAGATAGGATACCTGTGCATGGAGAGGCCACTGTTTTCATTAGGCTGGGCAGTACTGAGCTACAGGTAAGGGCTGTCGTCGCAGAAATCGTCGACGAATTTATTCTGGGCCTGGATTTAATGGAAGATTTCGATGTCCTGTCAGTAGACTTCCAGAATAAGATCTTGAAAATCGGTAACGAAGAGTTGTATTTATCTCCAACAGCAGGCGAAGCTAATCCCAGGGTGAGACTTATTGTCGACGAGGATACACGGATTCCTGGTAACAGTGAGAAGATTGTCAGAGCCAGACTAGAGAAGAAACTTGATGGTATGTCTGCTCTCATAGCGGAGCCCCTAAAAGATAGACATGATGGTGCCCTCGTCGCACGATGCTTAGTAGACCCGAAGAGGACAATACCCATAAGAGTGGCTAACGTGCAAACTAACAGGGTCACATTGAAGAAAGGTGAGGTTATCGCCACTTGCGAGCCCATTGACCGAGTGACGTTGTCAAGAAAGGTGACACCCACGGCATTAGACAGAAGACTGCCAGTAGAAATGGTAGAGCGGTTCAAGAATTCTTGGGGCCAATTGAACGACATGGAGATGGAAATGGCCCTGAAGTTCGTATTGGAGGAGGCCGATATTTTCGCTCAAGATAAAATCACAGGTCGTACGAGTCTAGTGCAACACAGAATTAATACTGGCGACGCAAGACCAATTAGACAGCCGCCGAGAAGACTGCCTTTTGCCAAGCAATCAGAAATCAAGGCGATGGTTAACGAAATGCTGGAAGATGGTGTGATTGAGGAGTCTAATAGTCCTTGGTCGTCCCCAGTAGTTTTGGTTACCAAGAAAGACGGCACTATGAGATTTTGCGTGGACTATAGGAAGCTGAATGATGTCACCAAGAAAGACAGTTATCCCCTGCCCCGGATCGACGACACTTTGAACACTTTGGCCGGATCAAAGTGGTTCTCTACATTAGACCTGAAAAGTGGCTACTGGCAAGTAGAACTCCATAAAGACGATAAGGAGAAGACTGCTTTTTCAACCGGGAATGGGTTGTACCAATTCAAGGTCATGCCATTCGGCTTATGTAATGCTCCTGCCACCTTCGAGCGACTAATGGAGTTAGTGCTGAGAGGACTTACATGGGAAACATGCCTGGTGTATCTCGACGATGTCATGGTGATTGGAAGGACTTTCGATGAACACCTGTCGAATCTGAAGCAGGTTTTCTCCAGGCTGAGAGGTGCCAATCTGCAACTTAATCCCAAGAAATGCGTCCTCTTCCAGAAGAAAGTGAGTTTCCTCGGACATGTCGTTTCTGAGAAAGGGATAGAAACTGATCCAGAGAAAATAAAGGCAGTAAGAGACTGGCCTGTGCCGAGGAACAAACATGAGGTCAGAAGTTTTCTGGGACTTTGCAGCTACTACCAACGCTTTGTGAAGTACTTCAGCAGCATTGCGAAACCTCTGCATAGCCTGACTGAAAATAAGGTCGAGTTCATCTGGTCACCAGATTGCCAAGAATCTTTTAGAGAACTCAAACATCGTCTTCTCACTGCTCCTATACTGGCTTATCCCCAGGACGAAGGACTGTTCATACTGGACACCGATGCTTCCCAGTATGGCATTGGGGCAGTACTCTCGCAGCTCCAAGCCGGAGAAGAAGTTGTGATAGGCTACTTCAGCAAAACGTTCGGAAAAGCAGAAAGGAATTACTGTGTAACCCGGAAAGAACTGCTGGCAGTTGTAAGATCCATCGAACATTTCCACAGCTTCCTGTATGGAAGAACATTCCGCGTGAGGTCGGATCACTCTGCTCTGCAATGGCTTCTGAACTTTAGAAATCCCGAAGGACAGATAGCCCGATGGATAGAGAAACTGCAGAGCTACGACTTCCGGATTGAACATCGAAAAGGAAGAAGTCACGCCAATGCAGACAGCCTGTCGAGAAGACCATGTTCAGTGCATGAATGTAAATTTTGCGAGCGACAAGAGAACAAAGAGATCGACAAAGTAACTCATCAGATCAAACAACTGGTGGCAGGACAGGAGAATAACACCGATCTAGACGTAAATCTTGAATACATCAGAGACGCACAGAAGACAGATCCAGACTTGAAAAATATTAGAGAATGGCTACAAAAGGGGAAAAGACCTGAGTGGCACGATGTGTCCCGGTTTGGGGCGGAGGTTAAAGGCTACTGGCTACAATGGGACTCATTGTGTCTAAAGAATGACATGATCACTCGAAAATGGGAAACTGCCGATGGTAGAGACTGTATATACCAGACCGTTGTGCCAAGTGAGTGCATAAGCAGTGTTCTTCAAGAGTTACACAATAGTAGAAGTGGAGGCCACTTTGGAGTCAACAGGACTCTTGCCAGAGTGAGAGACCGCTTCTATTGGATAAACTGCCGAAGGAGCGTGGAAGAATGGTGCAAAAGATGTGACCAATGTGCTTCAAAGAAAGGACCAAAGACCCGAACCAGAGGAAAAATGATGCAGTACATCTCAGGTACACCGTGGGAGAGAGTTGCCGTAGACATCGCAGGACCTTTTCCCATCACGGAGTCTGGGAACAGATACATAATGGTGGCGATGGACTACTTCTCGAAATGGCCTGAAGTTGCGCCGATCCCCAACCAAGAGGCAACGACCGTAGCAGAAGCCCTGATGGAAAATGTCATATCACGGCATGGCGTACCCTTGGAGATTCACACCGACCAGGGCCGGAATTTCGAATCAGAGGTCTGGAAGAGCCTAATGGACTTGCTAGGCATAAAGAAAACGAGAACAACGCCACTCCACCCTCAATCAGACGGCATGGTAGAACGGCATAACAGGACCATCAATCAGTATCTTGCTATGTTTGTCGACGAGAATCAGAGAACCTGGGACAAGCTGATACCTCTGTTCCTCCTAGCTTACAGAAGCTCTCAGCATGAATCTACCGGCTACACTCCATCCATGATGTTGACCGGCAGAGAGATGCGGTTACCAATCGACATGACGAGACCACCACCGAACGAGGACATAGCGGACCTAGCTACGTTACCTGAGTATGTCGCCGACCTAGAAGGAGAACTGCGCACTATACACAGATGTGTCAGAGACAGGCTCCTCTTAAGCAGTGACCGGATGAAGATGCGCTTGGACCGCAGAGCAACACCCCATACATTCAAGGAAGGTGATGCAGTGTGGCTGTACCAACCAACAAGGAGAAAGGGCCTCAGTCCCAAACTTCAGAAACCATGGGAAGGGCCATACTTGGTGACTAAGAAAATTAACGACCTAGTCTACAGAATCCAGCTGTCTCCAAGAACTAAACCCAAAGTTGTTCACATAGAGAGGTTGAGTCCCTATCGGGGCAACGAACCCCCAAGTTGGCGGCCGGTAAATACTGTTCGGGACGAACAGTCTTAAGGAGGGGGGCAGTGTTACAAAGCACTTTAATAGACGTAGGTGCGGTGTTGCCACATCTCCAGAATTTCCCCAACATCTGGGAATTTTTGCACAATCTGGCAACACCGCCTCCCCACCCCCCTGGGGGTGCCTGGGGTGACCCCCCTCAGGCGAAGTCTCAACCCTCTAGGACCAGAAATAACGAAGTTACCAACTTGTACCCCGTCGGAACGGATAACTGAGGTCTGCACATTCCGAACACCCTGTATATACACCCTGTACGCGCAGAGAACCCTTACACCCTGTATACGCAGAGAGATCTTATATTACGAGGAACACTTCTTGTGTAACATAGGAGTGATGACCACATTTGGATCATCCTGTATATACATCCCCCTGTATACACACGGGACCGATCTGTATTCACAGAACCTTCTAGTAAAAGAAGGTCCTGGAAAATTCTGGAATGGAACGCTCCAGAAAGTGGTGGAAGGTACGGCGAGTATATAAAGACGAAAGCAAGCCAGGACAGTTCAGTTCAGTAAGATAATGTGGTAGTGACTTGAAGAAGCAGTGTAAAGTGTTAAGAGAGTAGTGACTGTAGTACCAGATTAGTGACTTTTGTTGAGAGTAGTAATTGTAAGGCCAGTAAATGAAGTGTTTTGTGAGAGAGACATTCTAGAAATTTTATTGTATCCATATTTAGAGTGTAAATAAAGTTGTTTTGTTAAAATTAAAAGTCTCACTTATCCAGAACCCGGAGAAAACGCAACAATATATATATATATATATATATATATATATATATATATATATATATATATATATATATATATATATATATATATATATACCCAGACAGCATAGACACATTCTGAGAATATACCAGGAATGTTTGGAAAGAATATTCAAACATCCCCAGAACATTCTCACAAGGTACAATATATATTCATAGAACATTCTATGAACATGAGAATTGGATAGATTCTGTCATACTAATAAGGTTCTTAGAATGTTATTTATAATAATCTTAGGAGCTCCCAGTATCTTCTGAAAATGTTTCACGAACATTCAATGAATCTTCTCAAAATGTTCATACATATACTCATGGGAACATTGCGTTTAAAAAAAAAGATATACAGGGTGTTTCGCATAAGAAACGACGCAGGGGCATGTAGGGTAACCTAAAATATGGTGATTTAACGCAACTTAATCCTATACTAAGGTGCATCCCTAAGAAGTTATAGGCCTTCAAAGTGGGGTTTTAAATTTCGAAAATAAATCAATATCTCAGTAATACTCCAACTTAAAAAACCAAATTTGGTACACGTTTTGGGTGTACCAAGAGCATTATTCGTTGGTGAGTAGAGTTCAATCGAAGCATTTCAAAGGGTTGAATAGTGGTGATGCACCCATAAAATGTGACTGAATTTCTTAACTTATTGGCGGATCTAAAAAATTATTATTTCGTTTTATGGGGAAGTAAATTATAAAACTTTTTTACTCATGTTATTTTTCAAAGAACGTTTGTCGTTTTTAAGAAAAACCCGAATAACTAAAGACACATATATTATTAATGTTACTTAAAATCATCAAAAATTCAATAAGATGCCTGTGAAATTACCATGTTGAAGAATTTCTATAACTTATCGATAGCAATTTTTTATTTCTGTTGTTTGAGTTGTCTGTTTTATAATAAATTATACTTATTCACACTTTTTTCCTGATTGTCAAATTTGACCTATACATAAGTTTATTGGCAAATATTTAATTTTCGATGATTTTTAGTAAGATTGATTAAATATGTTCCTTTACTTATTCGTGTTTTTCTTGAAAACAACAAAGTTTTTTGAAAATAACAGGAGTAACAAAGTTTTAGATCTAAGTTCCTCATTAAATTAAATATGTTCTTAAATCTACCAATCTGTTAAAAAATTGTGACATTTTAAGGGTGCATCACCCCTAATAAACCCTTTCCAATGCCTTAATTGAACTATACTTACCATTGATTAATGCTCTTGGTACACTCAAAACGGGTGCTAAACTTGGTTTTTCTAAGTTAAAGGATTACAGAGATATTGATTTTTTTCGAAATTTGAAACCCCACTGAAGGCCTATAACTTCTCAGGGGTGGCACTTAATATAGGGGTAAGTTGCAATTATACAATGTAGGTGTACCTAATTAGTAAGATGATCCAGTTTCAAGCAAAATTGACGAACCCATCATGTGTGTGAACTACAGGACATGCTTTAAAACTTGTTTCTTTACTAGGTGCGTCTTAGTTCTTGATAACCTCACACCATGTCTTAGTTGCTTCTGTACCCTGGATATATGTTGTTTGCAATTGTACAGTTCTCCGTATTCACGTTACATTATTATTTTTAAATAATTATGTTAGAATATCACCTTATACAACGTTGACCACAGACCATTCATTTTGACATTACTTTTTATTTACGTATAGCGTCCATCTTGCCATCTCCTTTCCCGACGGCATGGACATGCGCTCTATGCCTAAAGAATGGATTGCCTAAATATACAATTTCGGATGTGTTTACCATAGGCAGGTAACAGAATCAAACATGCAAAATAGTTACATTTATAATTCTCACCACTATACCGAAATCATCATCTATCTTTTTCATTAAATTTTAAAGTTATATAATATTATAAGGACATCTCAAGCACATTCTGAGCGAATATTCAGTATAATAATCTATTAAAATATTCTCAGTATATTGATGAAGAATTTTCTTAGGATGTGATTGAATGAATGTACTAAGAATGTTCAAGATTGACGTTTGAAATTCCATAAATGTTATTAGAACATTCCGAAACAAATATTCTGAAAAAAGAATGTTCTCGCATTGTGAGAACATCTTCTGCAGTAATTGGTGGGAATCTGCTTAATATGTAGTCAGAAGAAGTAATCAATTTTCGACAAGTCTGGAGATCTAGGTGGGCAACTAATGGGGCCGCCACGACCTGTCCATTGGTCTGGAAATTCTCGATTCAAGTAACTCCGAACAGTAAGTGCGGAATGTGGTGGAGCACCGTTGTGCTGGAACAACAAATCTTCAGGCAGAATTTGTGGAACATTTTGTAGAAGTGGAGGCAAGTGATTTTGTAAGATGAACAAATACTGCTCACCATTCAAATGCCCATTGCAGAAGTGAAGTCCAATGATGAAGTCGCCCACAATACCTCCCCAAACATTCATCCATTGACGTTGTCCATCGACATGTCTCACAATTTTTGGGTTTTCGGTCGCATAATGATGCAAATTATGTCTATTTGGACTACCTCTTTGTGTGAAAGTTGCTTCGTCAATAAAAAGTACTTGTTAAAAAAAATTAATTTGTTGCTTCTTTTCCCAGAGCCCATTCGCAAAATGTCCTTCGATTTGCCAAATCCGGATGCAATAATTGTTGATGAAAGTATATGTGATAGTCATGCAATTTACTCTTCTTGATAATTTTGTTGATTGTAGAGCGAGGTATATCGGTTCTCTTCGATATCATTCTTGAACTAGTAGTTGGTTCTGCTACTAGCGATAGCAAAACATTTAACTCGTCATCATGACTTGTGCGTTTCGTTCTCTCACTTTTTTCACATGACACATTTCCTGTTTTAATAAACCTCTCTTTGAGTTTTCTCAATCTTCTCACTGAATGTTGTTTTATATTGGGGTATCTTTGCGCATACATGCGCTGTGTTAATAAGCAATTTTGTTCATATGATCCCATAACAACGGCCATGTCAACAAGTTCATTTCTTTCAAAATTCATGTCGATGCGAATGACAGCACTTGAATCACAGGTGACAATTATTTAACGTCAGTGACAACGGCTGTCATATGTTTTCACATTACGCATGCTTGCTAAGCCTACTTAAAAAATAATTATCAAAATTCGCCTGTGTGAACCGAAAAAGTAAGAATAATTGTGAAAATATTGATTTTAAATGAAAGAAAAAATGCTATTTGAATGTCCTCAATTTGAAAATTGTGTAATGAACACCCTGTGTGATATGCACAATATTTAGCCAATGTATCCTCCAACTACAACTGTCAGCTACATAATGGCAAAATTTTTCATCTTCATTCATCATGGTACTCATATAACCAATAAATGTGTTTGACTTTGTTTTGACCAAAATTTTCACATTTTATTGCATATGGCAACGCCGCACAGTGGGTTAGAGGCGGAAAAAATATATATTTATTATATATGTCATATAAGTCATATTGTCTTCTTTTTGTGTTCTTAGAGAGTGAATGTGATATATTTTAGCTATTATATATTCAAATTCACTTTCAATTGACATAACTTTATGTGTTCAAAGTTACCTAAAAATCGTCCTTAAAAAAATCTGGAAATGCTTTCAAGTTCAACGTTTTAATTTTTATATAAGAAATGGCTTAATGGGTTTCAGTATTTTTTACAAGTAAGTAGGGACTTTACTTCATATATATATATATATATATATATATATATATATATATATATATATATATATATATATATATATATATATATATATATATATATATATATATAATAAATTAGTAAAAGTTATATAAAAGAGAGTCATGTCAAATTTGGCAAGGTTCTACTATGAACCTTTTTTTAGGGCTCATAAAGTCTTAGAATTTTAACTACCAGCTACATGGACCTACATGTTCTGACCAGTTTAATTATTTTATCTGTACTTTGACCTAAGTGATACGGCAGAAATCAGCTGCGTATATCTGCGGATAAATACATAGTTGGCGGTGCTTCTTGTTGCTGTGGCATCGGGCGTTATAACAAAACCATGATTGACTTGGTATTTCACCCTGTATAACATATAATAATAATAAGCATGGAAATTTGACTTTCCTGTATATATATATATATATATATATATATATATATATATATATATATATATATATATATATATATATAACCTTAGAAGGATCAAATAATTGTTCTGTGAGAAAAAACAATTGATACAGTTTTTAGATGTCAATTTAGATCTTTTATAAGATCTGAATAGAGGATGGTCTATAGTACTCGGTATTTGTTTTTTCTTAACAATTTTAGATCGCAGATTTAAAATATATGTTATGCTAAAATATACGTACTACAATTACCATTTGCAAAAAACAACAATATATAAATCAAATATTCGAACATTTTGTGATACAGGATTTTTTTCCGAAAAATGCCGATTCTGACCCACTGTGCGCTGCATCGAAAATTAAAAATGGGAATGTCGTTGCTGGAAACGTTAGTTGACGATGAATGAAAATATATAAAAATATATAGGTGTTCCATTTAACAAGTCTGATGCGACACGCGCCCTGCTGTGGCGAATGACCCCGTATATTTGGAAATATTTTCGGAATGTGCTCATTTGGGTATCACGCTAATAATTCAATTAAAAATGATTCCTCCAAATCAGTTTTATAGGGCAGTTATGGGGCTTTGACGCACTAATAAGCCACCTTATATATATATATATATATATATATATATATATATATATATATATATATATATATATATATATATATATATATATATATATATATATATATATATATAGATCCTGGATTTAAGAGAGTGTAAAATTACATTGATAATAACAATTTTACTATATATTCTACACAAACGTAACTTGTTTTTTTTTTCAAAATTAAAATTTTTATTAATGTATTAATAAAGTGTTGCCTAATTATGAAATGAAAATCTTGTATAATAAAACAAATCGAAGCCCTATTGCAACTTGTCTGACTTCAATAGCTATGAGAATCACTAATAATAAAATAATTGGATGTAACTATTTGATATACATTTGCGCGCGGACGTATAACCTAAATCCGGGTAAGAACAAACCAATCAGGGGTTGTAAATATGTGCCATAAAACAAGTGCAAACTCAAATCAGGCCCTCAGGTCAGATCCCCTCGTGACTATCCAACCGCCATTTTTGTTAAGTCACCGCAATGTCACACGGATACGTATATAGTATATATTTATCATATATGGTGGAGCACTTCCGGTGGTGGTCATAGGATGGCCTATCTATACCTACATAATTTGCATCTTCTAAAAATCTTATGGGCCAATGACTCAAAGGGTTCAGCAACTAAACATAGTGGGTTACAAAGACGCACACATTGTTGCTGAAAAACTTTCTAATACAATAATTGATATAATAAAATCTAACGATATTCAACATTTGCCGTAGATGAGGCACTCCTAAAAATAATTCACACGCCCAGTAATTATCAATTTCTCTAGTATTTCCATATGCTAACTTTCCATGCTTATTAAAAACATAATTTGTAGAGGAAAAGAGGGTTGCTCTCATCATAGCTACAATTAATGTCATTCTTATATACTGCCTGCAACAAACCAAATATTAAAGAGAACTGCACAATATTCACGTGCCAGTGTAAACTCATTTAATTTCAGTCGACTGACAAAAGTTAATTTACGCACATATCAGTCACGTTGAAACGTGTCGATAAACGAACCATAACACACCACATGCGACGTTTAGTACTAATTAATTAAACTGTAGTTCCTTAATTGGCTTTAGTTTAGTTGAATATACAAGTTCAAAGACGTAAATATATTTTATAAATAAATATAATAATAAATAACATTTTTCTGCATTCATACCATCCTTTGAATTCAATTAAAAAAAGAGGTACCTTCAAAATGGACCAGTTAAACACCGAAATCTCAAAAAAGCAATGTACTGATTTTGTTGCAATTTGGCAAGGGCCTTCCTTCTGTAAATGGCTTGGATAAGTTCGTTAGCCAGGAAGATGGTATCAGTTTTTCCGGAAAAATATTGTGTTTTCTTTCGGAAAATCTACACTGGCCATAAATCATATTCATACAGGACGCGAACAGAAACAGCACTGAACCAACTGGTGCTGAAACTGGAGAATACACTGGAGAACACAGAAGTGGCGCTGGGGGCCTTCCTAGACATAGAGGGGGCCTTCAGCAACACCTCATTCGGATCGGTACTGGCAGCTGTCAGGGAGCGTGGAATAGAGGGCACCTGCTGCATGTGGATCGGTTCCATGCTAAGGGACAGGGCGGTGTTCACCTCGCTCGCGGGAGGGACTCTGCTGGCGGGGGTCGCGGCGGGGCGGCCGCAGGGGAACGTTCTGTCTCCCCTGCTCTGGTGCCTAGTTGTCGACGGCCTGCTAGGGAGGCTCTCGGGAGCGGGGTACGAGGTACAGGGCTATGCGGACGACATTGTCATCGTTGTCCGAGGAAAGGTTACACAGTGTGGGAGTGCATGCATACAGCACTGAAAGTGGTGGAAAGGTGGACGGATTGCCAAGGGCTCGGGGTGAGAAAGCGCCATACCGTTTATGAGGAGGAACTCTCGCTCTATACGGTAGAAACATCCCAATAGCCAGGGAGGTAAAATATCTTGGGGTCGTACTGGGCTCTAAGCTAACCTGGAATGGTCACGTTGAAAAAATAATGCGTAAGGCAGTTATGACCCTAGCCGTCACTAGGCGGCTATTTGGACTGGGGACTAAAACCTCGTATGGCCCACTGGTTATATACAAGGGTGGTCAAACCATCGTTAACATACGCGGTACTGGTTTGGTTGCCTAAGTTAACACAATCCAGTGCCAAACAAAAACTAGGCAAGATCCAAAGGATGACTTTCTTGGGCATCACAGGCAATCCCAAAGGCCGCCATGGAGGTGTTGCTGGATATGCACACCCCCCCACACACACACACACCCGAATCAAATAAGGGTGGTGGGTGGTGAAGAAGATTAAAAGCAAGTATGAATGCACCCCCTTACACTTACTTATAATGGGGGAGGCCCGGCTAGTACTATACAGACTAGCCTGCAATGGCCGACTGAAGATCAACCCAGGCTGCAGGGGCCACTGCAAAATTCAAGAGATCGTGAAGGAGGCCATGCTTGAAACGAGATCAGACTTCGCTAGCCCGTGAATCTGCAGGGTGAACAATTTTACAGTGGAAATCGCCGAGGCATAGCGGGGGGAGACGCAGGAATTACCACGGAACGCTCTCGTCTGGGTCACGGACAGATCCGGCGAGGAGCGTGGGACAGGGGCAGGGTAGGTCATACTATTTACCTCGGAGCCCATGCAATGCTCTTTCAGGCCGAAATGTATGCCATCTTGCACTGTGTGCGAGAGAACAAGAGGAGGGGCTACACCAACAAGCGGTTCCTCATAGCCACAGACAGCCAGGTAGCCCTTAAGTCCCTAAGTAGGCCACGGGTAAATTCCAGGCTGGTAAGTGAATGCCGAGACGAGACGAGCGACCCGGCTGGGCAGAATGAGGTCATCCTCATCTGGGTGCCGGGTGACTCGGGGGTCAAAGGCAATGAAGAACTGATAGTCTCGCGAAGAGAGGGTCAGCAGAACCATTTATGGGACCAGAACCGGTTCTGGGCGTGACAAAGAGCACTGCCAGGGGATATATTTAGTCCTGGGTCAGAAAAGAACACAAGGTGTCCTGGGCGGACTGTCCAGGGCTCGGA
The DNA here is from genome assembly GCA_964006375.1 of Tillus elongatus. NCBI lineage: Eukaryota > Metazoa > Arthropoda > Insecta > Coleoptera > Cleridae > Tillus > Tillus elongatus. The sequence continues at coordinate 218,103,207 of OZ023263.1, forward strand.
CCTGGGAACTCAGTAAATAAAAAACCCAGTTCAAAGAGAGCTATGGAGCTGCTAAATCTTAGCAGAGGACAGCTCAAAAACATAACAGGACTCTTGACGGGACACATGGCCATCAAGAAACACATGCATAAAATAGGGCGGTTCGAGGGGGACCTCGCATGCAAACTATGCGTCGAGGGAATCAGCCCAGCACATCTTGTGCGAGTGTAAAGCTCTGGACCGCAAAAGACAACTGATCTGCGATCAGCCTGGACCGGAGACAGAGCAATATAAAACTTCACCCTACCAATTGCTGTGCAGACTAGTTCAAGGCACAGTGATTTTGGAATGGGTGGAGTAGAGACAAAGGGCATGTACAATAAGTCAAAGGGTGCGGTGCTATCGGGGGGGAAAAGACGCGAACGAGCCCTGCGGGAGAAAAAAAGTGCTGATTATTACGCAATTGTTACCATTACTTTGGTGCTAGTTAGTATATATATATATATATATATATATATATATATATATATATATATATATATATATATATATATATATATATACTTATACTACGGCTTGGACCTGAGAAATAGGTTCTACAGGCCATACATACGGAGTGTTAGTTAGATTTAAAATAAGCAAGACATGAAGAGAACAACGAAATGTGGTCATGTAGAATAAAAATGACAAAGACAAAAGAATAATAATGATATTAGAAAATTTTAAATATTCATGGATAGCGAAACGACATAAAAATTATTAAAATGGCGATTAGTAGAAACAGCCGCCAATTTGGTTTTAAAACCATAGATTACCCTTCCATGTTTAAATTTTAATTAATTGTTCAAAAAATGTTAATCAAATAAAATTTTATCTTGAACTGTATTGAAAAATTGATACATTTTGTCGTCACATCTTTGATTGTGCTGTCTCAGTCACTAGGCCTATTTTATTTTACAGGTGACAGGGTGGGTGGTGCTAGTGGTGCTGTCCAGTGGCGCGCTGTGCGTGCTGGTGCCAGGGCTGCCCTCTCATCTGCAGGTGCCCATAAGCGCCGCCTTGTCCGTCTTACTGCTGTTCCACGTTGCCGCTCATCTTTCTGCTGGTGTCGTCGATCCTGCTGAACTTGAACTTAGGCATAAACCTTTGACTCCGGTGCCATCTTTGGACAGGTCCAAGTTTCCTCACGTTATCGAAGAGGGTTTCTGTCATCTGTGTCTTATTGAGACAACTGGACCGCGTACCAAACATTGCCAGGTAAGGTATGCTCGACGGCTATACATTTAGACAGGTAAGCAGACAAATGTCTGAAGTTCGTGTGGACAAGGATGGACAATGTGTTAAGCCATTTAACATTTTAGTGTATAGACATCATTAGGTATTTTAAACTGTGAAGTTCACGTGCCATTGTCAATAGGACAGAAGCTAATGTGATCGTACCTATATAAATAACATTCTTAGTCAAATGTTCTTATGCACTCTGCCACTCGAGGAATCAATCAGCTTTAGAGATTAAAAAAAATTAACTAATGACGAGATCCGTGTTTATATATATATATATATATATATATATATATATATATATATATATATATATATATATATATATATATATATATATATATAGTGTGTCCCAAACTGTGTCGGAATGTATTGCTAGCTCCGTTATTATTAGAGATAGGGAGACGGTTAATTAGCAATGTGTTGTATAATTTCATGCTCGTTCCAAATGTGACTTGTATCTTGCCCTGCGTCTTTTAGTTTTCGAGTTATTTTGAAAAAAAAAACAACATTTGTCGATTTCTTTTTTCTTCAATATCTAAGTAGGCGTTGATCTGACATGTCTAAGACTTGCAAATTATCAGGACACTTTTTACAGAGTAATCTTTTTGTGCTATTCTCAACTTTGATTGTCATTTGTTTTTGAGCTACAGGTATTAACGTTTGTTTTTATTATGGCAGCCATATTGGATTTTTTGCTCATGTGATAGCCTGTGAAAGAGCTTTCAAATAATTTACAATATGCTTGAGAAATCTTGTAATTGCACTGACAATTTTAAGAAAAACCGGTTTGAGGATAGTAGGCTATGAAATCCAATACCAGAAGGTGGTAAGATATAAGTAATTTCTCAATAGGTTAAGATACCTTTCCCCAGTTAAATTATTAAAAAAAAAGAACGGACTAACAATGAAGTTATATGAATTTTTTTTTAAATTAACTGTCTAATCTACAAATAAAAATAACAGTTTTTTGCCTAATAAGCCGCACCAAGCATTAATACCAAATCTGTCTTGCAATCGTTTTTCTTCCTTTAGATGGGGATTTTCGTTTGGCCAATAATGCCTATTATGGCGATTATACACATTACAATTTGAACAGATTGCGGAGGGTTTCGTTTGAAACCTGTAAGACGGCATTTCTTTCTTCATTTCTAGGCATTGGTAGTTTCTTTTCGTGGAAGCTACCGTCGTTCAATAGATTGGTCACTATCCTGCGAAATATTTTGCTGTTTGCTTGTCGTCTTTCTGGGCAGTTTTTTGATATGAATTTTCAGCTGCCGCAGTATTTCGGTTCGAACGAATATAACATTCCAACACGTCAAAATATTCTTCATTACTAAACATATTGTTGAATAATATTTAAAATAAACAGGAAACAAACTATTTAGTACAAAATTTTAAGCAACGTGTTAAATACACCTTACATTGTTCAGATAATTCAGAATGACAGTATTCTTAATTGTCGCGATAGTGTTATATCCATAGCAACCTTTCTTCTGTTGTTGTTCAGTTGACTTACGTTTAAAAATCAAACAATTTTCAAAGGCGTCTTCGTAAATCATTAATCTGCTTTTTATTGGGTTCTGTTAGTAAAGTTAGTTATTTACTAAGTTTACCTATTTAATTAAATTATAACATTTTTTAGGATAATGTTGTAATGTAAAATGTCATTTGCAATAATGGGCCCATTTATTGGTGTGCTCAAAGTTCCTATTTTTTATCGTGAATCATTACGGAAAATTATGTTAAAAGTAGAAATCTATTGTTGGACTCCATGGCCTACTGCTTTTTAAACACTTTTTTTGTCATTTGTTTTCTGGTATTGGATTTCATAGCCTACTATCCTCAAAACGGTTTTTCTCAAAATTGTCAGTGCAATTACAAGATTTCTCAAGCATGTTGTACATCATTGGTAATATCTTTTCCCAGACTATCACATGAGCGAAAAATCCAATATGGCTGCCATAATAAAGACAAATGTTGATACCTGTAGCTCAAAAACAAATGACAATCCAAAGTTGAGAATAGCACAAAAAGATTATTATATAAAAAGTGTCCTGATAATGTGCTAGTCTTAGACATGTCTTAGACTTAGATATTTAAAAAAAATCGACAAATTTTGATTTTTTCAAAATAATTCGAAAATTAAAAGAGGCAGGGCAATATACAAGTCATATTTGGAACGAGCATGAAATTCTACAAAACATTGCTAATTTAACCGTCTCCCCATCTATAATAATAACGGAGAAAGGAATACATTCTCTTCCAGTTTGGGACACACTGTATATATATATATATATATATATATATATATATATATATATATATATATATATATATATATATATATATATATATATATAATATATATATATATATATATATATATATATATATATATATATATATATATATATATATGTATATATATATGATAATTTGATGCTTTCTTTAAAAACAAACACACATATTTGCTATTTAAAACGTTTTTATGAAAATTCACTACCATAACGTACATGATGCGTCCAGACTTTTTTAAATTGAATATGTGATTCTTTGTATAATCCAAGACGCCAGAAAATAATTCATTGGCCCAAATGGCATGAAATAATAAAGATAATCCAGAAGATTTTAATTTTTTATTTTCTTTTTCAGGCGTGCAACAAGTGCGTTAGTCACTTCGACCATCATTGCAAGTGGTTGAACCACTGTGTCGGTGGACGCAATTACGTGTTATTCTTGATGTGCGTATCGAGTGCAGTGATCGCAGCAGTCATTGTAGCTGTGCTAGCTTTAGCTGACCTATTGCTTTATCACGTCAAACCAGACTGGCTTACCCAAGAAAGCTACGGGAATAGTTCTAATACAGGTAATAAGTTACACTTGCTCTATTTTCTATTTTAAGCAAAGAAATTCAAACCAGGAGACTTAGTTGGCCACTTGAAGATCCTGGAAATTATACCATTGGAGTCACTCGCCAAGCCAACAGATCAAATGCCAGCTAAACTGAACTCCGTAATTCCACCAAGCATAGAACAAAGACAGTGAAAGGCTGACACACAACAGTTGCTTATATACCGTACAGATTATTGATACAGTTACTGTATTAACAATCTGTACGGTATACAGACGGGTCTAAATAAATGGGGGAAGCAGGACTGGAAATAAGAGGACACAACTTTAGACTGGCTAAGTCCCTAGGAAAAACTTTCACCACCGTTCAAGCAGAAATCCTTGCCATAAATCTTTGTGTACAAATTAACTTTTATGTGGGTACCAGCGCATCAAGGCATTGAAGGAAATGAGAAAGCAGATATTTCAGCAGAAAGTGGTACGCCTATGGCAGCCAGCCTCCTAGATCATTGTGAGATATACGACTGGGTCGCCATATCGGTGCGGAACCAGGTAGTATGTTGTCACGACAGCTCCAAATAACAGAAAATGTTATAAAATAAAGACTGTGTACAACCAACTAACAATCTTGTGAGTTGTCAGCACTGGCCCATTTCATCGCTAATATAGCGACAATGTAAATGTAGATGTGGATGCAGATTTTTCAATCACTTGTTTGTCATAAACATAACAAACTCTATTTTTCCTTGCATTAGAGTCAAAGAACACACATAATCTACAAATATGTTGCTTGAAATGGCACTTTTGTTTATCTAACTTATATGACCCACTAGTATCTTAGACACTGTAATTAATTGGATCAATGGCTATTAAGGTAGGTCCCTTGGTAATGGTACTTACTTATAAGTACCATTAAGCCACTGATAAGGAGGTACGTAGATGAAGCGTTATAAATAATACAAGGCTTACGACGAACAGTCAGATCTCTCTCAGGTCTGGGATTGAACACATTGAGACCTCAGAGACGATCGCCAGCGAGATTTGTGAGTAGGCAGATTAAAGCCCCGTAATCTATCTACAACAACCCAACCCAGCCTTATACACCGCAGCAATAGGTAGATTGAGGTCTTAGAGTTAATTTCCTTTCATATTTCCTTGACCTCTTGAAAATGGCTCCAAAATAGAGGCCGAAACGTCGAGTTTTAGAAAAACCCAAGTCACCACAACACATTTTTAAAAAGACCGATCGTTTCACTAACAAAGAATACTTCATCATCTGATGACACTAAGTTTGTTAGTGAAACGATCGTCAGATCTTTTTAAAAATGTGTTGTGGTAAATTCGGTTTCTCTAAGGGTACTAATCAGTGCTCATCACAGGTTTCAATCTTCACTTAATGACTGCTTTGTAATTTTCACTTGTCTTGCAGCTTCAGCCATCCAATATTTTAAGGTCATCGATATTTAATAGATACACAAACTTTACAGATCTTTCTTCTCTAAGCATTATTCATTGACCGTTAATATCCCAAAAACTTTGAATTTGCTGAAGCTCAGATTTATATTGACTTTAATTAATTTTTTCAGGCACGAATCCGGATGCTTCAAGCAGCACTCCCCATCAGCAACACTCATCTTCTTTGCCCTCCAGTGACGCCGCCTTCTTGGCAGTAGTGGGAGGGTTGGGTCTACTAGCCGCTGTTACTGCCGGTTTGCTTCTTCATCTGTGCTTCTTTCACATCTACATCTCCTTTCTGGGACTTACCACATACGAGTACATCAGGCAGCAAAGACAATCTCAGCCCCAAAATAACTCTGACGCCGTGACCCAGAATGGAAATTCTCAGCATATGCAGCAGGGACAGCATGGTTGCAGCTCCTACAAGAATAGACCTCTCGACCTTAGCTGTCTTGGAGGCAGAACCAAGACCACATTCTTCACTTGTACTCTTTTGCAGGTATTCAGATAGCTTATGGGTATTTTCAGTTGGTGAGAATTCGAAGTTAGATACTTTTTAGGGGTAATTAAATAGTATTACAGAGATCTTTTTTAAGAAACAGGACGAGTATCCTAGTTTGTCGGACAGCCTGTGGAGTTTAGAAGTTTAGAATAAGAGTCGTGGGTTAGAGTCCCGTATTTAAACAATCCGTTTTTTCACTCGAATGTGGAAGCTTTCATACGATTTTTATTTTTGTTGCACACTCTGTCCATTCCATTGAATAAATTATTAATTCGCAAAAATTTTGCATGACTTATTGCTGACCGGTTTGGATGGCTTAAATTCTATAACAGCTTACCTTGCTGATCTGACATTATCATCCGCTAATCTTATTATTTCCACTTTTTCGGAGATTGTGGCCGTTATCGCAAAATAAAAATTAACAACAATATAATTAAAACTAAAAAATAAACACACAAAAGTAACAAATTAATTGACATATCCCGTTTTATGTCGAATGCAATTCCTACAGTAGGTACTTTTGAATACAAAAACAAATTAAATTAAACTTTTTAATAAAAATTTCAATATATGCTAATTTTGACAAAACTTTGGATGCTTTTATGGCATACTTACAACACTAGAAAATATGCCGTTTTGTTGGAAGATCTAACCAAATTAACAATGTTGCAAAAAGCATAACATTCATTATAATAAAAATGTATAATCATTTGCCGAAGAACCTTAAAAGCTGTGATGCGTCTGTTTGATAATGAAGCTTAACTAGTTTTTGAAATTGAAGTATTTTAGTGAATTTTCGTAGAAACAATTCACCAATGGGGAGATCCTGACTTTTAAATTTTGAAAAAAAATTTCAAATGATCGCGAACTAGGAGTGTGGGGTGTACAGGGGGCGCCAGCATCAAGATTTAACATATCCTTCTCGAATATATGTGGCCTAAATTCTAACCTGAACTCCGTCCACCATTTTCTCCAGGCTAATAGACCCCCACTCCTCTTCCTCATGGAAACCCAAATCAGTGCCAAAACAGCCACTAATCACCTTAATTTCCCGGGGTATGAGCACCTTACTTCCTTTATATTGCATGGATGCGTGTGCGCATACGTCTGTAGCAATCTACTCTGAACCAGACTCCCCAATTTAGAAGCTGGAAAAAAGGACATACTTTGGATGAAACTCTCTCTCAGGGCTGCAACTAAATTCATCTGTTGCATTTACCGGTCACCTTCCGACAACAACTTTGTCCAGCTCTTCGACTACCTCTCTGAAAAAACCGACCATCTGATTTCTGAATATCCTTCCTCCGAGGTTACTATTCTTGGTGACTTCAATGTCCATAATAAGGAATGGTTAGAATCTTCAAAAACCGATCCACAAGGGAGAGCAGCGGAGGCCTTTGCAGTCAGCAATTATTTAGCCAGTTTGGTTCAGCAACCTATTTACTTTCCTCGCATCCCAACACTTAGCTCAAATCCCCTGGATTTCCTTTTTACTACAAAACCTGAATGCTATATCAGTCACCGTCCCCCTTGGTCGCTCAGATCACGGCATGGTCACTGCTTCCTGCGCAATGCAACCCGAGGTCACACAGTCATCACCCCCACGTATCCTTTGGTACTACAACTTCACGAACTGGGACGAAATGCGGGGTTACTTTTCCTCATTTCCATGGGCCTCTGTCTGCTTCTCTCATCCTGACCCCTCTGATATCTCACAAAACGTCACCGAAATTATCCAAGCTGGCATGGAATTATTTATCACACTTACACAGAAAACCTCTTCAGCCACCCAAAGCCCTGGTTCTCTAAATCCTGTGACAAGGCCAGACTTGAAAGCTCACAAAACGCTTGTACACAATCACAGTCAAGAAAACCGTCAAGCATTTAACGACGCAAGAAACCGCTATGTCTGAGGCAAAAAACTCGTTTAATAATCACATCAAAAACAAAATCTTCTCAAGCTTCAAGGGCAGCAAACGCTTCTGGATTCTTGCTAAATATATTGGGAATAATTTCTGCAAGAGCACGTTGCCACCTCTTGTTTCAGGTCATGAAATTGTTTCTACCGCACAGGGCAAGGTTGTACTTTTTCCCTCGTTGTTCGCAGGCAATTCTACTCTTAACCCACCTCCAAATGTTCAACCACCAACAGTCCTCATTTTCAAAACTAAAAAGGTACGAAAGATGCTCTCTTCTCTTAATACCTGGAAAGCCTATGGCCTTGACGAGATCCCAGCAATTATTCTCAAAAAATGAGCACCAGAACTTTCCTCTTCAACCGGAGCATTTCTGTTGTCGTGGATGGCCATTCCTCTAAACTGTATCCAATTAATGCAGGAGTTCCTCAAGGTTCAGCTTTAGCCCCTACTGTGTTTCTTCTCCACATCAATGACCTCCTCTCTAGCACATCCAACCCAGTTCACAGTTACGTGGACGACAGCACCCTCCACTCAAGTATACAATATTCTAAGCCTGTCTCTTTAAGCCAATTAGATGATGATCGCAGACTCATGGAGGGTTCTGTCTCTGTGGATCTCCAAAAAATATTAGACTGTCGAAGTACAAATCTTGTACAATTCAACTCCACCAAATCTCAGACTTGCTTTCTATCTCATAAGAGATACACCAGCCGTAGACCCAACACAATCAACAACCAAGTTATTCAAAGTAATGAGTTCTTTTCAATTGTTGGCATTTCTGTGGATCGAAATCTAAATTGGCACCACCATGTCATATCAATTGTAGAAGCGGCTGCTAAGAAATTAGGTTTACTCCTCCGGGCTCACAAATACTTTTCACCCGCTAATCTCTATACCTTATATACCTCACAAATAAGGCCAAACCTCGAATACTGCTCCCACATCTGGGGTGCCGCTGCCGCTTCTACACTCGCTATCCTGGACTCTATTCAGAAGAGAGCTATACGTCTCATCGGTGACCCTACCCTCACCCAAAAGCTGCCATCCCTTGCCCACCGACGTGCTGTTGGTGACCTCTCTCTCTCTTTTTTAGATATATGCACGGTAACTGCTCAGAGGAGCTTTCTTCCATAGTTCCTCCACCTGCTGCCCCCAACAGATCTACCAGAGAAACAGAGCGAATGCACCCTTTTACTATCCAGGTCACCAGGCATAGAACATCTTGTTATGCCCGCTCTTTTGTCCCGATGACTTCCAAGTTGTGGAATTCCTTGCCGGCACATGTTTTTCCATCCCCTTCGAACCTCCAAACCTTCAAGTCCAGAATTAACAAGCTGCCTCTTTCCTCCTTTTCGACACCCACGTTACGATATTATTCAGGCTGTAAGCCCTCGTGGTCTGTTATTAAAATATTAAAAAAAAACGGATATATCGGGTTTGTCATACTAACACGCAACTTTATAGGTTTCAATTATTTGGATTCCATAAATCATTTTTACTTTTTCAGGAGGATAAATTATCCAGCTGTTTGGCATCTCCAACTCCCACTCCTCCTTCAACGCCGCAAGATTGCCAAGTATGCGTCCCATGTGACCGAAATTCGGTAGCGCCCGGTGACAAGCTGCACACAATCCCTGAAGATGGATTGAAGACAGCTAGTAACGGGGTGTCCGTCGATGGACTCAGGCAGAGAAAAATCAAAAGGAGATGGAACTGCTGCACGTCCGTCCCAGATAGTCCTGATGATAGTTTAGAACCTAGGTGTCTCATATCACTGTGCAGACACAAGGCCAAGGTAAAGGGGAAAAGTGGGATGCCTTCCCTGGAGGGGCGTCCAACCTCCAGAACACACGGACACTGGTCCAGTGCCAAGCTTAGACTACTGTTTAGAGTACTAGGTAAATATATAATTACCAAACTTCCTCTAGAGTTGTCTCATTTATCTTAAAAGTACATAAAACTTAGATTTATCTAAGTTAACTTGCACTGGAACAATGCCAGACTGTTCAGTAAATCCTCAAACGAATAGTCCATGGCAAAATATTTTATGTAGCCCCTGAAAGGTGGTTTGTTCCTGACAAAAAGTGCTAAGTTCACTTCGGAGATATCAATTACGATACTAGAATATCTGACGATTATTTTGCCGGCACCAATTGGTTTTACGAGACAATAAGTATAAAGGCTACTTAAATTTCATTATAGGTACTATATCAGTCAATAGAAATAAATTTTGATAATTAAAAAACTCTGGACGCAGCAAGTGCGTTATGGTAGTGAATTTTCATAAAAATGTTTTTATTGCAAATGTGTGTTTTCTTTTTAAGAAAGTAGGCATCAATTTTGGTTACCAGTATAACCTATATAGTAAAAACAATGTGCCATGTTTCATCAAAATAACTTTATTGTGTGAAAATGTACAAAAATTTCCAAAAGTAAACTTAAAGTGTTCCCGGAAAAACTCTTTTCTTGGTCAATCTTATAGATTAATAGCAAATTGGGCTATTCAAATATGAAGCATTTGATGAAAATTCGCTACCATAACGCACTTGCTGCATCCAGAATTTATTTGCTTACAAACATGCATTATATTTCGATGGAAAATGCAAAAAGGCAATAACATAAGGCGGCTTTGATTAAAAAAAAAAAGAAAATTTGTATCACCAACGACTTATGGGCCAGCCTGTGATTGTAGAAATATTTTTTTAAGATGTAGCTCAAGACCCCCTATAATTAATATATACAATTTTTTTCATATCTTGTATAATAACGGATATATTGAGCTTTATTGATTTTTTTACGAAAATTCGACAAAAATTATATACCATTAAACGATAAACTCTATAGCTAACAGTACTGCCAAGCATCAGAGAAAGGGTCTATTTGAAATGAATTTTCTGGAAACATTTTAGTAAAATGAAGGACAATGACGGTTGAAACTAAGACTTCAGGGTTTGTGAAACATCCTTCTTGAGACATTTGATTTCCATAGCCCGTATTAGATTCAAGTTATTTGCCTAAATGTTGCCGATTTTGACGTTTTAAATCGCAATTTTGACGTTTTGAGGAAAACCCGAATTTATTTTTCTTTAAATGCCTATAACTTTTTTGTCTTTTGACCTAGATAGCTAAATTTTGGTAGCTAACTTACCTATAAGGATCTAAACCCGCGTACTAAATTTGGTTGCCCTTACTTTGTTAATTCCGGAGATATGAATTTTTTTCAAAAGAAAACACAAAATTTTCCGGGAAAACCTGGGCAGATTTTCCTGGCTAACAAACTCATCCAAGCCATTTGCAAAAGGAATTTATTCACCAAATTTAATCAAAATCGGCCCATTACTTTTTGAGTTATCGGTGTGATATATATATATATATATATATATATATATATATATATATATATATATATATATATATATATATATATATATATATATATATATATATATATATATATATATATATATATATATATATATATATATATATATATATATATATATATATATATATATATATATATATATATATATATATATATATATATAAACATATAAAAATTGAAACTGACCCCGGATATGTATTCTGGGGGGCCTAATTAGCGCTCATTTGAAGAAATGTTTTCAAAATTCAAAAGTCGAGATCTTCTCATAAGTGAATTTTTTTAAGAAAATTCACTAAAAAGCTTGTCATATATGTTAAATTGTTATAAAAGTCATCTGTAAAGCAGACTATGTAATAAGTGTTTGCTACTAGCTATTCTATTTATACAGGGTGGTCACTTGAACACTTATTGTGATTTTGATGACAATCGCTTAATGAAGTAAATTTTAGTAAGATGTCTGAAACAGACGAATCAGGACAGGAGCAAGTTCTAGTGCGCATTTTTTTAGAACAATTGCTGGGATCTCGTCAAGGCCAGAGGCTTTCCTGGTATTGAGAGAAGAGAGCATCTTTCGTACCTTTTTAGTTTTGAAAATGATATCCGTCATTTTATGCGCGACATTGGGGACTATTGGTGGTTGAACATTTGGAGGTTTGTTAAGAGTAGAATTGCCGGCAAACAACGAGGCAAAAAGTTCAGCCTTGCCCAGGGCGCCAGAAACAATTTCATCCCCTGAACCAAGAGATGGGAACGTGCTCTTGCAGACGTTATTCCCAATATATTTAGCAAGAGTCCAGAAGGGTTTGCTGCCGTTGGAGTTTTAGATAACTTGATGTGGTTATTAAAGGAGTTTTTTGCCTCAGAAAGAAGGCGGAAATAGCGGTTTCTTGCGTCGTTAAATGCTTGACGCTTTTCTTGACTGGGATTGTGTAGAAGCGTTTTGTGCGCTTTGACCTTTTCAAGTCTTGCCTTGTCACAGGATTAAGGGAACCAGGGCTTTTGACTGGCTGAAGAGGTTTTCTGTGTACGTGGAATAAATAATTCCGTGCCAGCTTGGATGATTTCGGTGTGAGATATCAGAGGGGTCAGGATGAGAGAAGCAGACAGACGCCAATGGAAATGGTAATCCCTAATTTCGTCCCAGTTCGCGGAGTTGTAGTGCCAAACGATACGTGGGTGTGATGACTGTGTGGCCTCGGGTTGCATTGCGCAGGAGGCAGTGACCATGCCGTGGTCTGAGCGACCAAGGGGGGCGGTGACTGATATCTTACAGCATTCAGGTTTTGTAGTAAGAAGGAGATCCAAGGGATTTGAGCTGTGTGCTGGGATGCGAGGAAAGTAAGTAGGTTGCTGAACCATATTGGCTAAAGAATTGCTGACTGCGAAGGACTCCGCTGATCTCCCTTGTGGGTCGGTTTTTGAAGATCCTAGCCATTCCTGATTATGGACATTGAAGTCACCAAGAAGAGTGACCACGGAGGAAGGATATTCAGAAATCAGATGGTCGGTTTTTGCAGAAAGGTGGTCGAAGAGCTGGACAAATTTGTTGTCAGAAGGTGACCGGTAAATACAACAGATGAATGTGTTTGCTATTAGCTATTCTATTTATACAGGATGGTCACTGGAAAACGAAATAGGCTCGTTTTGGGGCACACTCGTGATTTTGATGGCAATCGCTTAATGAAGTAAATTTTGGTTATAAGAGAAAAGACTTTTAGACTTATTTTGCGGGTGATCCACCGCTAAAATCTTAAATGACATGGGGGGTCAAGTAGCACATCATTTTAGAGGTGGTGTAAATATATTTTCAGCGGTGCCTTATTTTTAAAATTTGAAGCAGTAGGTTCTGAGAAATTGACTTCTAAAGATGAGAAAGGGTTTTCTTTAATTTTTGGTACAAATATCGTCGCGTTATGCTGATCGTTATATCTGATTATAAGTTACAAAAAAGTGAGAGTTGATAATTTTTTAAATTGTCTACTTGTGCTCTTCGGTTTCTTTATTTACGAAGAAATCTTAGTGTACCAGTGATTTTCATTTAATTCTCAGGTTATTATCGCTTGTACAGTTATTCAACAAAATGGTTACTGGATTGCACAGAGGGTGGAAATGATTTCACTTTTTCATGCAAAGAATCAATGTGCTGATAGAACAGCAGAATGATTTAATCAACAACATTTAGATAAGTATGTTAATTGAAACTTTGTTTTGGAATTAGTGGTAACGTTGCCAGAGACCGGGTCTGTTTGTGACAAAAAGCAAAGTTCTGAAAGAAATGTAACGGTAGAAGTGGTGGTTCTTGGTCATGCTGCTTTGAATCCCATGGCGAGTACACGGCAACTGGCAAGTGATCTGGTTTTGGGCGTATTACCATTCAAAACATTTTGAAGCATCATAAATTTCACCCATACAAAATCCATCTTGCACACGAACTAATTAAAGATGACTTTGACCGCCCTCTGGACTTTTGTGGATTGTTAAGTGAACAAGTGGTAAATGATCGAATTTTCTTTTTAATATTTGATTTCAGAATGAATGTTCATTTTTCTTAAACGGTACCGTGAATCGTCATAATTGTAGTTATCGGGCCTATTCTAATCTCAGCTTATTTCACGAGATTCATACACAACACCTGGCAAAACTTAATATGTGGGCTGCAATTTTTGGTGACCACATTGTTGGTCCTTTTTTCTTAGCTGGTAATCTGATTGGAGATACGTACTTGGACTTGTTGGAAAAAGCATTGATCCAATGTGAACTGATATTATAGAAAATAATGAGCATTATCTCCAAAACCAGTTGGCATTTCAGCATAATGGAGCTCCTCTACACTACGTTGTGCTTTTTCCACGATATCTCGACCACATATTTCCAATTGGTTTATTGGAAGAAGAGGTTCCATCGAATGACCTGTACGATCGTCAGATCCACCACCCCTAGATTTCTTTTTGTGTGGCTACATAAAATAGAAAATTTATCGTGCTCAGCCCAATTCCTTACAAAATTTACGCCAGCATATCGTAAACGAATGCCGCAAAATTCTTCTGGAAATGTTACAGAATGTGTCCCAACGTTTTGAACAAAACTTGTATGCTATTGTATGGAGAATGGTGCTTGAAATTAAATAAACCGACATGTATGTTTTTGATAAATAAATTACTCACCTTTAAAAGTTAATTTGCAGAACCTACTGCTTCAAAAAATAAGGCACCGCTGAAAAAGATTCACACCAGCTCTAAAACCATGCGCTGTCGCTTAAGATTTTGTCTTCCCCCTTGAAAGCAAATTTTACCTCGTTGAGCGATTTTCAAAAAAATAACGATAAGTGCCCCAAAACCCATCTGCTTTGTTTTCAAATGGCCAGCTTGTATAAGTTTTAGCGGATTTTCGTAAAATAAAATTCACCTTTAGAGGGGTCACGACGTCTTCAAATCAGCGTGATTTGTGGTCTTGGGAACCTATATATAATATCAGGTCAGTTTCAATTTACATTTGTTTATATAATGTATATAAGAAATACTTGGTTCTCGGGTTGAACTGCGTCTAGAATTTATTAACTCGATGTTCCGGCTATTGTTTAAGAGCCATTTTCAGGTGAATAAGCGTAGGTTGGTTGTTGTAGTTTGATTACGAGGCCTCCATCTGCCTACTCCCCATGTATCGCTGGAAATTGTCTCCAAGGTCTCAGTGTGTTGAACACTAGACTTAAGAGAGGTCTGACCGTTTGTCGTAAGGCTTGTATTATTTATAACGTTTCATCTTCCTGGCTTGTTATCAGGGTAATTAGTCGCTTCGGCAAGGCTGATTAACTCAGGTATTTTCGTAACAATATACTTAGAGGATTAAGCGGGGTTAGATGTATTTGTCGAATCAGGCAAGAGGGCAGTTTAATTTGTTTATTGATTTATCGGTGATTTTGTGTGTTTGTAATGAGCATATTATTATAATAGGTTACCAGGTAATCGGAAGTAGAAGTCCATCATCTCTCTTGCTTAAACAGTCAGGACGTTTTCGATCTCGATCGCTTCCCGAATAATTCTGGTTTTGAAGTTGTAGACCGGGGATGTTGTTTTGGCATTCTCGGAGTCTATTTTGTGTCCTGTATGATTTTTTTATTTGGTCCTTTAGTTACAATTATTGTAAATCGGACAAGTCAAAAAACTTACAAGATAAAAACTTATAAGATAAAAAAGATAAAAACGTATCACAACTTATCAAAGCTACGTGCCCAAAAATCTAAAATATAACGAGCTTCACATCACAACAACAAAATACGTTCACAGTGCACCTTCATAAAATTCACTCAAACTATAAAAACTATGAGTAATTAAAGCAACCTTCAGTTGCTTCCTAATTTGTTTTCTACAATTTGTGTCCTTCAGA
The DNA here is from genome assembly GCA_964006375.1 of Tillus elongatus. Classification (NCBI taxonomy): domain Eukaryota; kingdom Metazoa; phylum Arthropoda; class Insecta; order Coleoptera; family Cleridae; genus Tillus; species Tillus elongatus. The sequence goes on from OZ023263.1 coordinate 218,118,967, forward strand.
GAACAAGGCAGCTGATTGTACAAAAAGCCACCTACATAACATGGCGACTTCTTAAAAAAAGAATGGTGACATTTATTCAGGTGAAAAGTATCTTTTTCACGAGTGTCGTACCCATGAAAATCCGAGTTGATAACAAATTTTCTCTTGTTTTGATGAATGTAAGTTAAAAGATGGAACAAATAAACTGATGTTAACGTCATAATGTTATTTTTCTTAAAGATGTCACGACAAGAGTGCCCATAAGGTAGATTGTATATTAATCTCAGGAATCGTTTCTGTAGCACAAATATTCCAGATGTGAATAGACAGTCGCGTAACAGACTTTCAGCAGATGCTCCGAGCTTAAGGAATATTTAAGCATCAAAATTGCATAAAACGCGGAATTTAATTCTTGCACACATGATCGATCTGGTCTATATATATATATATATATATATATATATATATATATATATATATATATATATATATATATATATATATATATATATATATATATATATATATATATATATATATATATATATATATATATATAACAGGCTACAGTCAATTCTAACACCAAAAATGTTGTTACCTTTTTGAACTGCACCTCATTTCCGTTCACCAAAATAGTGCTGTCACACATCCTCTCTCTTCGGTGGCAGTTATGCATTTCAAGAGAAAAAGGGTTGTCATAGTTTAAAATTAGTCGATTTATATAACACCATTCATCAAAAGATTGTACTACTGATTTTATATAATATATAATGCATGCAGTGCGGATGAGGGGTTGGATTTTCTAACTGCGAGGGTATGTTCTTATATTCTATTGTGGATACGTCTATCCGTTTGTCCTATATAAGTTAGGGAAGAGTCGGAACCAGGAATTTCGTGGGCTGCAAAAATTTGCCTGGTTTTATCGGCGACACGTTTAATGTATATGATAAGAAGACGTTATTTTTGTTTTATAGTGGTTAGTCTTGGAGTTTTTCATGCGTTTTTCTGTATGTGGTTCCTGTCAGATCCGTTTCCCAGTCCTCAAAGTCAACTCTGAAAAGACTCAAAGATCCTTAACTTTTTATCAGTATATAGCTTTAAAACAGTGAGAAATATAAGATTTCTGTGACGTAGTGTGGACAATTCTTTACGCTGAATAAGCACAATTCGGTATTTTTACAGTGGGGTATAACAGCGTTTTCATCCTCTGATAACGCTAACCTTGTTAGTGAAACGGTCGTCAGATCTTAAAAATATATCGTGGTGAATTGAATTCTCCAAGGTGTACTTATCATTGCAACATGTGCACACTTAGTTAACCTATAATAATATATCTATTTCCTAATTTTATACTGTCTCTACTATGCCCAAATCCATTCAGTTATCAATTATGAGATAATTTTTATGAGATATACAAACTATTTGTTTCAGGAAATCTGGGCAACCACAGGCGACGAAGTCATCCCCATTTGCCGCAAGGTCCACAACCGCCCCAGCCCTCCGTGAAAAACAATCAGGTGACTCCCATGTCACCACCCAGAGGAGATACAGATAACGAACTGGTGCAGACCGTCCATAATTTGGTACCTATGCCGGCACTTTCGGCTCCTCAAAGAAGACGGTTGATTAGCGAGACGGAGTTGGCCAACGCTCTCACTATTCTGCAGCAACAGCAGCAGTATCACCAAAGAATGGGACGAAGACCCTCTGCACACCATTATTACCGTAGAGGAAGGCGACGCAGCGTGGTGCACCGTACCAAGACGCCAACTTTGTCTCCTATCAGAGAGAGTGGGCTCTCCAACCCAGCCTCACCATCACACCAGACCTGTGCCATGACCCTACCTGTTACCATGACTTGCTCGCCGGCACCCTTCTGATCTCTTTTTTTTTTAATACGAGCTTGATGTTGGTGTTTGCTATTATCGTATTTTTAGCACTAAATTGGCATACCTACGCATAGACTGCTGAGCAATGTTTTGCTTCCATCTGTCTAAACTTATCTGCCCTTATACAAGCTCGCAAATATTTTTCAATCTACCTTATATATTTAACATCATAGACACCACTTTTAAAGCAATGTTAATTCACCAAAACAACGTTGGCACTTTTTGCAATGAATTAATTTAAAAGTTTGATTTGGTGTTGCATCTGTGGTGAGTTGCTTTTCTCTAAAATGTACTTATCGGTGCTAAGTACCAACCACAAGAATCCAAACCACTGCAGGATCTCGTCTTTCCAAGTTGAGACTAGCGTTAACTTGGATGACGAGAAACTGGGATGATTGAAACCTGAGAAATCTTACTCTGACTTATGATACTAAATACAAAAACTCATCATTCGGATTGAATGGTACGGAAGGTCAGTTGATCGAGAAAAAACGAGTGGCGAATTTGGACGGTTGTCGAATTATTACGACCTATCGCTATGTATTCATAGCAGAATTACCAGATGCCAAAATAACGATATAATTCGGTATCCGGCTAACGCAATTTGAACACATCTGAAAATGTTCATATCCAATGCCAATCACAACAATACGGCATCCAATTATCTACGTAAACTTGTGACGGTTACCTACCTTCACTCTTCTTACAGGGTTTTTCCGACAGATTGGATTTTTTTCGGTTGACTGGATTTCAACTTTCTACAATAACTGATGTAGCTCTCCCATATGGACTGGCTCTTCGCCAGGAGGCTTGGGTCTTTTGACTAGTATTACGTCACGGCAGGTAACCTGACTGACAGCATACTAGTCAAAAGCTAACACTGGAATGGTATGAATAAACATAGTTTGTTCAAAGAGGTATTATGGAAATTAAACTTACCCTATTATATATATATATATATATATATATATATATATATATATATATATATATATATATATATATATATATATATATATATATATATATATATATATATAATAGGGTTTGGATTATTTAATGATGGTGTCTTATAGTGAATTAAATATCTACCACTAAAGTGGTATATTGTACAACGCCTTGCGGTACAAATATTTAACAAGAAACTTGATGAGATCCAGCAACTGCTGGAGGTAACTATAAGAACCTATATTTTTCAAGGTCTTTCATTCATCATCTGTTTAAATATGCCAATTTTTGAACTCGTCTTTCTTTTCAAGACGACAAATTTGCAAGTAAGAATATAAGAAATATACTGACAAAGATAAGGCGGATAACAACAGGTCAGTTGGAAGATATTTCAGTAAACATAAAATTTCAAGTTCTTTGTCTAAGAGAGAAGTTAATATCATTGCAGAGAAAGAGATAGATAGTCTCGTGTACCATACAATGTTGGGCAGGTTAAAGATACCACCCTCCTTACAGAAAGGCTCGGCAAAGTTTCCAAGATAGTGAGGTAAAACTGCTCCCTGGCGTCGGTGATTGGCGATAGTCGCGGAAATAGACCGACGTTAAATAGGGGAAAAAATCTATAGTGCATCAAAATCACATGTAAATAAAGGTTTACCTTTGTCATTAAATTTAAAAAGAAAAAGGAACCAGAGCAAGAATTTATTTATAAAATAGCAAAATATACACTCAAGAGCGGTGTTATAAGAATGCAAAAATAAAATATTTTTATTATATAACGAAACATAAAATATACTGTAATATAATATAAAACATAAACAATATTTTGTCCCTGTCACCTGTCACATCATCTTTTCTTAATCAGCTATCCAAACATGCTGGGTACTCTTGGTTTCTCAGGGATGCTTCTCATGAATAAAAGGATGTTCGTCTATGCTACTTCTGAATAAATCAAACTTTGGCGAAACTGAATAGTTTTATAACAGAGTTCGTTTCTTCAAGATGACCCAATTGGCGACTTTTAGATAACAAAAGTAGCCCAATTTGCAACTCGGCGCATTCTGTGAAAAAAAAAAACGCGCAACAAAAGATAACCCAATTTGCGATAAATCGCCCAATCTGGCAATTCTCGCCTCTAGTAAAATATGAGTGGACACCAGTGCGTGTCGAATACTTACTGCGCCTCCAGTAAATAAACATGAGGATGCTCAGGATGTAAATGGAAGGGACAGTGAGAATCCTATACCCATGGAAGTAATGCCGGTGTGTGAATGTGTGAATCGATACTGAACATTAGGCTAGTGATGGGTCGTTATTTAACTGTCGGTTATTTTGAAACGGTTGTCGAGCCGCAACGGTAACGACCAGTTGTTGATTTATAAAAATAACAGCTTACACAATAACGCTTTTTACACTAAACTAGAATTCGGAGTCGTATCTGTTTCAGTTCCACTGCAACTAAGTTCGATGAATAAACATCGCTTTTCATCGGCAACTGTTAAATTTAACTATTTAACGGGATGAATGGACATGCGACTGGGAATGAAATAAATATGTATGGGTATGCTATGCAGTATAGAGCAGACTTTACTTCATAACATATTATAACAATAAACACGTTATTTATACTCTAGTGTGCTCACTCTCGCTCACAGCTTTGGGAATGTAGGATACTATCGATCGACTATCCAGTTCAAAATAACAGCGAAATAACTGATATGCTGTTATTTTGAACGGTTATTATGAAATAACGTAAACGGCTTTAACTGTTAATAGAAAATAATGGTTTTTCCCATCACTACATTAGGCTGGCAATAATTATCTTATGGAGAACGAAAGCGCGATGCCAGATTGATCTCAGATGGATACAACAATTAAGTATACTGCACACTGATCGATCATAAAAGGACGTCAGACAGTTACTCCCCAGAGACTTTCAGAAGTCGATAAGGCAAAGGACATGGCATTAAGTATCCTACATACATAATTGATTTGTTCTTCACACGTAAGATGATGGCCGAGGTAAGAACCGAGGAACCTAACCGCAGACTTCACCACAAAGTCCGTGTGAATATACTGGTACAGGGAGCTATAATAAACATATGGGGGCTGCTAAGCTTGTTGTAAAACTCTACTCCGACAAATTTCGCAAGATTCACAATTAGACTGTTATTAGGTACACCATTTTTTGAATTCGTTTAATTTTCACTTCCACCGCAGTTGCAGCTCTCACCAGCCTTTTTAATTTGACCATGAACATATTTACCTTGACTTGAGACTGAAAACTCTTGATTTTTTACTGCTTCCTCTATTCGCTTCTTGTCTTTTTAATTGTATCCCTCTATCTCTTCGTTTAAATAAGTACACTTGGAGAACTGCTTCCTCTGTTCGGTTCCTGCCTTTTTAGTTGAATCCCTCTGCCTTTTTAGTTGAATCCCTCTATCTCTATAACTTCATTTAAATAAGTACCTACACTTGGAGAACCCAAATCACTGCAACGCATCTTTTTAAAAACCTGACGATCGTTTCACTAACAGTTAGCGTCATCAGAGGATAAAAAATTCTAACTACTTTCTACTACAACACCATCTATTTATATTGCTTCTTAGGTAAAGAACGATACCGAGAGGGAGATTTAAATCGCGGGCACATTTTCTGTGTATTGTATCTTTATTGCCGGACTAGGTTATTAAACTTCCTTTATTACTTTACCTAAAAGGTTTCGGAATGTTTTGTCTGATTGAAAGGCAGATCGCAAACAAAGGACTGGAGATCAGTGGCGCGGCTCGATTTAAGGAACTTTTGTTTTTTATTGCCCTAGAAATATAAATACTCTCATACGCATCAAGCACCCCTTTCTGTCTAACAAGTTTCAGATGTTTCTTATAACTGTGGTGGTTATTATCCAAAATATGTTGTACCACGCATGATTTGTCTGCACTGCCGTATCTCAAATGTGCCAGATGTTCACGAAATCTAGTCCCTCTTAATCTGCCCAACGTATTTAAGATTACAATCTTTACAACCTATCTCATAGGTACCCGACATTTCAGTGGCTTTATCTTTATTTTTCGTATTACCTAACGGATGTCTTAAATTATGTTTTGTCAATTAAGTTAGCTGCAAATCGGCTTTCTTAAAAATGCTCGCAAGGCCCCCCGTCATACGCAGTTCAAAAGGTAGGCAGAGAAATTTGTTCTCTATTTTATCTTTCCTGTATGTCGTGAATTCCGCTAACATTTTCCTTGTTCTGTGTCTATGAATTATTTTTTCCACTAAGCAATCCGAATACCCGTTATATTTAGCCTTGTTTTTGACGTACTCTTAATTCTATGCTATATCTACTCTTACCTAAGGGAAAATGTATCAATCTTTTTACTAAGAAATTTAAACCGGCCGTTTTTTGTGGAATCGTATGACGTGAATCACTTTGAATGTAACTTAGAGTGGTGGTTTCCTTCCTGTAGACTTCGAATTTAGGATAGTCATTATTTTTAATAGCCAGTACATCTAGAAAAGGAAGTTTATTGTTAACTTGTAATTGGTGGGTGAATTTTATTGAATCAAATTGACAATTTAGTCTTTTAATAAAATCATGTACCTTGCATATATTTGTGTTAAACACTGCAAAAATATCGTCTACATAACGAAATCATACTCTAGGAAAATACTCGTTACATTCCAAATGACCCACATCATACATTTGCACAAAAACCAGCCGGTTTAAATTTCTTAGTAAGTGATACATTTTCCCTTAAGTAAGAGTAGATATAGTATAGAATTAGAGTGCATCAAAAATCTGGCTAAATATAACGGATATTCGGATTGCTTAGTTGAAAAATTAATTAATAGACACAGAACAGAGAAATTGTTAGCGGAATGCACGACATTCAGGACAGATAAAATAGAGAAAAAGCTTGTTTGCCTATCTTTTGAACCGCGTCTCACAAGGCGTCTTGAGAGCAGTTTTAAGAAAGCCGATTTGCCGCTAACTTTTTCAACAAAAAATAATTTAAGAAATTTGTAAGGTAATACGAAAGATAAAGATGAAGATAAAACCAGTGAAATCTCGGGTATCTATGAGATAGGTTGAAAAGATTGTAATGTTAAATACGTTGGGCAGACTAAGAGGGACTAGATTTCGTGAACATCTGGCACAGTTGTAGACAAGTCATGCGTGGCACGACATATTTGGGATAATAACCACCATATTGATAAGGAAAATCTAAAATTTATCAAAAATGTTAGACAGCAAGCGATGCTTGATGCGTATGAGAGTATTTAAATTTCTAGAGCAATAAAAAAGAAAAGTTCCTTAAACGACTAAGAGCTGTACTTCAGAGCAACTTTATAAAGTTAATCTTGTTTAACTCAAGTTACAATAGTACAGTTATTAATACAATACAATTTAAATGTTGTAAAATGTAAAATATTAATGTGAGTAATCTAAACTTTTAAGGCTGAACAGAAAAGACTAACTAACTTGAAAATGAATTATTACCTATATTTATAAACTTAACTATGCTGATATTAATCAATAAAGTATTTGGTTTGGAAATGTCACAGACACTGAGTGGACAGGAAATGCACACAGGTGGATAAATGCAGGATACGCACAATGAGGAATTTGCACATTTTTTTATTTTCCTCTTATTCAATTCCCCACATTGTATAAAATCAATTGCCATATAAAATTTAAATTTTTAACTAATAGTTTTCCTGTAAAAAAAATATAGAAAATCAAAATAATTTTCTCCGCGCCAAAACGCAGCCGTAAACAACGACGGTCTACTGTGACGTCACGATCCGGTATCGGCCACACGAGTCTCGCCTACTCACACAGAGATCCTCATCTCACCATTAGTGTTTATGCGACTAACGTATGCCGGATAGTTATTGTTATCAACTTATATTATTGTTAATATCTATATACTCGTATTAATTATTTTAAAAACTGTACAGTCTTATAGTATGGCTACGCTGAAGCTTGATTTTTCCAAGGACAATCTTATAATTTACCACACATTTATGTACATACATTTATGTACATACTAGCAATGTTTGCGTTTTTAGAAAACAACCCGAATTTCATGGGTGCTGAGCTAAAAAGAGTGAAAGCTGGGAGGTACGTGTCTGATATGAACCTTATTTTATCTTGTAAATATCTTTGTTAGATTTTATTTAGTAATTTCGTATAAAATATAATGTAAATAAAAGCATAACCTCAAAATGTTCGCCATTCAAATGATATACAAGAAAAATATACTCCATTTCTTCCTGATTTTCTCATCCTTAGGTACATTAAAGAATAATTTGTTGGGGGTAGTTATTGTTGTGGAAGTATATCCACCACTTATAACATTAATGTCCAGGCACTGTTATGTCTTTCGCATTCTCGTATTGTGATTCTGAATCTGCTGTAGCCATCACACAATCACGCACTAAACTAGATTAAACACGACTTACTACCTTTGAACCTATATTATACACTAAACACCAAAACTACTTAAAATTATGATAAAACTGCTCAGAACTCGATGCAAACACAAACGAAAACAAGACAACGTTAAATGGCGATGCCCGCGTACGTGGCACGTGACGTCACAAACCTCTTCACCAATCAGATCGCGTTTTCGCCCACCCTGTCTTTTTGAATTATATTCAATATTTCAATAATTAATTACTAATTAGGGGTTCACTTTTTACTTGTAGACATATATATTTAGAGTATTTTGCTGTACTTTAAATACATTTTTCATCAAAAGTAAATTATATGCAACTTCCTCATTGCTGGTCAGTGCCTTGTGATATGTGGTAAACCAGGTGGTGCTACCATAACTCGCGCAACTGATCTCCAATTCTCTGTTTGCGATCTGTCTTTGAATCAGATAAACATTCCGAAACCTTTCAGGTAAAGTAATAAGGGAAGTTTAATAACCTCGTCCGGCATTACAGATACAATACACAGAAATGTGCCTGCGATTTAAATCTCCCTCTCGGTAGCGTTCTTTACTTAAGAAGCAATATAAATAGGTATAGTGTTGTAGTAGAATCTAGTTAGCATTTTTCATCCTCTGATGTCGCTAACTTTGTTAGTGAAACCATCGTCAGGTCTTAAAAAAGATGTGTTGTGGTGATTTGGGTTCTCCAAGTGTACTTATCAGCTGCTCATCACAGGTTCCAATCTTCACTTAGTTAGTTCAGATAAATAATTAATTATTGATGTCATTCACACAACAATCGTTGTTTCAACCCACACCACATGGAAAAGTATCCATCCCATGTTCTAAATTTCAATGGGTAACGTTATGTAATCACGAGTTTTTCTAAAAATCTATACATGTACGAATTGAAGTAAACATGTTTCTAATTAGTAAATTACCTGTGAATTTCTGAAAATGTTATGGACACAAGTCGCTTCGATGTTATATTGTTTTATACGCTTTGCCGGACAATTTTGCCATATACAATTTAATTTGTTAAAGATTTTTCGTAGTGTTTAAAAAAAGGCAACGCACCAGTGAGATATCTAAGCATTTTGTGGTGTTATACATAATATAGATAATCAAAATGGAAGAGCCGGTTGATAATTCAAAAAATTTTAAAATCAATGTTATCAATTTTGTGCTATGTGTGTGTGTGTATATATATACGTATGATATCCAAGGAAACGCTTTATTGAGATTATTAATTGTAAATTATTTGGTGACTTAAGTACCTAATTATACCTAAGTTTCCCATCATATAAGAACTGATAATACATCAATTTACTAGGTAAAATTAAAGTGCGCGCAAAATGTACCGTCCCTTTTCAGATTGTGAATGGACTTATAGATGGACAGTATATTGTTTTGATATGACTTTATGAGAACGTTGTTCATATTTACTAGATTATTTAATGTTTTTCATCAGTGTGTTACATTTCACTGTGGTTTATCGAATTATTAAATTTATATTTCGAGTTACTGCTGAGTTTCATTTATATCAAACAGTGTTTTTTATTTATTTTATATTATTTATGTGCCTTTTAACAACTTATGTAGAAGTCCAATGTAAACGTGAGTAAATCGATGCACACTGTGTTTTTCCGACATGTTATCACCAACTTTTCCCTAAAAACACTGTTGTTTGCGCCGCTTCAGTCAAGTATTTGCAGGTTTCAATGCCCGCCTTACCCATCTTCATAAAGTGGTACAGATTATTGGGAAGTGCCTTGTGAAAACGCCAGGGATTATTCTCAAGGCGTAATTCAGACTTCTCTGTTGATATGGTGATGAACCGTTGTGCCTGTCTTCCCACAAGCATGGTAACTTACAAATGCTTACCGCACCGTTAGATAATTTACCGTTAAGCAAGTTAAGGTTGCAACATTTCTAAATGTTTTCAGCGAAAAAACCAATGCAAACTTACAAATGAAACTTTAAGATAACTTTCAAATGTCTTATCTCCTTCGTCAGCTTGTGATTTTTCTCCATTTGTAAGCTCGTGTAAAATTACAATGTTTCTGAAAGTTTGATTTCATTTGTAAACATTTATTTGAATTCCCTCCGTTTTCGTGATCGTGTATGTTCGATCGTATGTCATCGTCGTCCAATAGCAACATAGCAACGCCAACCGCGAAGCGAACTACTAAGGCGCCCGGTTTAATTGCCAATAATGGCGGACTGTGGTTTTACCGACGAAATTTTCGTAAAATTCATATATATATATTTATATATATATATATATATATATATATATATATATATATATATATATATATATATATATATATATATATATATATATATATATATATATATATATATATATATATATATATATATATATATATATATATATATATATATATATATATATATATATCACCCCGATAACTCAAAAAATAATGGGCCGATTTTGATGAAATTCTATGTGTACCATCCTTTTGTAAGTCTCTAAGATAAGGTCGTTAGCCAGGAAAATTCGACTAGTTTTTCGGGGAAAATTTTGGGTTTAAAATTTTTCTCCGAAAATAACAAAGCTATGACAACCAATTTTGACACATACGTTTCTACTATCAGACTTACTGTACACGCCGAAACTCAGATCTCTACCTTGAAAGAAAAAAGTTATGGGCATTTAAAGAGAAAAATATGGGTGCCACTGGTGATCAGAGGAAAGCACAAGAACAAAATATTTTGTGTGGGTAACAAAACCAATTGAATATTACATACAACATTTAAGTCTTCTTGACGCAAAAAGGTCAAGAAGTAGCAGAAAAAATATTTTAAAAATTTTATAACTTTTCTTCTTAAAACGTCAAATTCGCGATTTGAAACGTCAAAATTTGCATTATTAAGACAAATAATCTGAAACAAATACGGATTGTGTAGAAGAAATGTCTAAATAAGTGTGTTTGACAAAGCCTTAAGTATCAGTTTCAACCATCATTGTCCTTCGTTTTACTAAAATATTCTAGGAAAATCAATTTCCAATAGACCCTCTTCCTGATGGTTTGGCAGTAGTTTTAGCTATAGTAGTCTATATTTTACCAAATTTTCTTAGAAAAATTCGTGATGCTCCTCATAACATACAAATAGGATCCAAGACGTAAACCATAACCAAACTCGTAAAAACGACGGAAGACGGTGAAAATGGCGCAAAAACGGTGAAAACGGCATAGCTGAAAATGTTAAGAGTAATTAGAAGACTGCTTCTTACTGATAACTTGTTTGATACCACTGCGAACGTGTCTGCACGAGAAAACAAAGTTTAATCTGCTGTTAGATGAACAATTAAAGTGAAATAATCATTAATGAGCAGAGACGGCCACAATGTATCAAGATACACAAAAGAAGAAGCAATAAAATCATATTTATGCAATTGTACCATTTAAATATAATCATATTAGCAATTAAAAAATATATATTTGTTTTTAAAATGTGCACAAACAGAACGCACATTGAATAGTTTACATATATTGACATTTTACTAGTGTGAATATTTAAAAATGACATACCTTAACGAAACAAACGTAATATATACAGACCTGGAGACTACTTTTCTGGCTTCACTGTTGGGTTTCGTTTGTGTAAAATATGGACGTAGCCAGTGCGTAATCTAACTGGAGCAACTAGTCCTTCTGAATTCTAGATGTTCTAGGATGTTCTTCAACGTTGCTGTAACCGGTTTCGCGGCTTGACAGCATCCTCAGACAGAAGGGACACTTGATCCAGTTAGATTACGTGTTGGCTACGTCCTTCTTTTACAGAAACGAAAGGCAAAGATTTACTTTTGGGGCGCGTGTTCGATTTTTATGAAATGTTGTATATAGTCGTGTCTTAGGGTGTAGATGACGAAAATCACAATAAAAATGATGGCAGATGCCCACTTTTGGAGTTATTTGGAAATTTTTGTAGGTAAAACGTAAGTTGTACACTTTTGCGGCATGTTTTTGTCATATTTTACACATTTTCGGGGGTCGTTCGTTTTATATCAAGCTAAAGAAGGGTGTATTTCACTATTCTAATTAGTTTTCTCATAGTTAGTGCACCCCATTAACTGTTTAGGTGTCTCTGAAAATTACCCTTCTTTTCATCGTATCACAGATCCCAAGTTGAAATTGACATTTGACGTATAAAGCCAACTTAACGTCAAATGTCAATATCACCTTATACGATTAAAAGAAGGGTAATTTTCAGAGACACATAAACAGTTAAGGGGGTGCACTAACTATGTGAAAATGACTTACAATAGTGGAATACACCCTTCTTTAGCTTGATATACAACGAACGACCCCCGAAAATGTGTAAAATATGACAAAAACATGCCGCAAAAGTGAGTACAACTTACATTTTTCCTACAAAAATGTCCAAATAACTCCAAAAGTTGGCTTCTGCCCTCATTTTTATTGTGATTTTCGTCATCTACACCCTAAAACACGTCTATATACAAAATTTCATCAAAATCGAACACGCGGCGCCCTGAAAGTAAACCTTTACCAAACGAAATCCAATTGTGCAGCCAGAGAAGTAGTCTCCAAGTCTGTAGTGTAGTATGGACCAGTTTCACCAAGTAAGGGCAATATCAATCAATGAATTGAAACAATTTTAACTTCTTAGCTCTGCATTGTCTTGTGATTGATTAACAAAGTGATCCAAAAGAGGAATATTAATGAGTTTCTGGTGATTATATAGGCTTTGTTATCAACAGGCGCGCGCTATAGCCAACTGTCAGGATTTAAAAATGTTCTCATGCATGTAGTTCTGGTATGGAATAAACATAACTCTATGAACAAAAGTGATGACGTCGGTTTATGTTGGAAAATGTCATTGACTAATGAATTATAATATACAAATAATGATTAATATAAAAATAAAGCAGTTTCAAAATGTGTAACACGTTACAAACCTATGGAACTCTTGGCGTACTCCACATCTTCTGCCTATCTACAATATCGTACGCTTTTGCTAAGTCTACAAATGTGCACTATATTTTCTTTCAAACATTCAAGAATTTCTCAACTAACTATTGAAGTGAGAGTACTTGCTCAGTAAAGCTTCTTCCTGTTATGAATTCGCAGTGAACATTCCAAATATTTCCCTCAGTCAGCTGTCTCACTCGTTTGATCAATACACTTCCAAATAGCTTACCCACGATACTCAATAAACTTATCGCTCATTACTTTTCATTTTTTCTTAATTTGAAAGGTTTGTATGAAAATTCGCAACCATAACGTACATGCCGAATCTAGACTTTTTGCTATACAAATAAATAAAAAATGTTTTAAAAAGTTTAATTTGCACCTACCTCGATGATAAGAATCAATTTTGCAAATAGTAAAAAGCAATATTTTCATACTTGACAACTGACATTAATGTTTTGACATTGACACTTGGCTCTGACATGATAATTTTGACACTGACGTTTATTTTATAGGTTAATTTATATTAGGATTAAGCATTCTAATGATATGTTTCACGTGTTCAGATGCTGTTTTAAACGAAATATTTAACAATGGATTTGTGGAAGGATATTTTAGGTTCGCCAACGAAAATTGTAGCTCCAATGGTAGACGCTAGCGAATTGGCTTGGCGCTTACTGAGCAGAAGGTATGGAGCTGAATTATGTTACACACCAATGTTGCACAGTGCTTTATTCTATCGAGATTCAAAATACAGAAATGAGGCTTTAGCTACGTGTACAGAAGATAAGCCTCTTATAATTCAGGTAGATAAATATATGTAATACAAAAATCGTTAATAACCCTCATTTGTTTACTAAATTACAGTTTTGTGGTAATGACCCCGAAGTTATGTTGAAAGCTGCATTGTTAGCTCAAGACCATTGCTCAGCGATAGATATTAATTTAGGCTGTCCACAAGCAATTGCTAAGAGGGGATTTTACGGAGCATTTCTGCAAGATGAATGGTGTCTTTTGCATAATATTGGTATGTTATTATTTTTCATTCAAAGCTAAAGTAAGTCAGTCAAACTGTGAGGGAACATCAAAATGAAATCTACCTAACCAGGAGAGGAAGAATTTAAATAAAAAACAATTTTTTTTGGGTTGACTTCTAACAGTTATATACTTAGCCAAACACTTTACCAATAGCACAATATCGTCTAAAAATTATCTTTTTTCAAAAAGTCAGATATGACCCCTTGCAGGTTTTAATATGTAGAAAATTTACGTACTTACAAGTATTTTGTCATCTTAGGAAAGAGGTACTTGTCTAATGGAGCTAGGTAACATCTGTAACTGTCATAACTTAAACCAGGGCGTCCAACAGACGAGGCAAAGTCCCTGAGGCCAATAAGTCTCATGTCCTTGCTAAAAACAGTGGAAAAACTGCTCGACCAGCACATTAGGGGCGGTGTACTGGAAGCATATCCTCTACACTGCGGACAATATGCGAACAGAGCAGGATTCTCAACAGAAACAGCACTGCACAAACTGGTGCTGAAACTGGTGAATACGCTGGAAACAGGGAGGTGGCGCTGGGGGCCTTCCTAGACATACAGGGTGCCTTCAGCAACACCTCATTCGGATTGGTTCTGGCAGCTGTCAGGGAGTGTGGAATAGATGAGACCTGCTGCAGGTGGATCGGTTCCATGCTCAGGGACAGGGCTGTGTTCACCTCACTCGTGGAAGGGACTCTGCTGGCGGGGGTCACGGCAGGGTGTCCATATGGGAGCGTTCAGTTTCCCTTGCTCTGGTGCCTAGTCGTGGACGGCCTGCTGAGGAGGCTCTCGGGAGGGGGGTATGAGGTACAGGGCTATGCGGACGACATTGTCATCATAGTCTGAGGAAAGGTTACACAGTCAGTGTGGAATCGCATGCAGAGAGCACTGAAAGTGGTGGAAGCGTGGACGGTTGGTCAAGGGCTCGAAGTGAGCCCTGAGAAAGCAACTGTCATGTCGTTTACGAGGAGGAGGAAGTGGGAGAGCCACAAAACTCTCACTCTATACAGTAGGAATATTCCAATGGCCAGGGAGGTAAAAAATCTTGGGGTCGTATTGGACTCTCAGCTAACCTACAATGGTCACATTGAAAAAATATTGCATAAGGCAGTCATGACCTTAGCCGTCACTAGGCGGCTATATGGAAAAACATGGGGACTAAGACCTAGTATGGCCCACTGGCTGTACACAAGGGTGGTCAGACCATCGTTAACATATGCGGCACTGGTCTGGTGGCCTAAGGTGACACAATCCAGTGCCAAACAAAAACTAGGCAAGATCCAAAGGATGGCTTGCCTGGGAATCACAGGGGCCATGACTTCAACCCCAGCAGGGGCCATGACTTCAACCCCAGCAGCCGCCATGGAGGTGTTGCTGGATCTGCGCCCCCTACACTTAGTTATTATGGGGGAGGACAGGCTAGGACTATACAGACTAGCCTGCAATGGTAGACTGAAGATCAAACCAGGGTTCAGGGGCCACTGCAAAATTCAGTAGATGGTGAAGGAGTCCATGCTTGAAATGAGGTCAGGTCATACTGCCTGTCGTGGATTAGACTATGTTTTTTAAGAAATTTTAGTAATTCGGTGTTTATATACTTTTCCATCACTTTAGAGACGACTAAAAGGGGAGAAATAGGCCTGTAGTTGCTAGGAAGCGCTTTGGATCCTTTCTTGGGGACAGGTTGTACTCGAGCAGTTTTCCAGTTACTAGGGAATATGCCTCTATTGTAAGATGTCTGAAACAGACGAGTCAGGACAGTAGCAAGTTCTGGTGCGAATTTTTTGAGAACAATTGCTGGGATCTCGTCAAGGCCATGAATAATTAAGAACCTGATCATACCAATATGTGTACTAACAGCGTTCTGGTAATAGAATATACAAACCAATAGTCCAAAGAAGAACTGCCGGGTCTGGAATATTCCAGTGAATCCCATTGTTAAGTTTACGTCATATTTTAATGCACAGCGGGGAAGGGGTGTCACTGAACAGAACCATACTGGGAATTTCTTGAAAAAGTGTGTAATGTATGAGAAACTTTAAATGTAAATAACTCAGCAAAGACAAGGAAACTAAAGGTAAAAATAGGGTCGACGTGCATGTAAGATACCAAAAGTTGATAAACTTTATCTGATTCAGTTGTTACATTAATTTATTTTAATATTTTCAGTAAGTACATTGAGTAAAAACATAAAAGTACCAGTAACATGTAAAATACGTATATTTGAAAGCCTAGAAAAAACTCTTGAATATGCAAAACTGTTAGAATCTGCCGGATGTAAAATGTTAACAGTTCATGGCCGAACACGAGAACAGAAAGGTCCCCTAACAGGTGTAGCTGACTGGACCTACGTGAAGGCTGTAAAGTGAGATAATTCCTTAACTCTTTCCAAGTAATCTTTTTTCAATAATAGCTCTTTTATTCAGAGAAGCAGTCAGTATTCCAGTTATATCAAATGGTAACATCCAATATATGCAAGATTTAGAGAGATGTCTGAAAGAAACAGGTGCAAACGGAGTTATGACCGCAGAAGGCAATCTTCATAATCCATTATTGTTTACATATCAGAGCCCCCCAGCATGGAAACCTGCCCTGGAGTATTTGGATTTGTTGGAAAAATATCCTGCCCCACTTTCTTATGTAAGGGGACATTTATTTAAACTCTTTCATCATGTGTGAGTAATGTTCATGTTTTTAATAGTTTTTTTAAATTTTACTGTCAATGAATATACAGTATATCGTGAGCGTATAAGGAACAAACACTAAGTCCAAATATGAAGTTTTGAGAGAAGTGGATTTTAATATTAACAATAAAAAATCGATAAAAATCAAGCGAACCAGCTGGGTATTTAAAATGCATTTTATTTCATTTTAGTATGTTATTTGAAGAAACATTACCTTAGTTAATCCAATTTGTCCAAATCAAAAGTATTCCATTTTAATTTTAAAAAAAAACCAACTTAGTGTATTTTTTCTGTTGCAAATTGAAACTATTATCTATTAAGTCAGCCAAAGGTTCATCCTCAAAATCTAGGTCACTCTTATCACCGAAGGGTTCTGGTGCACGGTCGTCAACGCTGGTCGAGGAAGTGATTTGTACCATCAAGGAAATTTCTCTGGTATAGCTTCAATTTTACACAATTTGATAAGATCTTTTTTTCTTTTTTTGGCGGATTGGTAGCATGTTGGTGCATGGTTTTTTTAGTTGTTTTGGAAAAGCTGATGGTCTACCTCTTGCAAAGACAATAATGGATTTAAAGTCAAAAATATGTTCATACTTATATTGTATAACCCCTGGATATTCTTTGCAATACCAGTACTTCAGGCACTTTATTTGCAAACAGCTAACTACTTCGCCCTTTACTCTTTTGGTTAAAAAAATAATTAAATCCCCTAACAAACTTTTTAATGGATTTAAAGTCAAAAATATGTTTATACTTATATTGTATAACCCCTGGATATTCTTTGCAATACCAGTACATCAGGCACTTTATTCGCAAACAGCTTACTACTTCGCCCTTTACTCTTTTGGTTAAAAAAATAATTAAATCCCCTAACAAACTTTTTAATGGATTTAAAGTCAAAAATATGTTTATACTTATATTGTATAACCCCTGGATATTCTTTGCAATACCAGTACTTCAGGCACTTTATTCGCAAACAGCTAACTACTTCGCCCTTTACTCTTTTGGTTAAAAAAATAATTAAATCCCCTAACAAACTTTTTAATGGATTTAAAGTCAAAAATATGTTTATACTTATATTGTATAACCCCTGGATATTCTTTGCAATACCAGTACTTCAGGCACTTTATTCGCAAACAGCTAACTACTTCGCCCTTTACTCTTTTGGTTAAAAAAATAATTAAATCCCCTAACAAACTTTTTGATGGATTTAAAGTCAAAAATATGTTTATACTTATCTTGTATAACCCCTGGATGTTCTTTGCAACACTTCAGGCACTTTATTCGCAAGCAGCTAACTACTTCGCCCTTTACTTTCTTTCTTTTTAAAAATTAAATCCCCTAACAAACTTTTTATTGGATTTAAAGTCAAAAATATGTTCAAACTTATATTGTATAACCCCTGGATATTCTTTGCAATACCAGTACATCAGGCACTTTATTCGCAAACAGCTTACTACTTCGCCCTTTACTCTTTTGGTTAAAAAAATAATTAAATCCCCTAACAAACTTTTTAATGGATTTAAAGTCAAAAATATGTTTATACTTATATTGTATAACCCCTGGATATTCTTTGCAATACCAGTACTTCAGGCACTTTATTCGCAAACAGCTAACTACTTCGCCCTTTACTCTTTTGGTTAAAAAAATAATTAAATCCCCTAACAAACTTTTTAATGGATTTAAAGTCAAAAATATGTTTATACTTATATTGTATAACCCCTGGATATTCTTTGCAATACCAGTACTTCAGGCACTTTATTCGCAAACAGCTAACTACTTCGCCCTTTACTCTTTTGGTTAAAAAAATAATTAAATCCCCTAACAAACTTTTTGATGGATTTAAAGTCAAAAATATGTTTATACTTATCTTGTATAACCCCTGGATGTTCTTTGCAACACTTCAGGCACTTTATTCGCAAGCAGCTAACTACTTCGCCCTTTACTTTCTTTCTTTTTAAAAATTAAATCCCCTAACAAACTTTTTATTGGATTTAAAGTCAAAAATATGTTCAAACTTATATTGTATAACCCCTGGATATTCTTTGCAATACCAGTACATCAGGCACTTTATTCGCAAACAGCTTACTACTTCGCCCTTTACTCTTTTGGTTAAAAAAATAATTAAATCCCCTAACAAACTTTTTAATGGATTTAAAGTCAAAAATATGTTTATACTTATATTGTATAACCCCTGGATATTCTTTGCAATACCAGTACTTCAGGCACTTTATTCGCAAACAGCTAACTACTTCGCCCTTTACTCTTTTGGTTAAAAAAATAATTAAATCCCCTAACAAACTTTTTAATGGATTTAAAGTCAAAAATATGTTTATACTTATATTGTATAACCCCTGGATATTCTTTGCAATACCAGTACTTCAGGCACTTTATTCGCAAACAGCTAACTACTTCGCCCTTTACTCTTTTGGTTAAAAAAATAATTAAATCCCCTAACAAACTTTTTGATGGATTTAAAGTCAAAAATATGTTTATACTTATCTTGTATAACCCCTGGATGTTCTTTGCAACACTTCAGGCACTTTATTCGCAAGCAGCTAACTACTTCGCCCTTTACTTTCTTTCTTTTTAAAAATTAAATCCCCTAACAAACTTTTTATTGGATTTAAAGTCAAAAATATGTTCAAACTTATATTGTATAACCCCTGGATATTCTTTGCAATACCAGTACATCAGGCACTTTATTCGCAAACAGCTTACTACTTCGCCCTTTACTCTTTTGGTTAAAAAAATAATTAAATCCCCTAACAAACTTTTTAATGGATTTAAAGTCAAAAATATGTTTATACTTATATTGTATAACCCCTGGATA
Organism: Tillus elongatus; assembly: GCA_964006375.1. Lineage (NCBI taxonomy): Eukaryota > Metazoa > Arthropoda > Insecta > Coleoptera > Cleridae > Tillus > Tillus elongatus. The sequence goes on from OZ023263.1 coordinate 218,138,745, forward strand.
TTCTTTGCAATACCAGTACTTCAGGCACTTTATTCGCAAACAGCTAACTACTTCGCCCTTTACTCTTTTGGTTAAAAAAATAATTAAATCCCCTAACAAACTTTTTAATGGATTTAAAGTCAAAAATATGTTTATACTTATATTGTATAACCCCTGGATATTCTTTGCAATACCAGTACTTCAGGCACTTTATTCGCAAACAGCTAACTACTTCGCCCTTTACTCTTTTGGTTAAAAAAATAATTAAATCCCCTAACAAACTTTTTGATGGATTTAACGTCAAAAATATGTTTATACTTATCTTGTATAACCCCTGGATGTTCTTTGCAACACTTCAGGCACTTTATTCGCAAGCAGCTAACTACTTCGCCCTTTACTTTCTTTCTTTTTAAAAATTAAATCCCCTAACAAACTTTTTATTGGATTTAAAGTCAAAAATATGTTCAAACTTATATTGTATAACCCCTGGATATTCTTTGCAATACCAGTACATCAGGCACTTTATTCGCAAACAGCTTACTACTTCGCCCTTTACTCTTTTGGTTAAAAAAATAATTAAATCCCCTAACAAACTTTTTAATGGATTTAAAGTCAAAAATATGTTTATACTTATATTGTATAACCCCTGGATATTCTTTGCAATACCAGTACTTCAGGCACTTTATTCGCAAACAGCTAACTACTTCGCCCTTTACTCTTTTGGTTAAAAAAATAATTAAATCCCCTAACAAACTTTTTAATGGATTTAAAGTCAAAAATATGTTTATACTTATATTGTATAACCCCTGGATATTCTTTGCAATACCAGTACTTCAGGCACTTTATTCGCAAACAGCTAACTACTTCGCCCTTTACTCTTTTGGTTAAAAAAATAATTAAATCCCCTAACAAACTTTTTGATGGATTTAAAGTCAAAAATATGTTTATACTTATCTTGTATAACCCCTGGATGTTCTTTGCAACACTTCAGGCACTTTATTCGCAAGCAGCTAACTACTTCGCCCTTTACTTTCTTTCTTTTTAAAAATTAAATCCCCTAACAAACTTTTTATTGGATTTAAAGTCAAAAATATGTTCAAACTTATATTGTATAACCCCTGGATGTTTTTTGCAACACTTCAGGCACTTTATTCGCAACAGCTAACTACTTTGCCCTTTACTCTTTTTTTTTAAATTAAATCCCTTAACAAACTTTTTAAGGGATTTAAAGTAAAAAATATGTTCAAACTTATATTGTATAACCCCTGGATGTTTTTTGCAACACTTCAGGCACTTTATTCGCAAACAGCTAACTACTTTGCCCTTTACTCTTTTTTTTTAAAATTAAATCCCTTAACAAACTTTTTAATGGATGTAAAGTCAAAAATATGTTCATACTTATATTGTATAACCACTGGATGTTCTTTGCAACACTTCAGGCACTTTATTCACAAACAACTAACCACTTCGCCCTTTACTTTTTTTTAAAATTAAATCCCTTAACAAACTTTTTAAATCATAAAAGTCTGCAAACCTCATTTCCCTCGAACTATATGGAGGACTGGTTTTGTTTCTTCCTGTGTTAGATATCGCCAATCTTGGATTGTGTACACCAGCACATGGCACATACTTTTTTGCTTTTTCTATGGACCTGTACATAGAATCTGCTTCCATATTAGTCCAGTCAACACAATGTTTAACCTCCTGAAAAATCCGAAAGTTTTGAAACATCGCATACTTATTTAAAGGTACGTAAAAATAAATATACTGAAAGTCCTCAGGAATATGAGGCGAGCTTTAGCGGCAATTAGCGAAAATAGGGCACTTTCTTTGGTTTTTCGTTAATATCTCGAGAACCGTTGGTCGGTGGCAAAAGTTGATTATATACATAATTAAGGATTATCAATTTTGCTACAAAAATGGTTATATACATTTTTCTCGTATTCTCAATGGTTCCTGAGTTATAAGCGCTAAAAAGAGCGTTTTGTAAAAAAAAACACGTTAGTGCGGTACAATATGGCATTTATAATATGTGACAATAATAAGTTACTAAATTAAATATAGTACTTACAATGCCTACTAAACCGGCGCGGAGCGGCAGTTAGTTCCAGTCAGGTTTCCCTGCTATCCGCGTCGTTGCATGAGTCTGATGTGAAGTCATTCGTTTCTTTATTACATTTTCGTGTGTTCTTACCATTTTCGTTCGGTCAGTGCCTTAGTACTTTTCCGCATAGTAGACGTATGTTGTGTTTACATAATAGACATATGAAATGGAAGAGAACTGTTTGTTGTGTGACAAAATTTTTGGTTCACCTTCTGGTGTAACGAAAGTTGGTTTGAAGGGAATCAGATCGTTACTGCTCGCTAGTGAGCAAAGGAAAGATGATTTGGGTTCTAGCTTTGTGGTATTAAGACAATTAGATTACACACTGAGTGCCAAAAACAGTACACACGGGATGAGATTATAAAGGCTTTCCTGAAACAGCAGTCTGCTGCAGACCCTTCTTCATCAACACAAGATAGCTCTTTTCCCCAAACAAGGTCGTCTGTGAAAACATTATTTGAATCCAAAACAAAATGCTTCTTCTGTTCAGATGTTATTGATGAAGAGTATATTAAAAAACAAATAAAGAAACCTATAAAATCCCGCAGAGATGCATTCTATTGTCGAAGTAAGGAAATGATTACGACTATAGTGAGTTCTGCAGACAGGAGAAATGATGAAAAGGCAGAAGAGGTTGTGTCTGTCTGGCATTAGCGATCTTGTCGCTGCTGATGGAGTGTACCACCTGGACTGCTACCAACAATTTGTGTCCCACAAGTCTCCAGAAGAGGGTAGAAAACGTGGACGCCCCAAGGCAGCTTACATTATAAAGGCTATGGAAGAGATTTACTCCCTCATTGAGAATAGTGAGGAATGCCAACTTTCCTTTGAACAATTACATTCTGCAGTATCTGGGGATGTTCCTTTAAATGATACAATTAAAAGCAAACTCAAAGACAAATACGGAGAGAGAATTATAATTGCTGATGGAGTTGGATGGAGCGATGCAACCATCTGTTTCAATGATGTTGGATTCAAAATTTTGAACTCATGGTGTAATGATACAAAAGCTGATGAAAGTAATGAGCGACTAAGAATTGTACAAGCAGCAGCAAAAATAATAAGGCAGGATGTTCAGAAAAATGTGTATGATACAAGTGCCTACCCTCGGGGCAACAACTTTTTAAAAGAAGCAGCTTCTTGTGTACCTCCAACTCTTTTTCTGGAGACATTGATAATGAAAAAAGCAGATAATGCAAATAAAAGAAGTTAATGCATTTCCATTGCTCACAGTATTATCTCTGCGATACGTCCAACCTCTTTTATATAAGCAATAATGAACAATGTTGCTTTGTTTGTGTACAGAAGATTTGCAAGCAAGATGTTGATAAACCTTTTATCAAGTTTAGGGTTCAGTACTTCATATCACAGCGCACAGCAGCTGTAAATATCAGCAATTCATCACATTCAACCTGATAATGATACTCCTTTTCAACAATTTGTGTTTGACAAAGCAGACTTTAATGTTAGAACACTGGACGATCTCAACACATTCCATTCTATGGGTGGCCTCAAATGTGTGCCTTCTGGAAGCACAACTGGAAGCGAACATGAAAAACCAATACCGAGGCTCACCAAGGTATCACCTGCTATGACAGTAGGGAAACTTGGAGTGATTCCTTTACAAACTTATCAAAAATTACAAGGTGGATTTAGTAATGTGATTGTGGAGGTTCTGAAAGATATAGTCAAGAAAACTGATCAGCTAACTCCATATGATACTCTTTGGTTGGCAGCAAAATGACTCAATATTAACCTTCATCTCATGCATACTTACCTATTGTTTCAGGCAGCAAGTGTAGAAGCTGGCCAAGATAATCAAATTGCAGGGTCTTCTACCAAGAAGCGATTCAGTGATTAATTTTTCTGTACAAAATTTTCCTTTCAATAACATCAGCATTTTTTGTTTATATATTTCATTGTTTAATATACCTACATCATATGCCTCATCAATATACATCATAAGTAACATACATCACGTGCTTTTTATACAAAGTTGTGAAGTTTATCTCCTCAATTATCCTTCGTATACAAAATTGTAGGTAACCCATTGTCAAATATTATTAGAAAGGCCATATTGTACCGCCCTAGCGTGGTTTTTCACAAAACGCTCTCTTTTAGCGTCTATAACACGGGAGTCATTGGGAATACGACAAAAATGTATATAATCATTTTTGTAGTAAATTTGATAAGCCTTAATTATGTAGATAATCAACTTTTGCTTCCGACCAACGGTTCTCGAGATACTAAGGAAAAACCAAAGAAAGTGCCCTATTTTCGCTAATTGCCGCTAGAGCTCGCCTCATGTTCATGAGGACTTTCGGTATATTCATTCTTAGGTACCTCTAAATAAGTGTGGGAAGTTTCAAAACTTTCGGATTTTTCAGGAGGTTGGCTCATTTTTTGAAGTTTTTTGACAGGAGTATATAAATATGTCTGCTTTCTAAAAATTTGGGTTCCACTAATAAGTACACTTGGAGAACCCAAATCACCACAACACATCTTTTTAAAGACCTAATGACCGTTTCACTTACAATGTTAGCGTCATCAGACACTACCTTTTATACTGAATCTTAGGTAACGAACGATACCAAGACGGAGATTAAATCACAGGCAAATTTTCTGTGTATTGTATTTTAATTGCCGGACAAGGTTTTTGAACTTCCTTTATCACTTTACCTGACAGGTTTCGGAATGTTTGTCTGGCTTAAAGACAGAGCACAAACAGAGCACTGCAAACCAATGGCGGGGATCTATTAAGGAACTTGTGTTTTTGTTGCCCTAGAAATATAAATGCTTTCGTACACATCGAGCTTCGCTGGCTGTCTAATATTTTTGATAAGTTTCAGATTTTCTTTATCAATGTGGTGGTTATTATCGCAAATATGTTGTGCCACACATGACTTGTCTACATTACTAGTGTTACAAAGCACTTCAAGAGACGTAGGTGCGGTGTTGCCACATCTCCAGAATTTCCCCAACATCTGGGAATTTTTGCACAATCTGGCAACACCGCCTCCCCACCCCCCTGGGGGTGCCTGGGGTGACCCCCCTCAGGCGAAGTCTCAACCCTCTAGGACCAGAAATAACGAAGTTACCAACTTGTGCCCCGTCGGAACGGATAACTGAGGTCTGCACATTCCGAACACCCTGTATATACACCCTGTATACGCAGAGAACCCTTACACCCTGTATACGCAGAGAGATCTTATAGTTCGAGAAACACCTCTTGTGTAACATAGGAGTGGTGACCACATTTGGATCATCCTGTATACACATCCCCCTGTATACACACGGGACCGATCTGTATTCACAGAACCTTCTAGTAAAAGAAGGTCCTGGAACGTTCTGGGATGGAATGCTCTAGAAAGGAGGGGAAGGTACGGCGAGTATATAAAAGCGAAAGCAAGCCAGCCCGAGTTAGTTCAGTTCAGTTCAGTAAGAGAATGTGGTAGTGACTTGAAGAAGCAGTGTAAAGTGTTAAGAGAGTAGTGACTGTAGTACCAGATTAGTGACTTTTGTTGAGAGTAGTAATTGTAAGACCAGTAAATTAAGTGTTTTGTGAGAGAGACATTCTAGACATTTTATTGTATCCATATTTAGAGTGTAAATAAAGTTGTTTTGTTAAAATTTAAAAGTCTCACTTATCCAGAACCCGGAGAAAACGCAACATTTTGGTGTCAGAAGTGTGGGATAAGTGAGTGAAGAAGTGGACAATTAAGCTAGTTGTAAATGGTAAACACCAGATCGACTGACTACGACAAGATGGCTGAAATCAAAGAGTTGATGGACTTACTGAAAAGACAACGCGAAGAAGACGAGAGAAGACGACAAGAAGATAAAGAAGAACTCAAGAAGCAACGCGAAGAAGACGAAAAACGGCGACAAGAAGATAAAGAAGACCTCAAGAGGCAGCGTGAAGAAGACGAACAACGGCGACAAGAAGATGAAAGAAGGCGGCGCGAAGAAGAAGAGAGAAGACGACAAGAGGAGGAACAGAGGCGTCTTGAAGACAAAGAAGACATCCGAAGTATGTTCCATGATATGAGAGTCGATGTAAAAGAAGAAATTGAACAGATCAACGAACAAATAGAAAATGTGGACAGGAAAGTAGATAATGTAACAGAGGATTTGAATAAACGATGGGAAGAAGTTGAAGGGTTGAAAGAACAAATAAAGATGATGATGAAAGGCACAGAGGTCAGACATAGAGAACTGACAGAACAGGTGATGGGCCAGACAGATAGAACTCAACCAAGAGGAGTTACTGGAATGTCCCCAGCTCAAAATCGTCCGGAAGAAGATATGCCAATCGTGCAGCAGCCTCATGGAACCTTGAAGCCGCCGACTTTTGACGGAGAAACATCGTGGCCCATGTACAGGAGGCAGTTTGAGGCGGCAGCTCTCAGCAATGGGTGGAGCGAACAACAGGCAGCAACTGCTCTAATTCTCTCGCTTCGAGGTAAAGCCCTAGAAATCCTCCAGAACATCCCGGAGTCGAAACAGCAAAACTACTTAACAGTGATACAGGCCCTAGATTTGAGATATGGTAACAAGTACATGAGCCAGGTCTACCAGACACAACTAAAGTCAAGGGTCCAGAAGCCAAATGAGACGCTGCAAGAATTTAGTGCCGAAGTGGAGAAACTTGTGCGACTGGCATATCCCCAAGCCCCAGAAGAATTTGTCAACCAGATAACCGTCCAGACCTTCATCGATGGGGTACTTGATAATGAAATGCAACAAGCTTTAAGGCTCGGAAGGTTGAAAACACTTACGGACTGCGTAATTTATGGCTTGGAATTTGAAGCAGCGAAGAATGCATCTCAACCTCGCCGCAACAGGCTGCGCGAGGTGAAGGAGATAGAGGAATTTGCAGACACGACAGCGGAACTAAGGCAAGAAATGAAAATGATAAAAGAAGCCATAAGCAAGCTCACTGTACCGGTTGGGGCACGTAGGACGAAAGCAGATTGGTCAGACATAGAATGTTACAAGTGTGGTAGGAAAGGGCACATAAGTAGACAGTGCTCACAAACCCAACAGGTGGCTCGCAGAAGACAAGAATACACCAACAGTGAGCGGCGTCAGGGAAACGACCTGACGCCAGTGTAAGGGGGCGGCAGCTGGCGTGCGAGTCCCAAGGCCCCAAAGTAAAGGTCTCCACTATCCGACGCTACCACGAGAGCCTCGTTATACCTGGCAGCATAGACGGAAGACAATGCAGTTTTACCATCGATACTGGTGCCACTAGATCCGTTGTACGTCCAGACATGTTGCCAAACAAGTCAGCACTCACTACCAACAAACAGCCTGTGTTGGAGACGGCAAAAGGAGATAGAATACCCGTGCATGGAGAGGCCACTGTTTACATTAGGCTGGGTAGTACTGGGCTACAGGTAAGGGCTGTCGTCGCAGAAATCGTCGACGAATTTATTCTGGGCCTGGATTTAATGGAAGATTTAGATGTCCTATCAGTAGACTTCCAGAATAAGATCTTGAAAATCGGTAACGAAGAGTTGTATTTATCTCCAACAGCAGGCGAAGCTAATCCCAGGGTGAGACTTATTGTCGACGAAGATACACGGATTCCTGGTAACAGTGAGAAGATTGTCAGAGCCAGGCTAGAGAAGAAACTTGATGGTATGTCTGCTCTCATAGCGGAGCCCCTAAAAGATAGACATGATGGTGCCCTCGTCGCACGATGCTTAGTAGACCCGAAGAGGACAATACCCATAAGAGTGGCTAACGTGCAAACTAACAGGGTCACACTGAAGAAAGGTGAGGTTATCGCCACTTGCGAACCCATTGACCGAGTGACGTTGTCCAAAAACGTGACACCCACTGCATTAGACAGAAAACTGCCAGTAGAAATAGTAGAGCGGTTCAAGAATTCATGGGGCCAATTGAACAATATGGAGATGGGGATGGCCCTGAAGTTCGTATTGGAGGAGGCCGATATTTTCGCTCAAGATAAAATCACAGGTCGTACGAGTCTAGTGCAACACAAAATTAATACTGGCGACGCAAGACCAATTAGACAGCCGCCGAGAAGACTGCCTTTTGCCAAGCAGTCAGAAATCAAGGCGATGGTTAACGAAATGCTGGAAGATGGTGTGATCGAGGAGTCTAATAGTCCTTGGTCGTCCCCAGTAGTTTTGGTCACCAAGAAAGACGGCACTATGAGATTTTGCGTGGACTATAGGAAGCTGAATGATGTCACCAAGAAAGACAGTTATCCCCTGCCCCGGATCGACGACACTTTGAACACTTTGGCCGGATCAAAGTGGTTCTCTACATTAGACCTGAAAAGTGGCTACTGGCAAGTAGAACTCCATAAAGACGATAAGGAGAAGACTGCTTTTTCAACCGGGAATGGGTTGTACCAATTCAAGGTCATGCCATTCGGCTTATGTAATGCTCCTGCCACCTTCGAGCGACTAATGGAGTTAGTGCTGAGAGGACTTACATGGGAAACATGCCTGGTGTATCTCGACGATGTCATGGTGATTGGAAGGACTTTCGATGAACACCTGTCGAATCTGAAGCAGGTTTTCTCCAGGCTGAGAGGTGCCAATCTGCAACTCAATCCCAAGAAATGCGTCCTCTTCCAGAAGAAAGTGAGTTTCCTCGGACATGTCGTTTCTGAGAAAGGGATAGAAACTGATCCAGAGAAAATAAAGGCAGTAAGAGACTGGCCTGTGCCGAAGAACAAACATGAGATGAGAAGTTTTCTGGGACTTTGCAGCTACTACCGACGCTTTGTAAAGTACTTCAGCAGCATTGCGAAACCTCTGCATAGCCTGACTGAAAATAAGGCCGAGTTCATCTGGTCACCAGATTGCCAAGAGTCTTTTAGAGAGCTCAAACATCGTCTTCTCACTGCTCCTGTGCTGGCTTATCCTCAGGACGAAGGACTGTTTATACTGGACACCGATGCTTCCCAGTATGGCATTGGGGCAGTACTCTCACAGCTCCAAGCCGGAGAAGAAGTTGTGATAGGCTACTTCAGCAAAACGTTCGGAAAAGCAGAAAGAAATTACTGTGTAACCCGGAAAGAACTGCTGGCAGTTGTAAGATCCATCGAACATTTCCACAGCTTCCTGTACGGAAGAACATTCCGCGTGAGGTCAGATCACTCTGCTCTGCAATGGCTTCTGAACTTTAGAAATCCCGAAGGACAGATAGCCCGATGGATAGAGAAACTGCAGAGCTACGACTTCCGGATTGAACATCGAAGAGGAAGAAGTCACGCTAATGCAGACAGCCTGTCAAGAAGACCATGTTCAGTGCATGAATGTAAATTTTGCGAGCGACAAGAGAGCAAAGAGATCGACAAAGTAACTCATCAGATCAAACAACTGGTGGCAGGACAGGAGAATAACACCGATCTAGACGTAAATCTTGAATACATCAGAGACGCACAGAAGACAGATCCAGACTTGAAAAATATTAGAGAATGGCTACAAAAGGGGAAAAGACCTGAGTGGCACGATGTGTCCCGGTTTGGGGCGGAGGTTAAAGGCTACTGGCTACAATGGGACTCATTGTGTCTAAAGAATGACATGATCACTCGAAAATGGGAAACTGCCGATGGTAGAGACTGTATATACCAGACCGTTGTGCCAAGTGAGTGCATAAGCAGTGTTCTTCAAGAGTTACACAATAGTAGAAGTGGAGGCCACTTTGGGGTCAACAGGACTCTTGCCAGAGTGAGAGACCGCTTCTATTGGATAAACTGCCGAAGAAGCGTGGAAGAATGGTGCAAAAGGTGTGACCAATGTGCTTCAAAGAAAGGACCAAAGACCCGATCCAGAGGAAAAATGATGCAGTACATCTCAGGTACACCGTGGGAGAGAGTTGCCGTAGACATCGCAGGACCTTTTCCCATCACAGAGTCTGGGAACAGATACATAATGGTGGCGATGGACTACTTCTCGAAATGGCCTGAAGTTGCGCCGATCCCCAACCAAGAGGCAACGACCGTAGCAGAAGCCCTGATGGAAAATGTCATATCACGGCATGGCGTACCCTTGGAGATTCACACCGACCAGGGCCGGAATTTCGAATCAGAGGTCTGGAAGAGCCTAATGGACTTGCTAGGCATAAAGAAAACGAGAACAACGCCACTCCACCCTCAATCAGACGGCATGGTAGAACGGCATAACAGGACCATCAATCAGTATCTTGCTATGTTTGTCGACGAGAATCAAAGAACCTGGGACAAGTTGATACCTCTGTTCCTCCTAGCTTACAGAAGCTCTCAGCATGAATCTACCGGCTACACTCCATCCATGATGTTGACCGGCAGAGAGATGCGGTTACCAATCGACATGACGAGACCACCACCGAACGAGGACATAGCGGACCTAGCTACGTTACCTGAGTATGTCGCCGACCTAGAAGGAAAACTGCGCACTATACACAGATGTGTCAGAGATAGGCTCCTCTTAAGCAGTGACCGGATGAAGATGCGCTTGGATCGCAGAGCAACACCCCATACATTCAAGGAAGGTGATGCAGTGTGGCTGTACCAACCAACAAGGAGAAAGGGCCTCAGTCCCAAACTTCAGAAACCATGGGAAGGGCCATACTTGGTGACTAAGAAAATTAACGACCTAGTCTACAGAATCCAGCTGTCTCCAAGAACTAAACCCAAAGTTGTTCACATAGAGAGGTTGAGTCCCTATCGGGGCAACGAACCCCCAAGTTGGCGGCCGGTAAATACTGTTCGGGACGAACAGTCTTAAGGAGGGGGGCAGTGTTACAAAGCACTTCAAGAGACGTAGGTGCGGTGTTGCCACATCTCCAGAATTTCCCCAACATCTGGGAATTTTTGCACAATCTGGCAACACCGCCTCCCCACCCCCCTGGGGGTGCCTGGGGTGACCCCCCTCAGGCGAAGTCTCAACCCTCTAGGACCAGAAATAACGAAGTTACCAACTTGTGCCCCGTCGGAACGGATAACTGAGGTCTGCACATTCCGAACACCCTGTATATACACCCTGTATACGCAGAGAACCCTTACACCCTGTATACGCAGAGAGATCTTATAGTTCGAGAAACACCTCTTGTGTAACATAGGAGTGGTGACCACATTTGGATCATCCTGTATACACATCCCCCTGTATACACACGGGACCGATCTGTATTCACAGAACCTTCTAGTAAAAGAAGGTCCTGGAACGTTCTGGGATGGAATGCTCTAGAAAGGAGGGGAAGGTACGACGAGTATATAAAAGCGAAAGCAAGCCAGCCCGAGTTAGTTCAGTTCAGTTCAGTAAGAGAATGTGGTAGTGACTTGAAGAAGCAGTGTAAAGTGTTAAGAGAGTAGTGACTGTAGTACCAGATTAGTGACTTTTGTTGAGAGTAGTAATTGTAAGACCAGTAAATTAAGTGTTTTGTGAGAGAGACATTCTAGACATTTTATTGTATCCATATTTAGAGTGTAAATAAAGTTGTTTTGTTAAAATTTAAAAGTCTCACTTATCCAGAACCCGGAGAAAACGCAACACTATATTCCAAATGTGCCAGATGTTCACGAAATCTAGTCTCAATGGTTCTCTTAGTCTGCCCAACGTATTTAAGATTACAATCTTTACAACCTATCTCATAGATACCCGACGAGTGGCTTTATCTTTATCTTTTGCAATACCTAACAAATTTCCTTAATTATTTTTTGTCTAAAAAGTTAGCTGCAAATTGGCTCTCTTAAAAATGCTCTCGAGTCCTTGTGATATACAGTTAAAAAGGTAGGCAAACAAATTTTTTCCCTATTTTATCTTTCCTGCATGTCATGCATTTCGTTAACATTTTCTTTGTTCTGTGTCTATTAATTAATTTTTCCACTAAGAAATCCAAATATCCGTTATGTTTAGCCACGTTTTTGATGTACTCTAATCTATACTATATCTACTTTTACTTATGGGAAAATTTATCAATCTATTTACTAAGAAAAGTTAAATTAAGTGCTCGTCACATGTCCACTACTTCAGGTTCGCTTGTTTGTGCTATAAACATTAACATTGCTGCTACATGCTGGTTCCTATTCTGCCCCCTACAAGTATCAGACCAAAGTGAAACTTCTGTAACATGCGCTGGTAGATTTTTTAGATACTCAAAACGGTTCCAGTTTTTGAACTACCTCTTTTCTCCTTCAGTTCGGTCCAGCAGTAGCAAAAACCATTGTTAGGTGGTGCATATTTATAGATGGTTAGGTTGCAAGCCAAATGTTACAAAAACAAATTATTCTTCATTTTTATCTCGTTCTTTATCAATCGCTTTTGCTTTATATCTGTCTGTTTTTCTTTGCTGGTGCTCCTGATAACTCTCCAAAAACCATTGCCTTAGAATTTTAAATTTGTAGCAAGCAGGAATCCTCCAGTGACAAGCTTGGAAATTGCGATGACTGCCATTCTTACTACTGCCAGGCATGCTGTGGTTTGTCATCCACTGAAATGAGGGCAGTTGTTTTAGGGATAGGATGATTAAGTTATTCTGCATCGAGTGTATTGGTTCACATCCCAAACCTTTTTTCTTCTTCTGAATGGTGGGAACATTATTCCTGTGTTGTCGACCCTCAAGAGAGGAATTGCTGAAGTCCATTTAATCTATCTGGAGGAATATGGACACAGCCATCAAAGCTAGTTTAGAAGCCCTGACGTGTGTGGTGTCTGTGCTCAGGGAGAGCAATATGGACATGGTGAGGTTGGTCTCTTTGGGTGGTAGTTCTTCCATCTGTGGTGAGGCCTGGTGTAAGGTCGCCCCGGATGTCTGTTCTTCTTTACTGGTGCTCCTGATAACTCTAAAAACCGGTCTCTAAAAACCGGTCTTTTCCCATTGCTTTAGCATTTTTAAATTCTTCGCATATCTGGCACAAATCTTTTTTGAGCTTAAAAATGGACCAAATGTAATTTGTGCAAATGATTGTTTGGTAGGTTATGAAAGAAACGGCTTGATTATTTTTACTCTCAAATTTCTCTGTATAAAGAATACATTTTTGAAATTGAAACCTTACTATTTTGGTATTGCCTTTTACTTGACTTCCTCACATAGTGACATTCTACCGTAGGAAATTTAATGTGTCGTTTAACATGTGCTACAACTTCAGGTTTTATTTGATTTCCTGGTTGAAATTTTTTCCTTTTGTACCAATTTCTCTTCTATGCTTGTGAGCATGCAAAATTGCCATGTTGGTAATGAGTGGTGTTTTTAGGAAAAACATTTGGCACACCCTTTTCCTTATTCCGTTTTTTTCAAAATGATACTGTTTTTAATTTTCACGAGGATTTATATTACCTTCTATTGACCTTCTTCTTTCTGGAGATTTGCAAGTCGCATAGGGCAGATTTAAATCGTTTTGTGTTCTAAAATCAGCCATCACTTAATAAGGCTTGCATAATAACGCCTGTTTTCTTCATCAAAATGTTAAGTTCACTTGAAGCGACAGTTTTCACAGTTGACATTTTTAGGTAAGTTAGGTGACACCATCCTCTGTATGTCCGGGAACTAACTAAAAGAATAGGCCCAAGGTAACTACTGCCTGTCGTAAGAGGCGACTAATCGGAGTCAAACATTGGCGAGGTCTGGTCCAGGTGAGCCTGAAGGGAGGCGGATATCTCTGGGAAGTGGTGTGCACCCGGATTTTGAAGCCTCCACTGTGGGCTTAGAAATGGACAATTGACCGTGCCTGGTTGTTACTCGGGAGCGGGGTGGCACTGGCGGGTGTCATGTGTCCAGGCGACCCGGAATGTGGTGAGATCTCTGATGAGTGGAATACATCCGGAGTCTAAGCCCCCCCCCCCCCCCACTGTGTGCTTCGAAGCGGACGGACGGCCTCGCTTAGGTGATGCTCGGGAGCGGGACTTGATGGGATGTCGTTTTGAGTCTAGCACTGGTGGGTGTCGGGTCTAGACGAACCCGGAGGAGAGCTGAGATCTCTAGGGGTGGATTACAACTGGAGATTGAGGCCTCTTCTGTGAGCTTTGAAATGGGCAAAGTATCTTACTTGGATGCTGCTTGGGTGCGGGACTTCATGATACCGCCTCGAGTCGGATGTCTGGTCCAGACGAACTCGGACAGAGGTTATTTCTCTTTGAGCTTCTAAACGGGCAAGCGACTGCACTCAGATGACAGTACACCTGTCAAACCAACTTTCACCCTCAAAAATATTGTCTCCTGCGGAGAGGTCGATTTGTTGGGTGGAATTTAAGCAAGCATTGGCGGGATCGGGTCTAGACGAACCCAGAGGAGGGCTGAGATCGCTAGGGGTGGATTACACCTGAAGATTGAGGCCTACTCTGTGAGCTTCGAAATTGGCTAATGACCCCGCTTGGATGCTGCTCGAGGGCGGGACTTCATGATACCGCCTCGAGTCAATTAATCATTGGTGGGAATCTGCTCCAGGTGAGCCTGGAGGGAGGCGAATATCTCTGGAGAGTTATATCCACCCGGATTTTGACGCCTCCACTGTGGGCATACAAATGGACAATTGGCCTCGCTTGGTTGTTACTCAGGTGTGGGGTTCCAGATGATACCGTCCAAGGTTTAGCGCTGGCGGGTCTTGTGTGTCCAGATGACCCGGAGGGGGTTGAGATCTCTGATGAGTGGTATACACCCGGAGTTTGAGGCCCACACTGTGTGCTTCAAAACGCACAGACGGTCTCGCCTGGGTGATGCTCCGAAGCAGGGATTGATGGGGATGTTGCCTTAAGTTTGTCACTGGTGGGTGTCGAGTTCAGACGAACCCGGAGGAGAGCTGCTATCTCTAGGAGTGGATTACAACTGGAGATTGAAAGCTGATCGAGACTGGGACATCATGATACTGCCTTGGGTCAAACACTGATGGATGTCATGTCCAGACGAACTGGGAGAGAGATGTCTCGTCTTCTGCAGCGAGCTGGATTTGATGGGTGAAGTTTAAGCAATTAGACGTGAGCCACAATAGACCTATGGTCGCTTAGATGTGCTGGAGTAGCCCACTCACAATGAATCTAATCTAGGTGACATCTGTTTTAAGTTTATAATTCACACCTTCAATTTTTTTAGCTATATTGTATTTCCATCTTGAAAATGGTTGCACCCAGCAGTATCATTATTACTTTCTGGGAAAACAACTCATATTTGCTACCTAACTAAAAACCTAGAGCAAAACTGACTTGATAGAGTTAGGTCACGTTCCAAAGGTTCCACCTTACTTGAAACAGCTTGTTGATTTTCAGCATTATTATTTTATGCGAAAACAAAACAAATCATATTTATTACCTAGACTATTATGCTGAATGTAATAAAATAATAACTAGTGCAAAATTTACTTGATAAAGTTAGGCTACATTTCCAAAGTTCCACCGTATTTGAATTACCTTGTTGATTTTCACCATTTGTTATTATTGTTTTCTAATTTTCAAACTGCTTACATCCAAGTAAAGCAGGTAGTTTGCCTCTTGAATGCATTAGCATACTTGGAGAACCCAAATCACAACACATTTTAAAAACCTGACGATCGTTTCACTAACCAAGTTATCAGAACATGAATTATTCATCCTCTGATGACGCTGACTTGGTTAGTGAAACGATCGTCAGGTTTTTTAAAATATGTTGTGGTGATTTGTGTTCTCCAAGTGTGCTTATCAGTGCTCATCACAGGTTCCAATCTTCACTTGGTCTCTTGAATGCATTTTCAGCAATATATATCAAACAAAGACTACACCCACGAGAGCAAGAGACTATTTTGTGCGAATTACTTATGACATCAGGTAAACAATAATATATATCATAACCTCACAATTTGAGGACACAGTGGATTTTCATCTTGTCAATTTCAGACACTGTTCAACAATGATGTTAACAGCAGTGGCGGTTTCTCTAAGGAGGCAGAGGAGGCCTGGCTTCCCTAGTCAGAATTAGTTACATCCTCCCTATTCAAGTAGTCAGTTAGTTACATATAACTTTAGTCCAATATTTAATATTAAAGTCATACTTATTCATATTATTAATTATTATTCAAACCATATTCATATAAAAACTCTCTAAATCTGCAATTACAATTACAACTGGCAACGCTGCTGAGAAGTATATTACCAAAACGGCGCGATCTTCTTGTGTGCTTGTGTGGCGCCACGGAGGCTCTGTTCCGATGTTTTCGACTTTGGACCATATTTTAATACATTGACTTAAATGAATACAAACATAAGCCCTGGCAAACCAATTAAAATCGCCTTAAAATCACATGCTCGGAGGCCAGACTCTGCTGCTAATGTGAGCGTTGGTAAGGTGGAATTTTACTTCTAGGATAGTTTCTACAGTGTTGTCAAGCAGAAACATGTTAATAGAAGTTTTTGATTATATTTTGAATCACGATGATTTCAAACAAAATCAACAAACTCTGAAAGAATCTATTAGCCTAAAACGACATCTCAACAATCCGCATTTTCTTTTTCTTTTACACACTTTTAAATTTATATTTGAACATACCGATGTATTTTTTATTTTACAAAATAAAAGCACATATATTTCTTACGCTAAGAAACGTCTGATTGTATTAACTACTGCAAGATTTTAGAAATAATGAAATTCATTTTAATCAAATTTACAACTCCTTGTTTGAGGATTTTGAAAATAATGAACCAGCACCAAAGAAAAGAAGGACAACATTAAGTATTCAAAATTTAAAACAGAATTATAAACAAACTTTCATGAAATTTTAGATTTAGACACAATAATTAATCAATTGCAAGTAAGATTTTCGGTTTGAAACAAACTAGAATTTTTCAATTTAATAAAGAAATACAATTTTGTTTCGTATTCAAAAGACGTGCAAAAGGATATCTTTGAATTATTATTAAAACATTATCCTTTGTTTGCTTCAATTGTATTAAAAAAAAACGAATTGACCACTGTGTACACAGATACAGAACGGTTTCAAGATTGCCATACGCCTATCGAAATGATTTCATTTATTTACAAAAATGACGTAATTTCTTGTCTAACCGAGTTTTGTAAACTGCTTGCGTTAATAGTCACAATTTCTCTCACATCTGCTTCAGTAGAAAGAAGCTTTTCTGCACTTAAACGCATCAAAACATTTTCCAGAAATAGTATTAGTCAAGACAGGTTAAAAAACATATCAATCATTTCTATAGAAAAAAGGCTTGTTAAAGAACTGACACAGCAGACTTCATTTTACGATAAAGTAATCGATATTTTTGCCGAGCAAAAAGATAGACGGATTCCATTAATTTATAAAGATATTTAGGAACATATTAATTTATCAATTAAATTCAGTAACAGATGCTCAACACCTCCTATTTTCTTGTTTCCATTTTATTTATTTATTTTTATTTTCATTATTGTTATTTAGAATTTATTGTTTAGTTATTTTTGTAAATATGTAAATAATCCTCGAATCCGGATTCCTGACACCAAGTCTCTTGCCCTACCTCTTGGCAAGTTCCATTAATTTACAAAAATATTTCAATAACAGATGCTCTACACCACCTATTTTTTGTTTTCGTTGTATTTATTTATTTTAATTTTCATTATTGTTATTTAAAATTTATTGTTTAGTTATTTTTGTAAATATGTAAATAATCCCCGATTCCCATTTTCCCTGATTCCTGACACCACGCTCCACCCTTTGGCAGGTTATACCCTACACCTCCGCGTTGGTTCTTGCTGGGCAACAGCAACACGCATTACTTGGTGGCGACAAGTGAAATATAATACATAATATTATTATGCTTACATTTATGTTTTAGTGAATTTTCTTTAAAAAAAAATTCACTAATGAGGAGATCCCGACTTTTGAATTTTGAAAAAATTTCTTCAAATGAGCGCTAATTAGGTCCTCCAGAAAACATATCTGGGGTCAGTTTCAATTTTTATATGTTTATATATATATATATATATATATATATATATATATATATATATATATATATATATATATATATATATATATATATATATATATATATATATATATATATGTGTGTATCACACCGATAACTCAAAAAATAATGGGCGGATTTTGATTAAATTTGGTGAAAAAATTCCTTTTGCAAATGGCTTGGATGAGCTCGTTAGCCAGGAAAATCCGCCCAGGTTTTCCCGGAAAATTTTGTATTTTCTTTAGAAAACAATTTTTATCTCCGGAATTAGCAAAGTAAGGGCAACCAAATTGGCACGCAGGTTTACATCCTTATAGGTAAGTTACCTACCAAAATTTAGCTATGTAGGTCAAAAGACAAAAAAGTTATAGGCATTTAAAGAAAAATAAATTGGGGTTTTCCTCAAAACGTCAAAGTGGCCATTTAAAATGTCAAAATTGGCAACATTTAGGCCAAGAACTTGAATCTAATACGGGCTATAGAAATAAAATGTCTCAAGAAGGATGTTTTACAAACCCTAAAGTTTTAGTTTCAATCGTCATTGTCCTTCATTTTACTAAAATATTCCCAGAAAATTCATTTCAAATAGACCCTGTCTCTGATGCTTGGCAGTAGCCTTAGCTATAGAGTTTATCGTTTAATGGTATATAATTTTTGTCGAATTTTCGTAAAAAATCAATAAAGCTCAATATATCCGTTATTATATAAGATATGAAAAATTTTTGTATATATTAATTATAGGGTGTCTTGAGCTACATCTTAAAATAATATTTCTACAATCACAGGATGGTCCATAAGTCGTTGGTGATACAAATTTTCCTTTTTTTTTTAATCAAACACGCCTTATGTTATTGCATTTTTGCATTTTCCATCGAAATATAATGCATGTTTGTAAGAAAAGAAATTCTGGACGCAGCAAGTGCGTTATGGTAGCGAATTTTGATCAAATGTTTCATATTTGAACAGCTCAATTTGCTATTAACCTATAAGGTTGACCAAGAAACGTGTTTTTTCGGGAACACTTTAAGTTTATTTTCGAATTTTTTTTATACATTTTCAAACAATAAGGTCATTTTGATGAAATATGGTACATTGTTTCTACTATTTATTTCTTATTAACAATAAAACAAAGCGTTTTGCTGGCTAA
Organism: Tillus elongatus; assembly: GCA_964006375.1. Classification (NCBI taxonomy): domain Eukaryota; kingdom Metazoa; phylum Arthropoda; class Insecta; order Coleoptera; family Cleridae; genus Tillus; species Tillus elongatus. The sequence continues at coordinate 218,157,862 of OZ023263.1, forward strand.
GTAAAGTTAGGTATGCAAAAGAACGTGTACTTATTGACTGTCTCTGTACTGTGAATTGGATGTCCTGCCCCGGATCTCGGACTTGAACGTATAAATCCCGGAATATATATATAAAAAAATCAAAATACAGCGAGTAAATTAAAATTTGTTGAATCGTTGATCATAGATTTCACAAACGACTGCAATTGGCAACACTGCCTCTGCGTTTTGCATCTCGTCATAGACCACTCATTGGATTGGATCACTCATTTAAATTTATTTATTTATTGAACTATGTATAATGTATATAGGATTTATATTGAAAATTATTTTTGGTCTTTAAATAATATTTAACAATTTAATAAACCTTATGTGTTTATTCCTGTTTATATATACCCTCAGTAACTCGTGAATAAATTATTTCAAAAAGGTATCAAATTTCAAAAATTATTCTTGTGAGAGTTTATATTTTTGTATAAATGGATTTTTCACTGAAATTCTGAAGTGCTAAGAAAACGTGTGACCTTGAAAAGTTAAAAAATTACTGCCTCTACCGCGACACTCACGAGCCGCCACTGGTTAACGGAGCATGAATTTGGACTTAATGGCTGCAACTATCACAAAATTGGCAAAAGTGGACTTAGTGTATTTTCCTTGTACGCCCACGAGATGCTATAGTTCCGAATCTTAAATGCTTTTGATAACATTTTATTAGCATCTTAGTTTATTGCAGTTTATCAATTCCTGAAAACAATAATTTAAGAATAAAACTAGGAGCTGGAAACACAATGGAAATATTCAGGTCTATAGTTACTGAAATCAAAGACATGTATGAATGTTACCATGAAGGTAGAGAACTATGGGAACAGACAGTAGAGCCCAAAACAGAAAATTTGATTGTACCTCCTTGGATATGTCAACCATATGTTAGGGAATCACCATCTGAACATATTAAGAAAGTTGAAGAAAAAAAGAAAGAATTTGAGGTAGGTAAATATTTTTTATGGTTAAGTGAGTTTCCATAAAATTGTGATGTGAACTTTTAGGAGACTGATACTACAAATAAGAGACAGTATGTAGATGAAGATGGCAATGTAATTAGCAGAAAACGAATGAAGAAGCTTAGAAGAATCAGCAGAAGGCCTGAGAAAGGTATGGTTACTGAAAAAAGTTCAGAAAAATGTAGCAAATGTGTAAATCCATTGGTAAGTAAAGTGATTTTAATTTAACCATACTTTAACAGAAACATTTTAGGGTTCAAAATGTGTATACAAGTTATGTAAAAAATGCTGCAAGGATAAATGTTTTATAGAAAATTTAGACTGCACTGGGCATAGAATATTGGTAAAGACAAGAAGAGAAATGGCTAGAAAATTTAGCCAAAAGAAAACTGAAAACAATTTATAAGACTGTGATATTTTATTATTTATACTTAAAAAATACATGTATTTTTAAGATGATTCTTCACATTGTTTTTCTATGTCCTTTATACCTATAAGTACACTTGGAGAACCCAAGTTACCACAACCCATCTTTTAATGATCTGGATTTCATATTTATATAAACACCGAATTACTAAAATTTCTTAAAAAACATAGTCTAATCCACGACAGGCAGTATGGATTCTGTCAGCGCAGATCAACTGCCGACCTCCTTTCCTTTGTCACCCATTCTTGGAACAAGTCTATGGAACTACATGGTGAATCCCAGATTGTCGCTCTAGACATATCCAAAGCATTCGACCAGGTCTGGCACGCGGCACTGCTTAATAAACTTCCGGCCTATGGCCTACCACCAAAACTCTGTACCTGGACAGCAAATTTCCTTTCCAACCGGAGCATTTATGTTGTCGCGGATGGCCATTCCTCTAAACTATATCCAATTAATGCAGGAGTTCCTCAGGGTTCAGCTTTAGCCCCTATGTTTCTTCTCCACATCAATGACCTCCTCTCTAGCACATCCAACCCAGTTCACAGTTACGCGGACGACAGCACCTTCCACTCAAATATACAATATTCTAAGCCTGTCTCTTTGGCCCAATTAGATGAGGATCGCAGACTCATGAAGGGTTCTGTCTCCATGGATCTCCAAAAAATATTTGACTGGGGAAGTAGAAATCTTGTACAATTCAACCCCACCAAATCTCAGTCTTGCTTTCTTTCTCATAAGAAATACACCAGCCCTAGACCCATCACAATGAACAACCAAGTTGTTCAAAGTAATGAGTTATTTTCACTTGTTTTCACGGGCTCGGAAATACTTTTCACCAGCTAATCTCTATACCTTATATACTTCACAAATAAGGCCAAACCTCTAATACTGCTCCCAGATCTGGGGTGCTGCTGCCGCTTCTACACTCGCTAGCCTGGACTCCATTCAGAAGAGAGCTATACGTCTCATCGGTGACCCTACCCTCACCCAAAGGCTGCCTTCCCGTGCCCACAGATGTGCCGTTGGTGACCCATCTCTCTTTTATAGATATCTGCACGGGCACTGCTCAGAGGAGCTTTCTTCCATAGTTCCTCCACCTGCTTCCCCCAACAGATCTACCAGGGGAACAGAGCGAATGCACCCTTTTACTGTCCAGGTTACCAGACATAAAATCTCTTGTTATGCCCGCTCTTTTGTCCCGAGGACTTCCAAGTTGTGGAATTCCTTGCCGGCGCATGTTTTTCCTTCTCCTCCAAACCTTCAAGTCCAGAATTAACAAGTTACCTCTTTCCTCCTTGTCGACACCCACGGTACGATAGTATTTAGTATGTAAGCCCTTGTGGTGTGTTGTTGAAATAAAACAAATATTTTCTCCAAAAAAGCAGTTGCGTCGTTTACATTTTTATGCACTCATCACACACATCATTATATTTAATAAATACCTGTTCTTAGCAAATTTTCATCATATCTCATAGCTCGACTTGAAAAAATTTGCTAGGATGCAGTGGCGGCTGCTGATAAGGGGTACAAGGTCACGTGCCCAGCCCAAATTTCAATATAAAAAATATATTTCTTTTCTTTTCATTTACTATAAATGACTGTTACAATAATATCATTTAATTATATACGACAAACTATCCATAGTCTAATTATTATTGACTCAGCATCGCGCTACTGTACTCGAGACTTTGACTTTGCATCCGGACACCGTGGTCGTATTACACGTGCTTGTGCCTTTGAAGATGAATATACATTCAAAGGCGTGGGCACATAGTTATGCAGCGCTGGTTTGTCATCGGCTCGCAGACCGAACACAGCGAGGATGTCATTAAATTTGATTGTAAAACGAGCTCATTGGGTCACACATGTTCAGTGATCGTTTTAAGTGTTGTTTATTTTCTTTTCTGAGAAGTGTGTTTTTACTATTTTTGATTGTGAAACGTTTCAAAATGAATTCGGTGGACACTTTATTGACTAATAAAGACAAAATATACTTTAGGACATGGTTTTGGAGTCTTTTTTGAACAAATTTGCTGAGCAACAGCATGGTTTCTTGCCGGATATGTCAACTGTTACCAACCTGTGTATCCTGACAGAGGCAGCGGCCAGTGGTATAGACGGAGGGGAGCAATTAGATGTCATATTTACAGACTGTGCTAAGGCCTTTGATAAGGTAAATTATGGCTTACTTGTTATGAAACTGGGGGACTTTGGCTTCTCTTTGAATGCCTGTAAATTGATGGATTCTTTTTACCTTGAGAGCTCAACAAGTTAAAATCGGTAACAGTTTATCAGGGAAATTTGTGGCTACTTCTGGAGTGCCACAAGGTAGTAACCTTGGACCTCTACTGTTTGCCATTTTTATAAATGACTTGCCAATCTGTGTGAAGCATTCCGGAAGTCTTTTGTTTGCAGATGATTTCAAGATCTTTAAATGTATATCAGAACCTAATGACTGTGACAGTCTTCAGATTGACCTGAGTTCTATTGTGCAATGATTTATTGACAATAATATGTTCTTAAATATCAGCAAGTGTCAGATAATGAGTTTTACACATAAGAGAAAGTATATTGAATATGAGTATTCAATCAGCAATTCTGTTTTAGCAAGTAAAAAAGAATGTCGAGATCTTGGAGTTAGTCTGCAGACAAATCTAATGTCGTGGCGTATCGTTGGGCTGACACATTGTAAAGTCGACACTAAAATAGAGCGCTGATTCGACCAAGAATACCGCTTTTTTCAGTATTTGGCCGACTGGCTCTAATATTGATCTCTGGTTCATATTTAGTTGCAAAACGTGACATATAAGCGAAATTTAAATAAAAATGCCAATTTATATGGGCACGGGGCAATACACACTCTTTATATGTTTAAGATGGCTTACATAATAAAGTTATTTGTGTAAAAAATATGTTGAGTTATAAAATGCAAATAAACATACTTATGGGTAATTGATTGTTATATATGTAAATATGTATGAAACTCAATCCTGACTCACCTTAATGAAAAGGTCATTTTCTAATTTGAAAAAATCGATTGATGTAAGATTTTATTCCATATTTTAATTGCAAAAATGTGATTTAAAGTGAAGCCACATATTGTTAAGCATTTATTTTCAAGAAAGTTATCTTTGATGACATCTACTTTTTCACATTTTATAATGCATAGTTGCACAATTGTTTGAAAATTTATGGTTGCGAGGGCAGAAGGTTAAGTACTTCTTTTTTTATAAATGTATTTAGGCAATGAAGAAAAAATCATTGGAGGTTGAATATGTGGTCATGCCATCAAAGTTATTTGCGTAAAAAAATATATATGTTGAGTTAGATATAAATAAACATACTTATGGATAAATTGTTGTTTTGAAGAATATATAAATAGTTGTAAACTTGAATTACGATGTCCACACTCAAACAAACTATGGAGAATGACAGGCAGTTCTGTTATTGTCGTAAAAAATCGAATGATATATTTTATTCAATTTTTTCATTAAAACAATTTGATTTAAAGAAAAACCAGATTTTCATAAACTTTCTATTTTCTTCTTTTATTGCCAAATATTTTCAAAAACGCTGTCTTACATAATTTTTTAATGCCTTTATTGGCGGAAAATTTAAGCTCATTTTTATGAACACACTTCCATAGTGCACTTGTCGCGTCCAGACTTTTTATTATGAGTAGCAGAATGTTCGCCAGATGACTGTACACTTATTTTCTTATGCTGGTTCCATTTTCACGCATTCACTGTTTTTGGAATACTTAGTAATACTTTTATTCTTCATAAACTCAGTGGACAATTCTCCTGACGTATAACATTTCTCAATCTGCACATTTTTATAATATTCATTGATAACAAATTAAATTGTTCGCTTATTAATAATAAACTGACAGATAAATAAGGTTGGAACTGAAATGGTCTCAAAAACTTTTAAAAACTTTAATTATAATCTGGACATATATTCACTATTTTAGTTGTTTTAGGAAAATTCGCTGCCATAACACACTTGCTGCGGCCACACTTTTTTGTTATGGACAAACCTTATTAAGGCACCTTTTATTATTTTTTTCAAATATATCAGAATAAATGTGCGCTTGTGTAAAGGCGTGACTATATATGCATCAAGATTATTCAAGAAACGAATGGGAAACTCGCTTATTAACATTTAAAATATTTTTATAACTCTTTGCAACAAAGTAGTTGCTGCATGTAGACTTTTTTTATACTTTTATTTGCTATTTACCATTTAAAAAAATAAAACTCGCAACTACAAGTAACTTGCTGCATACAAGTTTTTTAACAAATATTTACTGTTTAACAACAGAAATCTGTTATGCAAATTTGTTACCATTACGCATTTGCTGCGCCCACAGTTTTTTGTTATTGCGATTCGACAAATCTTATCATGTGCCTTTTATTCATTTTTCTCAAGTATCGGAATAAATGTGTGCTTTTCTGAAGGCTTCACTAGATATGTATCAAGATTTTTGAAGATTCTAGCTAAATGGGAAGGATTTAAGATTTGAAATGAATGAAACACTTTTTTTAATATTTTTATTTACTATTTGATTACCAATTTTTTTATTAAAACTCGCTACCACAACAAATCGCTACCAAAACGCACTTGCTGCGTCAACACTTTTTTTGTTATTGCAAATGGATAACTCCTATTAGGTGCATTTTATATATTTTTTTTCAAATTTAAAAAATCTGTTAGTTTGGCGATTTAGGTTTGCTTTAAAATGGTGTTATAAATCCAAAACAAGGGTTCTTTTAACTTACTCATAGGTATACTATATCAACACGCAGAGGTGTTAAGCAAATTGCCTATTCCATAAAATTTTAACACTTCAGTGAAGAAATACACTCGACCAGTATATTATTGTACATCCACCTCAATGAATTGGTGTATGCAAGGGTTGCATACATGTAGGAGCTCTCTGTCCAACAATACACACTCCAAACTATTCATAGTCTAATTATTATTGGCTCAGCATCGCGCCACCGTACTCTAGACTTTGCATCCGGACGCCGTGGTCGCATTACACGTGTTTGCGCCTTTGAATATGAATATACATTCAAAGGTGTGGGCACATAGTTATGCAGCTCTAGTTTGTCATTGGCTCGCAGACCGAACACGGGTTAAGTTTAAGATCCTGCTCGATCTTCCTCACAAAATTCTGATAAGAAACCTGAATATCCCTCTTGATTTTAATTCGCAAATCTTTGAATTTCTCAAAATATTCAGTTACCATATTTTTTTGAATTTACGCCAATAGTTATATTTCTGTTTAATGTTGCGTTTTGTTTCCTTAGAAAACCACACAGGAAATCTATCTCCAGCTCTCAGAGTTGTCTTAGGAACAAACAGGTCAAATATATTATAAAGTTTTGAGTAAAAACATTCCATCATTGAGTTTGTATCTGTGGTCATTGAGCTCGTACCATTACACCTCCTCCAGATGAGAATATAAGGCAATAAAATTACATTGCTTAAAGTTGTAAGACCAATGATCAGTATTCCCGCCAAATGAAGAAACTTTAGAGATCTCAGCATCAACAGTAACAAACAATGCAGGATGATAACGTTCAACAGCAACAGGAAATTCATTTGCAGTCTCAACTTGACAAGAATGAGAGAAAAGAACCAAATCAAGTATTCTGTTATTGATATTTCTAACAAAATTAAATTGTTTGATAAGAAGTATATCACAAAAACTCAATAACATAGAAATACGATTGTTAGGAGAAGCATTGAAAGAGTCAACATATTCAGGAAGATTGAAGTCACCTACAAATAATGAGTAATTTAATATGAAGCATTTCCAAAGCTTCAAAGAAATCAGAATAATCAGCTGTACTAGTACCTGGAGGAATATATATCACAAATATATTCAAAGAGGCAATATGATTTGATATATAAAGATGAGAAAATAACTACTCGATAGTTTAAGTTAATGTTTCAAGAGTAGGTTAGGTTAAATTGTGAGTAGACCAATACATTGTTTATTTTGCATAGTTATGATATAATACACTAATTCGTTCCTGTGTATAAATGTACCTTTTTTCTTAAAAAACACCCAATATCTCAGTAAATACTGGTTTTAGGTATAGGGAATACTTCATGAAACTGAAAGAACATTTGTTGATGTATCAAAATTGATTCTAATATACAGGCTGTTCCATTGCAATTTCTCGAGAGAACTTGACTGGAGTGTTTTTACTCTGGATATTGTTTTCAAGGAATTCTTTCTGTATTGATTGAAGTTGAAAGAAGAACACTTTTTCAGATTTTTGGCATGATAAGAGTGTTCCATGCCAACATATTAATGAAGATACAGACCGTCAAATGTGCCTCTGATATTTATTTAAATTTATTTATTTAAATTTGCACCTACAGAATTAAACAATTCCAAATGGTACTTAAAAATAAAACCAAAAAAAAAATTAACTCAAAGTAACAAAATCACTGTCTTAAGACAGTTTTGATCCTAGACATAGCAATATAAGAGATATCACAATTAGAAAAATTAGCATTATAATTATGCAACAACTGTCCATGAAACTGTTATATCCATAGTTGGTCCTGTGTGTTCGCTCAAAAAAAAAGTTGCTGTTGGCGAGTTGAGCGTGGTGGAACATGAAAAAGGACCAACTCGAGCAGATCATTACAGTCAATGTGACCATTAATTAACTTATATATAAACATCAATGAAAGATACTCATGTCACACTTTGAGACTGACCATACCACAAAGAAGCAATCTGACATCATACCCAATATCTTGGCAACGCAAGTGATGCTTATAAAGAAGGTACTTAACAAATTTGTTTTGTACCCTTTCAATACAATTAATGTGGTAAGCATAGGATGGAAACCATACAACACAACAATATTCAATATTACTTCGAACCAAGGATGTATACAAACCAGTGATTGCCCTTGTGTCAGTTATATACTTAGTGTGTCTTTTAACAAACCCCAAAAGTCTGCAACATTTCACAACCACAGCATCAATATGCAGATTAAATGACAAATCATTTCTGAAAATTACACCAAGATCTGCAACTGAAGTGACAACGTCCAACACCGTGTTATAAATGGTATAGCTATGAACAATCCGATTCTGACCTCTAAAATAGCTCACAACCTTACATTTACCCACATTAGGCGACAACAAGTTTGAACTGCACCAGCGAGTCAAGTTGTCGAGATCATGTTGCAAAGTGTTGACACCATGGACAACTTCCGAAAAAAACTTCAAGTCATCTGCATACAATAAACATTTCGATGAGTCAAAACAACTCACAACATCAATAATAAAAAGATTGAAGAGAATGGGACCTATATGTGATCCCTGTGGTACCCCAGACAAGACGAGGACCTCATCTGATAGAGCACCACCAATGCTAACAAATTGCTTTCTGTCAGACAGGTAAGATCGAATCCAGTAAAGATAACAACCACAGATGCCCATTACAAACAATTTTTGCAGAAGAAGGGTATGACACACACTGTCAAGAGCCTTTGATACATCAGTGTATACAACATCAATTTGTTTACCAGCATCCGTCACGTAAGATTGAAAAATGGCGAGATTAGTGAGCGTTGACCTTCCACTACAGAAACCATGCTGCTCTCCAACAATACTGTGTTTCAAGGTATTGGAAATCTCATCTGCAATGATAGATTCAAATAGTTTCGGTATTACAGGTTCAATTTAAACACCTCTATAATTGACAACTTGTGTCTTATCACCTGATTTGTGAATGGGGATCAGAGTAGACAACTTCCAGAGTGAGGGGCAAAAACCGGCATTGAAAAACCTTTGAAAGATACTACACAAAGGCCGCTCAAAAAGTTTTGACAATTATAATTATATAATAATATTGTCGAAAAGTGGCCATAACTTTTGAACAACTCAGTATAGACCCCAACAGTTATACACTGGATGAGTCGGAAAAACAAGGGGAATTGAAAAATGAAACAATATACAGGTGTACCATTTAAAAAAAGTGATGTTTGGGTTGTATCTAACTTACGCAACACCTGTATATGCAAAATAATTTTAGTTTGTAGCTAACGTTAGTACCGGCAACTTTTGTTCCAAAATTTTTTATTATGATTATTGAATAACAAAGGAAATATTGAACTTGAACACACTGTTGGACCACCCTATATGTATTTATAAATCTGGATGCTTTAAATATTGCTCTTATCTTAAAGGGTCAAGCAGGGGCGTGCGGTGACATTTTAAATAAGGGAAGCAATTTTCAGAAACTTACCTATTTGTAGTGTAACTCAATTCTTCTGTCGTTTTTGGCAAATTCGTTAATAATGTCATAAAACTGTGGATTCTGGGACATTTCCTCGACGAAGTTATTTTCAGTTGAGAAAATTGAAATTTGGGAACGTCTTTCCTGTCCTGTTGAATTCCTAACAAAACTCTTGATACGTTTCAATGTAGAACAATTTCGTTCTACAGATGCACTAGTAGCAGGAATTCTTAATACTAATTCACATAATTTGAATACTTCAGAATATGCATTTTCCAATTTTGATTCTTTTAAGAAAGTTAAAGGTTCACTCGCGTTAGTTTTTGTGTCAATAACATCGGTTTCATAAATGATTGTAAGTTCTGATCATAATAAGGCTTTGTCAAAATAATGTCCATAGTGGTGGAATAATGATTTGAATGAATCTTCTGGGAAAGGTATCCCTACAAATCCTCCAAAATTACACAATTCAAGAAATTTCAGGTCACTGAGATGATCTAATCTGCAGTTAATTTGCTGCTGAAGTTGATCTATGATTTTGTAGAAAAAGCGGCGATAAGAAGTTTGAAGGTCTCTCACATTATCAGTGCGCAGACGCTTTCTTCGTGGCTCACTTTTCCTAATTCCATTGTTTCTTCCAGAACTTCAAAACTCATTCCTTTTTCGAATTATAATGGAGTTAAATTCACTAATTTTCTTCAGGCAAAAACCAATGTCATTTGTTTTACATTGCAATATGTTAAATACGTTATCTGAAAACGGAAATATTTCATATATTAAGTAAAAAATTAAAATTAAAGTCTCTTTTCAAACCATCCAAAAATCCTCTAGAACTATTTATTGTTTCTGCATCCCAATTTTTGCTATTTTCTATTATGTTTTCAAAAAGTTCAATTAACGATTCACGGTGTTCAAATATAGTTAACACAAGTCTGCCGTTGTAGCTCCATCGGGTTGCAGCTACTTTGGGTAAACGTTTTTTAACAATTGAGTCTAAGGCTTGTGTGTGCTTCATAGATTTGAAAAAAAAGCAGCCATTCCACTTAGGGTAGCAAAAAACACCTTACATTATTTAATATGATTTATGGGATAAAATTAAATTAAATTTATGAGCACAACAGTGTACAAATAGAGCACTGGAAAACGTTTCCCGCACTTTAACTTGAAGACCTCCTAAATGTCCGACTATAACAGCAGCCCCATCATAGCTTTGGGCAATTAATTTATTATCAGTCTCCTCAATATCTTTCATAATATTAAGCACAATTTTATATAGAGCGTTTGCGGTACGATCTTCTGTCACATTTTTAAAGCTTAAAAATCTTTCTTGCTCCCATCCATTTTTACATAGCGTATTACTACAGATAGTTGACTTAAATTAGTTACGTCGGTTGTTTCATCTAGAACAATAGCAATGAAACGAGTCTGTTTAATTTCAGATTTAATTCTGTTCAAAATAATAGTGGCAGCTGCCGCAATTAAGTAATTCTGAATGCGATTTGATGTCCCGCTAAAAACGTTAAGACTGTTCCAAGTGATTTTTTAAACAAATGTCATATTTGGCTATTAAAGAAACTAGGTCTTGAAAGTTTCCTCTATTTGCAAATGTAGTTGTTTCGTCATGACCCCCGAACCCCAATTCATGCAGACCAAGAAAACACACAACATCAATAAGTCTTTTTAATATGTTTCTGTTTTTATCAACCAGTTCATTGTGTTGGTGATGACTAATTTCTATCTGCTTGTCAACGGCGTGTTCAATTCGCGTTGGTTTCAAAGACACTTAATTTTAAAATGGTCTGTAAATGCGCTTTTGACATAACGTGTCTTTTTACTACTTTATGTAGATTATTCAGGTCGGAAAACCCACTTTTATTCCACACGCCCTTTTCAGTCACAAATAAACTACCAGGCCAACAAAACAGTTTATTCCTGTTAACCATTCATATTGTTTATAAGTTTTTTCCACGTTGAAATGTCGAATACATGTTTTAATTCTTGTATTTAAGTTTTTTAGAGTAGGTTTCGGCCTACCTTTATTAATAATAGCAAGTTTTTCAGCAAACAATAAAGCTGAAAATCCTTTGGTTATCAAAAAACACACGACACAATCACAGATATTATTACCACTTGTTCATAAAGTTTGTAAATTCCCACCCCCAACGACGCGGCTGTTAAAAGCTGATGTAGTTGCAGCCATATTAATAATCATAAAATGCCAATGTATTTAACTTAGTCAACTGCTTATTTCTACGAAATAATCAGCGACATTCACGTTGTACGTGCATCGGGTCTTCCAACACGTTCTACATGTTGAAATACACGTACATTGCATCGAGCAAGGATTTCTCATTGTGTGGCCTGCTGGCTACGTGTATCCACTCTCGTAGTATCAGGTTCATGCTGTTGGTTGGCGGCCGGTTTACTGGGACGACGTTCTTGCCAAGAGCGCAGAGCGCATATACAAGTACAGTATGATGCATAATAAATAATTGTGTGAGCTTGCGAATTAAAAATTGTAATAGATAAATTAGTTTTAGAATTTTAAATTTAATATTTAAAATACAAAATAGATTTTAAATAATGCGGTTTAATACAAATTATTTTTAAGTAGGTATGTGGTCATTATTTTAAGGGAAGCAATGCTTCCCTTGCTTCCATGGACCGCACGCCACTAGAGTAGCTACAAAATTGAAATAAGAAATACTACTGGAACAAAAATATTTTTTATTGTTTTTCTCTTTATAACAGGTCAACAGTGTATGAGAATCTGACACACATGTTTTTTTATGGACAGTCTAACTTATATAAAACAATACACAAAAATTCTAAAAATACTTACAGTTTGTTTTCATTGTCAAATAAAATATTTTTGTGTCTAAATGCAACTGTACTGTTAAAACATAATTTATCATTTTTTCAAGCATGGCACTGGCTTTTTAGTAATACATAAATTATTATAAAGCTTATAAATATACACATATAAATTTATTAATTCTTTTTCACTGTACATTTTACTGGAGATAACAGTTTTCCCTTAAGAATCATCAAGATCCTCATCTTGGAACTATACAATAATACATCATACATAAATTACATCTAATGCAATCACATCACAAAATCAAAGCTCTGAGTTTTTTTATGTTTTCTTATTAGAATACACAGACATTGTCACTGCAATATATATTTCAGTCATTTTTAAATTGTATTGCAGTAAAAAAGACCACCACTTGGAAGACAGGCAAATCTTTGTTTAATCCTCCAGCAACATACTTAGTGGATTTTTCTTGCCAATTCGGGAAGATGGGGGTGCTGGAGTAACAACTGCTGCAGCTGTAAATGTTAAAATATTTAAAGTTAGCCATGTTTCATGTACAGGGTGATTGATATCAGATTTTACCAACTTCATTTTGATGCTTAAGACTAAAATAAACTGGAATTATAGAATTTTTCAATTTAAACATTTTAAATCTTTTTTGAAGATTAAACTAAATAGATTATGCTTTAATCTTGCAATATTCCAAAGCACCTTTGTTTTCTAAGCATTTAGGGAAATGTTTTATAGTCCGGGATGTCGTTTCCATAATTTGTTGGAAGGGGATGAAGCGAATTATCTGTGGCTTGGGACAAAAAGGGCCAAGGTGTATTTTTAGATAAAATGAAGCTCAACGTTTCCACTATTTAGAGAGTTCTCTTTGAAGGTTATATTTTTTGGACCTTGAAATTTTCAAAATTAAAAAAGTCTGGACGCAGCAAGTGCGTTAGGGTAGTGAATTTCCATTAAAATATTTTTTAATAGCAAATATGTGTTTTTTTTTTAAAGAAAGCAGGCATCAAATTTGGTTACCAGTATAACCTATATAGTAAAATGTTTTATCAAAATAACTTTATTGTTTGACAATGTACAAAAATTTCCGAAAGTAAGTGTTCCCGAAAAAACTCGTTTCTTGGCCAACCTTATAGGTTAATAGCAAATTGAGCTATTCAAATATGAAGCATTTGATCAAAATTCGCTACCATGACACACTTACTGCGTCGAGAATTTGTTTCCTACAAACATGCATTATATTTCGATGGAAAATGCAAAAATTCAATAACATAAGGCGTGTTTGATTAAAAAAAAAAGAAAATTTGTATCACCAACGACTTATAGGCCAGCTTGTGATTGTAGAAATAATTTTTTAAGATGTAGTTTAAGACACCCTATAATTAATATATACAATGTTTTTTCATATCTTGTATAATAACAGATATATTGAGCTTTATTGATTTTGAACGAAAATTCTACAAAAATTATATACCATTAAACGATAAACTCTATAGCTAAGGCTACTGCCAAGCATCAGAGAAAGGGTCTATTTGAAATGAATTTTCTGGGAGTATTTTACTAAAATGAAGGAAAATGACGATCGAAACTAAGCCTTCATGGTTTGTAAAACATTCTTCTTGAGACATTTTATTTCCATAGCCCATATTAGATATTCTTTGCCTAAATGTTGCCAATTTTGACATTTTAAATCGCAACTTTGACGTTTTGAGGAAAACCCCAATTTATTTTTCTTTAAATGCCTATAACTTTTTTGTCTTTTGACCTACAGAGCTAAATTTTGGTATATAATTTACATATAGCAATATGAGGATGTAAACCCGTGTACCAAATTTGGTTGCCCTTCCTTTCTTAATTCCGGAGATATAATTTTTTTTAGAAAGAAAACACAAAATTTTCCGGGAAAACCTTGGCTGATGTTCCTGGCTAACGAACTTATCCAAGCCATTTGCAAAAGGAAGGTATTCACCAAATTTAATTAAAATCGGTCTATTATTTTTTGAGCTATCGGGGTGATACCTATATACATATATATATATATATATATATATATATATATATATATATATATATATATATATATATATAAACATATAAAAATTGAAACTGACCCCGGATATGTGTTCTGGGGGGCCTAATTAGCGCTCATTTGAAGACATTTTTTCAAAATTCAAAAGTCGGGATCTCTTCATTAGTGAATTTTTTTAAAGAAAATTCACTAAAAGGCCAATTTGTTACAATTTCACATTTCTGTAAGGGCCAATAAACATTTGCAATGCATATAGACCCATGGAACATGGCAAGAACAAAATGAAAAGTCTAATGTGTCAGATTGGCCCTTTCATTTTCCATAAGTTTGCTGTTTGGCCCTTAATTATAAGGCTGGCTCCAGCTCTGTCAGTTCAACAGATGTAGGGGAGACTGGAGCACTTTCGACAGTAGAGCAGTTTCGACACCCCACATTTATTTAAAAAATGAGTAAGACGGTTGGGATTACTTTATACCTTAATCAGTCAGGGCGGTTCTGTAGTATCAGAAAGTTTGGTTTAGTGGTTTTCCAGTAAAAAAATAAACAGTAAATTTCAACAAAAGAAGCTAAGTCAGACCTTTTCTGTTATACTTTATAACTTCTATTATTAAAGCATGGGTCATATTTAATGAGCAATGTAGGGAGCCGAATTACGTATGAAATAAGTAAAACATATTATTCTAACCTAAATTTAATAAGATGTTTTGATATTCATGAAGGTTCTTGTCGGGAAGGGGTGGGGCAGTTCCAACAATATCGAATGGGCCCCACGTATACCTTTGAACCATTTTTTTGTAATAAATAAATCTATATAACTTTTTAAAAGCATGCAGGGTACCATTAAGCCCATTCTAACAGCCTTTAAAGCTACCTAAAAAGCTTTATAATTTTTCTAAATGAGACTTTCATGATTCCAGATGGTGTGAGTGTTTGTTTCCAAATATGCTGTCAAGCAGGTGTTTACACTTCAGCAGGAAAAGAAGCTTGTAAAATATCTAAGAAAATGCTCTGGTATGAGTGATGGATTAAGTTACCGACAAGTAAGAGGTCTGGCATATGATTATGCAAACATTATACCGGAATGTAAGCTGCCTGCAGGCGAACAAATAAGGCAGCTGGCTTGGACTGGGTCAGAAATTTTATGAAGAGACATCAAGAGCTGAGCCAGAAAATACTAGCATCGTCCGAGCTACAGATTTCAATAGAAGGAAACTATGGTTCGATGTATGTTAATACAATCTGGACTGGATAAACGTTTTTGTGCAGAAGCACTTTCAACTGCAGTAAAAACTAGAAATCTATGCCCATCCGTTTCAATAGGACACCAAATACCTTTTGAACTGTGAAACAAGAGGAAGCTGGACCCAAGAGATTTAAATTATTTGAGAGTGTTTGGATGCTTAACCTGGTGTCTATCAACAGGTCGCTTCCGATAAAATTTGGGAACAAAGCAGAGAAATGTGTATTGCTTGGTTATCCTGACAATGTTAACTGTGGAGTCTGAATAGAAAAAATAGTATTAACAGAAGAGATGTCAGATTCCAAGCAGAGGTCTTTCCAATGAAATTAGAGATACCGAGAACTGTGTTTTTAAGGGAAGACACTGGAGAAGGTGAAAAGGATGAGGTCACCATAACCATGGCTTCAGGGGAGGTTCAGCATGAACAAAACTTTACCAAGGGCATGAAGAGGCAGAAGCAATTATGCAAAATACACCAGGTGAACCAGCACAAGTGCAGGCCAGAAGAGAACTGAATTCCCAGTCAGATGTAACATTTAATGAGACAGATGTTGAAGAGCCGAGTATAGCCAGTGGAAGGAGCAGTCGAAACAGAAAACCACCTAAAGGTTGTATATGTTGTCATACAATTGTTGCAGGTCCCTACTATGCTAATGAAGCTATTGAGCCGAAGAACGAGGAAGAAGTCTTAGCAAGTAAGGACAGCAAGGAATGGAAGAGGGCTATGGATGAGGAAATAGCAAATATAAAATGAAACAATGTTTGGGAAGTAGTGAAGCAACCTGTAGAAGAAAACATAGTTAGTGGATATTTAAACTAAAGAGGGATAATGATGGACAGATCCTGAAACATAAAGCAAGACTTGTGGCAAGAGGTTTTAATCTTGTAGCAGGTATAGATTTTTCCGATAAAATTGATAGTCCAGTAGTCAGGAAGCATTCACTTAGAATCTTACTAGCATTAGCATGTGAATATTCCTGGGACGTAGAACAAGTTGATGTCGTATCAGCTTATTTAAATAGTGATTTGAATGACATCATTTATATGCAGCAGCCACATGGATATGAATTAAACAGGAGTCAACCAAATGAACATGTTTGTAGACTAAACAAAAGTTTGTATGGTTTACCACAATCAGCAAGTCAGTGGTACAAATGCCTCAGTAATATCCTCACACAGCTGAATTTTAGAAGATTATTGTCTGACCCATGCGTCTATGTTAGTAAAACCCTGATATTAGCTGTTTATGTTGATGATATTGTGATTTTTGGCATGAAGGAAGACATTTTTTTAAAGAGATTTTATCCAATAAATTACAGGTGAAATTTTTGTGACCAGCTCATATGTTATTATCCTTGCACATTACTAGGCCGGACAGGGATGTATAGACTATAGATCAGATACACTATATAGATGAGATACTGAGAGAATTTGGAATGGAGAATTGCACTGGTAAACCTACCCCTTTACCTTTGGGAGTCATCTCCTCCGAACCTTCAGATGACACACTATGTGATCAAAAGTTGTACCGGAAGGCGGTTGGTTCTTTACTATATTTGGCCAATGGAACACGACCAGACATTGCCTTTGCTGTAGGTAAAGTATCTAGATATTGTGAAAGACCGACTACACATCATTGGAAGGAGGTCAAACATATTTATAAATATTTAAAGAAAACTAGTTTTGAAGTATCAGATAAACGACCAAGATTTGAAAATATATTGTGATGCAGATTTCGCCGGCGATGATGAAAAAGCTAGACCAGTTTCAGGCATAGTGATAATGTTTGCAAGTGGGGATGTTGGATGGACCAGCCAGAAGCAGACATCAGTATCAACATCTACATCTGAGTCAGAATATGTTGCTATGCATGAACCAGTTTGTGAATACGAATGGTTAATTATTTTTTTCAGGGAAATAGACCAAGAGACCTTTTTGAGTGAACTCGTGATCATTTATGCAGATAACCAAAGTGCTATAGCAAATTCTATAAGTGACGTCGTTACAAATAAAAATAAACATTTCAAAGCAAAGTATCATTGTGTAAGGGAAGCAGTAGATTTGGGGAAAGTGAAATTTGAGTATGTAACATCTTGTCAGAACAAAGCAGATTTATTTACTAAAGCTCTATCTGGTCCAAAAATGAAAATTATTAATAAATCAATCGGTTTGTGTTAAATTGTGCATGTTTTGACAAGGGAAGACCATATTACCCTTACCTGCATAATTTTAGTTACTAAAGTTCTGATCTAATTTTTTAGTGAATTTTCTTAAAAAAAAATTCACTAATGAGGAGATCTCGACTTTCGAATTTTGAAAAAATTTCTTCAAATGAGCGCTATTTAGGACCCCCGGAACCCAAATCCGAGGTCAGTTTCAGACTTTATATGTTTATATATATATATATATATATATATATATATATATATATATATATATATATATATATATATATATATATATATATATATATATATATATATATATATATATATATATATATATATTTATGTGTCACACCTATAACTTAAAAAATAAAGGACCGATTTTGATAAAATTTGGCACATACCTTCCTTTCGCAAGTCGCTTGGATAAGTTCGTTAGCCAGGAAAATCCGCCGAGGTTTTCCCGGAAAATTTTGTGTTTTCTTTCGAAAAAATCGAAAAAAATTTATATCTCCAAAATTAACAAAGTAAGGGCAACCAAATTTCATACGCGGGTTTATATCATTCAAGGCAAGTTACTTACCAAAATTTAGCTTCGTGGGTTAAATGACAAAAAAGTTACAGGCATTCAAAGAAAAATAAATTTGGGTTCTCCTCAAAACGTCAAAATCGCGATTTTAAACGTCAAAATTGGTGAGTACCTTCCTTTTGCAAGTGGCTTGGATATGTTCGTTACCCAGGAAAATCCGACGAGGTTTTCCCGGAAAATTTTGTGTTTTCTTTCGAAAAAAATTTATATCTCCAAAATTAACAAAGTAAGGGCAACCAAATTTTATGCGCGGGTTTATATCATTATAGGCAAGTTACCTACCAAAATTTAGCTCTGTAGGTCAAAAGACAAAAAAGTTATAGGCATTTAAACAAAAATAAATTGGGGGTTTTCACAAAACGTCAAAGTTGCGATTTAAACGTCAAAATTGGCAACATTTAGGAAAAGAACTTGAATCTAATACGGACTATAGAAATAAAATGTCTCAAGAAGAATGTTTTACAAACCCTGAAGTCTTAGTTTCAACCGTCATTGTCCTTCATTTTAATAAAATGTTTCCAGAAAATTCATTTCAAATAGACCCTTTCTCTGATGCTTGGCAGTAGCCTTAGCTATAGAGTTTATCGTTAGTGGTATATAATTTTTGTAGAATTTTCGTAAAAAAAAATCAATAAAGCTCAATATATCTGTTATTATACCAGATATGAAAAAAAATTGTATATATTAATTATAGGGTGTCTTAAACTACATCTTAAAAAATTATTTCTACAATCACAGGGTGGCCCATAAGTCGTTGGTGATACAAATTTTCTTTTTTTTTTAATCAAACACGCCTTATGTTATTGCATTTTTGCATTTTCCATCGAAATATAATGCATGTTTGTAAGAACAAAAATTCTGGACGCAGTAAGTGCGTTATGGTAGCGAATTTTGATCAAATGCTTAATATTTGAATAGCTCAATTTGCTATTAACCTATAAGGTTGACCAAAAAACGAGTTTTTTCGGGAACACTTTAAGTTTACTTTCGGAAATTTTTTTACATTTTCAAACAATAAAGTTATTTTGATGAAACATGGCACATTGTTTTTACTATATAGATTTTACTGGTAACCAAATTTGATGCCTGCTTTCTTAAAAAAAAAAACACATTATTGCTATTAAAAAATAGTTTTATGAAAATTCACTACCATAACGCACTTGCTGCGTCCCGAGATTTTTTTCTTATAAGCTAATAATTTACAGTATGATGTTTTGGCTCAGCTGTCAGTTATGTTATCAAGTTTAGTTTTTTTTTTTTTGTAGGAGTGTCTTTTAGTTTCAGTAATAATATTTTTTTCAGTAATTTCTCGTATTTTAGATGCTTTGTCTGAGGGTTCGTTTTGGGTTATATTGAATAAAAATGTAATGTACGAGGGGAGGTGTTGAAGGTAATCTGAAACGAATATGACATTCTTAAATATACGCGCCACTGTCAACAGTGTTACAATTACCAAGCTATTCTGTTCATGTACCATATAAGTCACACTTGTCATTAGCCTTAAGTGTCATCCTTGTCACAAAAATGTAAACAGACAATACAGTAATAAATGGCGATAACGTGTGTGTTATTAAATGATCAGACGTGTTCATTTCATTATTATAGAAGTAAACCCTGCTAAATTGTAAACAATCCTATTTTGCAACAACACCCACCCTAACATACATGACAACCCCAGCTTTTTGCTTAAAACTACCTTCATGATAATAAATATTGCAGCCTTTAATATTATAAGACTACACATCATCCATAAGTTATTTGAAATATTTTCTTAATTATTGATTACATGTCATTTAAGAGATATAAATCATATGTAATTGAAAAGTTGGTATAATTGAAAAAATGAAAAAGCAGCTGTACAAAAAAAACCTTACCGTTTTGCACATTGAGACAATCTAGCCACTCTGTCATGCTAATTTGCCTGTCCTTGTTAATATCACAGTATCTGGGTAGCTTCTTACCACACTTCTTTAATCCTTTTACAGTACTGACCAGCTCCTTGAATGCTTTCCACTCGTTTCTATCCAGGACCTGATGTAAATAAATTAATAATTCTATAAGCAGATCTCATCAGAATTTTAACGATTTCTGTTATTACAGGTGGCATATAAACTTTACAATAACGTTTACCTAATGCATGATCGACAAAAATCTGTTTTTACAAAAATGTTATATGACCATTAAAATATTTGAAAAAAAATGGGTAGTTTACATTTACTCTACCTTATTTTTATTTTTGTCAAATACAACAAAACTCCAGGTTGCAGCTTGCTCTTCTTTAGATGCAATCCAAGCTAGTCCGTTAAACGTTGTAGTTCCATTGACCATCTCAGCCATTCGCGAATGCAAAAAGTTAAGTAAATCTCTAAGGAAGACAGTCTTTTTCTCATCAGGACAACCCTTCATTGGTCTACTGACTGTGTTAAATTGATCACATTTAGGTGTGCCATTTTTGACTGAAGTACCGGCTATATTTTTACCAGTGTCTTCATGTACACACCAACAATAGCCAGCTGACTTGTAACACTGAATCTAAAATAAATAGAGCATATTTATTACTGCTGTAACAAGAAATGATAGGTTTAGGTCAGGTCAGTTCATTCATTAGGACTTGTTTATCAGAATTAATATAAATAAATGATGATTAGTATAAATAATGGTCTACAAGATGCGGAAAACGGCAGGCCAAACATGGTGCGGACAATCCTCTTCTGCATCAACAGAACCCTCACCAGATGCACACAGCCGTCCCAACAAAGCAAACCATATGCCAGGAGACAGTTGACACTACCATAGTAGAGAGTAGAGTTGGCACGGAGACAGCAAATTGTATCCAAAAAGGACCCGAGGCTTAGCAAAAATGCCTTCTCAAAGATCTTAGAAAAAATCGAAAGCAGCGCAGTCGCCCTGTAGTTGTTCAAAAGACGTGGATCTCCCTTCTTAAAGAAAGAGACAACAATGGCCGCCTTCAGACGCTCAGGAAAACAGCCGATATCAAATGACACATTTATAAGGTAAGTTAGTGGAGCCACCACAAGATGAGCAACCCTGCCAAGAAGACTACATGGTATTTCATCTATTCCTGATGAATTTTTAACTGCAACTAATTTTATGATCTCTAATACATCGTCCTCTGAGACAGGATATAAAAACATAGAATACGGATTAGAGCTTTTTTCAATGCACAATTTATGTGACAGTTTTTTGTCAGATACTTAACAGAGTCGACAAAGTGCGCATTGAGACTGTTAGCAATCATATTAGGATCTGTCAAAACGACTCTGTCACCAGACAGAATACTCAGATTTGCCGCCTTGCTGTTCATCTTCTCCCACGATGACATTTTCTTTAATTGCTTCCCACATAGCTTTATTTCGGTTTGAAGCCATAGAGATTTTATTTTCATAGTATTTTTTCTTGGCGTCTTTTAACCTAGCACCGTGCTGTTTCTTTAGACTTGTATACAACTCTTTACATTGTGGATCCATAACTGTATCCAGTATAAGTGGAAAATCACGAAGCAAACAACCCTTTCTTACAAGTTCTACTGATATCCATGGTTTAGGAGCAATCTTGCCGGGCATGGATCTTTTTCTGACAACCGGAAACGCAATCTGAAAGAAGGCATCAAACTCAGAGAAAAAAACATACTTTTTTTTTGCCGCCACTGGCTCCTGATAGACCAGCTCCCAGGATGGACTACAAAAGATACACAAAATGGGATATATTCTCCTGACTAAATGACCTTTTATACACATATTCAACAGGAGTCTGATCAAAAGCCTGGATACTATACGATAATAACTGTGTGTTATGATCTCCTATTGCCTTTGTCAATGTTTCAGTATTAATGTCAGCCGAGTGAACATAGCAAAACATGTTATCAGTACAAGATGCCGAGGCACCCTGTCTTCGCGAAATCTTTCTAAAACAGGCAAAGAAACCGTAAGAAGTCATTAAATTTTGCAACCTCACAACATCCGCACTGTATTTATCTAAAAAAATTAAATTATAATCACCACATACAAATGCAGGAGCTCCCTTGTCATTTAATTGGATAACAACTTGTAACCTGTTAAAAATGCATGTTTTATATTGTGGCAGGGCAGATGCACATTTCGGTTTAGTGCGATAAAGACAACCTACATTTATTTGTGGTTATCAGTTGGGTATATTTCATCTAAATTGTGTAACATATGCAAGAACAAGTCCATAACTTATTTGTATCTGCACATTGTACAACGTAAACGCCAAAATTTGCCTGACTATGAAATAAACGGCGTTAAATAACGATTAAATTTTATTTTTCGATATAGTGCCCCCCAACATAAATGCACTTATTACGTATTCCATCGTTTGAGCAAGAATTCGATACGCCCAAAAAAATCATTTCGGCTTGTCCACCAAATGTGCCCAAACTGCAGCTTTCACCTCTTCGTCATCACTGAAAAGACGCCCGCGACGATCCTTTTTCAAATTTCCAAATAGGTAGTAGTCATTGAGGGTGGATATGGACCTGGACTACACGGAGCGTGATCAATTTGTTCGAAACTCACTAATTGCGGCTTGTGCAATTCCAGCAGCGTGCATTGTCATGGAGCAAATGCACGCCTCTGGTCAGTTTCCCACATCTTTCCTCTCCAATATTTTGTCGTCATACACAGGAGTGTTGCAAAATATGCCCCGGTTGACTGTGGCGTTGTGTTCTTTAAAGTCTATGAGAAGAATACCCTCACAATCCCAAAAAATCGTAGACCACACTTTTTTTGTCGACTGAGAGACCTTGAACTTTATTGGCGGTGCTTCTCCTTTACGTCTATAGTATAGAACCATAGTTGCATCCCCTGTGACAAATATCTTCAACATGTCCACAGGGTTTTGTCCATAGGGGTCCAAAAAGGCTCAGGTACATTCAACACGACGCTGACACTGAACTGCTGAAAGATGTTAGGGGACCCACCTTGCACTAAGTTTATTCATGCCTAAATACTCGTGGAGGATTCGGCCAACGCTTGTATTTGAAAGCGCCGACATTTTTAATAATTATTTTATTTTCCTCAGCAAGGACAATCTTGTTGTCCATCACCACTTCCACCGTCCTTGCTGTTCTTGCGTCATGTTCCAAGGGTCCCTGCCCCTTTGAAACCGTTTTGACCAATCTTTTCTATTTAATAAGACACAGAATTTTCCCCATACACCCCATCCAGCCGATCTTTGATACTTTGAGGTGGAAGAGAAGAAATTTAATAAGAGCTCTATACTAAATTTTTGTGACTTATAACATTGTGATGAACAAGTGTCAGTTATAAGAAAACTAATTGACATAAAATCCATTTTTGTTTTTTTTTCAAGGCTAATAAATAGGACTTGAACCAATGCCTTACCAAAATTTGACAGGCTGCGATACCCTGGATCTATGTCAGGCCGGGAAATTTTGGCGCTAACCTCGTATACTTTTTTTTCTTTCTCCCTCAGAGCTCGTCCGCGTCTTTGTCGCCCCGATAGCACTGCAGCCTTTGGCTTGTTGTGCATGCCCTTTGTCTTTTTTACTCCACCTATTCCAAAATCACTGTGCCTTGAACAGGTCTGCACAGCAATTGGTAGGGTGAAGTTTTATATTGCTCTGTCTCCGGTTTACGCTGACCGCAGATAATTTGTCTTTTGCGGTCCAGACTTTACACTCGCACAAGATGTGCTGGACTGATTCCTACCCCTCGCTGCAGAATCTGCATGCCAGGTCCCCCTCGAACCGCCCCGTTTTATGCAGGTGTTTCTTGACGGCCATGAGTCCTGTTATGTTTCTGAGCTGTCATCTGCTAAGATTTAGCAGCTCCACAGCTCTCTTTGAACTGGGTTCCTCAATTATTGACTTCCCATGTCTGAGCCCTAGACAGTCTGCCCAGTACACCTTGTGTTCGTTTCTGACCCAGGACTTAATGGCTCCCCTGGCAGTGCCCTTTGTCACGCCCAGAACCGATTCTGGTCCCATAAATGGTTCTGGTGACGCGGCACCCAGATGACCTTATTCTGCCCAGCCAGGTCGCTCGTCTCGTCCCGGCAATCACTTACCAGCCTGGCATTTACCTGTGGACTACTTAGGACCTTAAGGGCTGCCTCGCTGTCTGTGGCTATGAGGATCCGCTTGTTGGTGTAGCCCCTCCTCTTGTTCTCCCGCACACAGAGCAGGATGGCGTACATTTCGGCCTGAAAGACCGTTGCATGGGCTCCGAGGTGAATACTATGACTTACTCTCGGTCCTTCCAAATAAACACCTGCCCCCGTCCCACGCCGGATACGTCCTTGAACCAGACGAGCGCGTTCCGTGGTATGCCCGGCGTCTCCTCGCGCCATGCCTCGCGGTCGAGGATTTCCACTGTAAAGTTGTTTTCCCTGCAGATTCGCGGGCTCGCTAGGTCTGACCTCATTTCAAGCATAAGCTCCTTCACGATCTCCTGAATTTTGCAGTGACCCCTGCAGCCTGGGTTGATCTTCAGTCTACCATTACATGCAAGTCTGTATAGTCCTAGTCTGGCCTCCTCCATGATAACTAAGTGTAGGGGAGCAGATTCAGCAACACCTCCATGGCGGCTGCTGGGGTTGAAGTCATGGCCCCTGTGATGCCCAGGCAAGCCATCCTTTGGATCTGGCCTAGCTTTTGTTTGGCACTGGATTGTGTCACTTTAGGCCACCAGACGAGTGCCACGTATGTTATTGATGGTCTGACCACCCTTGTGTACAGCCATAGTGGGCCATACTAGGTCTTAGTCCTCACGTTTTTCCATATAGCCGCCATAGTGACGGCTAGGGTCATAACTGCCTTACCCAGTACTCTTTCAACGTGACCATTCCAAGTTAGCTTAGAGTCCAATACGACCCCAAGATATTTTACCTCCCTGGCCATTGTGATGTTTCTACCGTATAAAGTGAGAGTTCTGTGGCTATCCCACTTCCTCCTCCTCCTAAACGGTATGACGGTTGCTTTCTCAGGGCTCACCCCGAGCCCTTAGCCAACCGTCCACCTTTCCACCATTTTCAGTGCTGTCTGCATGCGCTTCCACACTGACTGTGTAACCTTTCCTCAGATTATGATGACAATGTCGTCCGCATAGCCCTGTACCTCGTACCCTCCTCCCGAGAGCCTTCGTAGCAGGCCGTCCACGACTAGGCACCAGAGCAGGGGAGACAGAACGCTCCCCTGCGGACACCCTGCCGCGACCCCCGCCAGCAGAGTCCCTCCCGCGAATGAGGTGAACATCGCCCTGTCCCTGAGCATGGAACCGATCCACCTGCAGCAGGTCTCCTCTATTCCACGCTCCCTGACAGCTGCCAGGTGTTACTGAAGGCCCCCTCTATGTCTAGGAAAGCCCCCAGCGCCACCTCCATGTTCTCCAGTTTCAGCACCAGTTGGTGCAGTGCTGTTTCTGTTGACACTCCTGCTCTGTACGCATATTGTCTGCAGTGCAGGGGATATGCTTCCAGTACACCGCCCCTAATGTGCTGGTCGAGCGGTTTTTCCATTGTTTTTATCAAGAAGGACATGATATTTATTGGCCTCAGGGACTTTGCCTGGTCTGTTGGACGCCCAGGTTTAGGAATGAATACAACCCTGGCCAGTATCCATGTCCTCGGAGTGTACCTCAGAGCCAGGCTGGCCCTCATAATGAGGGTAAGCGCCGTCGACAGTATATCTATACCCTGTTGGAGCATGATGGGCATTATTCCATCAAATCCCGGGGATTTGTATGGATTGAAGCTGTTAATGGGCCATCTGATTTTGCTCCAAGTAACCAGCTCTTTAGTGACTGTTTAGTCTACTCTAGATGCCCGCCTATAAGGCGCCTCTATTTCTGAGTGTTCCCAGTCCGGAGGTGATTGGTTTATTATGTTACAGCCGGGGAAGTGCGTCTGGAGTAAAACTTTCATAGTTTCCTTCCCCGAGCTTGTAAAGCCTCCCGTGGATGTTCTAAGGGAGCCTATGTTGGTCTGAGTGCCCTTGGACAGGATCTTGTGTAGTCGAGCACTCTCGGATGTTTTCTCCACTTCCTCGCAGTGTATCCTCCACGACTCCTTCCTGGCGTCGCTCAGTCTACTCGTATACTTCCTTACTATTAATAAATAATAATACTGATATGAATAAAATGTTATTACCTTCTGATATCTTCCATCTGGAGTACATTCTGGCACATACATCTGGTACCCTCCTTCAGACAATACTGTTTGACGATCTGATAGACAATCAGTTGGATCTTCATCTCTGACATCACTTGAATCATCATCATAACTTGCTCCTAGAGCTGCTACTCCGGAACTAAGAACTGTTATCATTTTATTAGTATTAAATCAGTAAAAAATATAATTCACTAATAATCATTGATCTGTTTAACAGCTATACTTTGTTAAAACTATTTTACTTTAATTTTTGTAAAATGTGAACCTATAGATGCCCATGTTAATTACGCCGCGCACGCAACATTTTTTTGTCACTTACTAACTATAACTAACAGTCTTTTTATGCAAACAATTATTTTTAATGAAAATTCACTATCATAACGTACTTGCTGTGTCCAGACTTTTTGGAACTGATAATAACTGTAGCTTTCCATGTGATACTGCCAAAAAAGGTCTATTTTAAATTAATTTTTTGCAAATATTTTAAACAAATTAAGAATTTACACATATATTTAAAAGCTTATAAAACACATATCACGCAATATTTCTATCTTCAGATGCTGTGTCTGTTCTAGAATCTTCATTTAGAAATCTTTAAATGTAACATTACATTTGCTCCAACCCGCGACCCCTCTAGGAATAACTGTCCCGAATGTCAAGTTAGATACTGGTCAAAAGGGTCTATTTTAAAGGCGTTAGAAGCTTCGACATTTCGAACCGAACCCGAACTCGAACCGAGCCTTCGGTTCGAAAAATTGTTCCCGCTAGGCGATGCTAAAGTAGTTCGAAGTTCGAAATATGTAGTTCTACATAATACTTCAAAAGTTAACTTTACAGGCATTTGATGCTGCCAAAGGCAACGAAATTGTAACTCGGTAGCGGCTTCGTTAACTCGGTAGCGGTGCTTTAAACGCGGTATTCGCCCCATTGCGTCGGTAGTGTAACTTCAGCGGCTTTTACTCATGCGTGTTTTTGACAGTTCGTGGAACACATTGATCCAGTTGGGCTGGTTAGCGTGCTTGTTCAAAGGATTCACAAAATAAACATACTAACTGGATTGAAATCGCGGTTAATCCCATTTTTTAATTTACTGCTTGGATACATACGAGGGGGTACCCAAAAGAAACCCAGCTTATTATTTTTTCATTTCTTTATTTATTTTTAAACAAAAAACCTTTCATCCCCCCAAAGTACTCTTTATTGGCACTAATGTAACAGTCTAATCTTCTATTTACAACATTTTTGAAAGTCACCTTCTGTGATGCCCGACAGCGTCTCCATCGTTATTTTCTTTACCTCAGCAACATCAGCAAAACAGTTTCCTTTTATGTCTCTTTTAATGCGGGGAAATAAAAATAAGTCGCAGGGGGCAAGGTCTGGTACATAGAGGGGATGGGGCAGTTTACGATCTTGAGGCAGAAGCCCCTGTCTTCACGTCCGAAGACTTTAGCCCATGGTATCCTCCTACACTGCTAGGTCGAATCCACTCTCAAAGAAGCTCCTACAACCTCCACACACTAAAAAATTAGCAGGTAATTTAAGGCCTTAGACCCAGAAAACTCTCCTCACATTCATATGAACGTTTGCTTCACTCGTTTTTCCCTAGATCTCATATATTTATTTATTCGGCGCTATCTTTCTTCGCGGTTTGCCACAATTGCACTCTGCGTTTCTTCTTACAGCTCCATTTCCGCGGCCCATTCATTGAAACTCCTGATTGCCTCGTTCTTGGTAGACGTAGTTACCTTGAAACTGTAGGAACCTTCAGCCCTGTTCTGTTTTCTCACAAAGTTTTCTCTTGCCGTTCTACGATTTTCCATCTGGCAGTCTTCCAGCACATGTCTTGCTGTATCCTGCTCTCCGTTTCCACACACAGATTCCCCCATTCCGGGCATAAGGTTAATCCTATTAAAGTAGCCGTTAAAAGGCCCGTGACCAGTCAACAAGCTCACCGTCGTGTGACTCCAGCTCTTGAGGCCCGTACCCACGCTCTCTATGTATCGATAAGTGCTTCTACCCTTTGTCTCCTCGTCCCAGTGCCTCTGCCACTCTACGTTAGTGTTCTCCTTGGCACTTCGTATGAGCATTCTACTCGTCACTAGACACTCTACCCTCTCGTGACCTAAGGGGTCACTTCTGATGGCTTTAGCCCTCAGGTCGGCTTTTGCGATACCTTCGAAGTGGTCGCTACCCCACCACAGATTTATTTTTGTTCCCGCGCACTCCACATCTTGCATCTTTCTGTGGATGCTGTCCTCCGTTCCTCCCTTCCTCCTGGAGCATGTCCAGGGCAATTGTGCTATCGGAAGCGATGTTGACGGTTACATCCTGTAAAGTCGCGGCCTCTCCACTGCCGAACCCACCGCGAATAATGCCGCAAAAGTGAGTACAACTTACGTTTTTCCTAAAAAAATGTCCAAATAACTGCAAAAGTTGGCTTCTGCCTTCAATTTTATTGTGATTTTCGTCATCTACCCCTAAAACACGTCTATATACAAAAGTTCATAAAAATCAAACACGCGCCCCAAAAGTAAACCTTTACCATTAATTTGAACAGACTCTAAATATGAAATTCTAGGGGCTCTAATTAAATTTTTTTGAAAGTTTCACAATCATGACCTCTCTATTAGTACATTTTCTGATAAAACTTCACCAAAACATAATTAACTAATAATTATTCATCTATCTATTTGCTTTACTTTGCTAAAACTATTTTATTTTAATTTCTGTAAAATGCAAACGTCCATGTCTTTGTTTGAGATGCCAAAGCCCCTGTATTTCCTTTTGAACAATTTAATCCATGTAAACTTATTAAAAAAAACACACACAAAATAAAATAAACATACTCCTAGGCTTCGGAAAAGGCGTCACATGACATTTTCACACAAATCCATTTATATTTGATTGACTTGATATTTTACATTTTCTTTAACAGTTTTCCAAACGAATCAAAAGCAAAATTCCTTGGTTCCAAAAAACAAAGCATCTTACAAAATTCCAACTCCGTATCATGGTTTAAAAACGGTGGCGTTTTTTTTTTGCAAATTTTTACTGAATAGTAATGGGCCAACATCTATTTTTTTTTCAATTATGGTTACTATCATTTATTAGGCAGGTTGTCATTTTAAGTTTAACAAACTAAAACTACAAAACTAATGACAGATGACAATAAATAGTTTTGACAAATTTACTCACCTCCATGAGGCGGCGCATGGAACGGATCCTCATAGTTATCGCCGTCATCCCCATCGTCACTACTGGAACCTGGATGTCCGTCTGCGTTCAGCGACAAGAACACACGCAAAGAAACTATTTAAGTTGTTAACAAAGGGGAATGCAAGCCCTAGCATATATACACAAGGAAAACATGGGAGTTACGGTACGGTGTTTTTACAATGTGATGGTTGGTTATACTACTGCTGGAGTCAGGGTGGGTCTGTTTGGAGCCATATTGCTGCTCATGGATGAGGCAGGCGGGCATAAGCGGACTTGCAAATACATCTACCCTATATATTCTATTCTAATAAAGCTAAAGGGTTAAGAGGTTAAAAGTGAGGTTTGTGACTCAGTAGATGTAATACATATTACAGTTACAGTAAAACCACTCGCTTATCCGGCGTTCGATCAACCAAAAATGATACAGTTTTCGAATTTTTCA
Organism: Tillus elongatus; assembly: GCA_964006375.1. Lineage (NCBI taxonomy): Eukaryota > Metazoa > Arthropoda > Insecta > Coleoptera > Cleridae > Tillus > Tillus elongatus. The sequence continues at coordinate 218,188,224 of OZ023263.1, forward strand.
TTTATTGCGTGTTATCGCTTATCCGAGGTACCTCCTCCCCATATTACCTAGCATAAACGAGGTTTTACTGTATTTAGAAACTTCTGTACAAAATTAACGGATTAACTGGATTATAATTATATTTATTCCGTGCTCAGTAGCCCAACAAGTAGTAGGCTTTGGAGCTTTCATGATATTTTAAGCGCATGCTGTCTGTCAAATAATCTTTTGTTTTAATACTGGAATAGACAATTTGCATGTATTATTTTCTTATCACATCTGATAGAGATCCCACAAAGATCATTTTTAATATATTTTTCATTTCACATACTACAAAAATAACGATGCAACAAATATTTGAAAATGCAAATTTCACAATTGATTTCAAACACCACTGTTTTGCCGCCATGGTCCGTGACGTAACGGGACAGTATAATAGTCAACAATAAACTTGCTTCTCTATGTTTAGATCCTGTGTTGCAAGTTATTGATTGAATCTTGATTTCTGCACGTAATTTTATTCGATAATGTGGAAAATAAAGCTTACATAAATACTCTAACCAATGTCTATAAAAACTGCAGAGAAACTAATGTTTATTGTTCCAAAACCACCTCAAATTAACAAGCAATGGTGCAAAGTTATAAGAGGGAATGAAGGAAAATCCACAGTTATTTGAGAAAACCGCCTTATATTGTTGTGAAGACCATTGTAATGTAAGTACCTCCTCATTTTCACAACGAATATTAGTGATATAAGGTTAAAATTCTTATCATACATTATTAAGTTAGGTTGTAATTCCCATGTGGTCAAGGTACGTTTATCTGTACACATTAAGTACTAACTTTACATATTAATGTTAGTATTAACAACCGAAAAAAATCATGGTTATTAGTTAGCAAAATTATTGGGTTTGTTTCCATTAATTATCTGTAATTAATTCAGACAACATTGTTCTATCAAAAACATATGGCAGATTTGCGGTTATGTTCTTGTCAAGTCATGTTGACTTCATTCAAAGCAAAATATATTGCAAACGAGATGAATAAGTACATGATATACTTGGCTAAATATGTCTTCAATTAGAACGTCGGTGGTTCAGTGGTAAGGACGTGTACCTATGAACCGAGGGATACCGGGTTCAATTCCCAGGGTTACCCTGTCCCTTTTCAGTACATACTGTACAATTAAGATCAACCGAGGTTGTGGCATTGTATTTGTGCAAGTTGAATGTCTGCACGTTCCGCCCTTCGGAGGGGGCATAAAGCCGTCGGTCCCGTGTACATGCGATGTTGGGCAAGTTAAAGATCCCTACCCCCCCTACAGAAAGGCAGGGGTTCGGCAAAATTTCCGGGATAGTGAGGTGAAACTGCTGCCTGGCGTTGGTGATTAGCCATAGTAGCGCAAATAGACTGACGTTAAAGAAAAAAAAGAAGAAAAAAGATGTCTTCAATTAGCATTCACTTATTAAATATATCTTCCAGCTTTTGCTCATTTTATTTCAGCATTTATAACGATTTTCAACAAAGAATGATGCCCATAATTGAGTCAATTCTTGGCAAATTATCTAATTACGCCTGTTGTAAGCCTTTGTCTTCAATTTTATTACACACACTTTACACTATTCAACTAGAAGAAACACAATGAATGAATAAAATTCACCACGGTGTTGAGAAACAAAAGCGACGATACTTATCATACCATAAGGTATATGTAAACACGATATTTATTTACTATCCAACTACGTCACGACGTTCGCGGTCACATGATAATAATTCGACATTTTTTTATTTTAAAAGTCTTTTTCTGTCCATTATATATGTTTTTGAGTATTTTCATGCATGTAATAATGTTCTATGTGTGAAAAACAATTAGGTAAATGTTAAATTCATGTAATGGAAAATCCATGCAAGTTGTCTATAGCCAATGAAAATCATTTTTAACAAACATTGATTTGAAATCTGTGGAAACTTTTTACCACAAATTATCTTTGATTACCAACGACATTTTGTTATCTTTTCTTGTTAATCGGTCAGTTACAAATGTGTATAATTAAAAAAACTCTGGACGCAGCAAGTGCGTTATGGTAGTGAATTTTCATAAAACTATTTTTTAATAGCAATAATGTGTGTTTTTTAAGAAAGCAGGCATCAAATTTGGTTACCAGTATAATCTATATAGTAAAAACAATATGCCATGTTTCATCAAAATAACTTTATTGTTTGAAAATGTACAAAAATTTCCGAAAGTAAACTTAAAGTGTTCCCGAAAAAACTCGTTTTTTGGTCAACCTTATAGGTTAATAGCAAATTGAGCTATTCAAATATTAAGCATCTGATCAAAATTCGCTACCACAACGCACTTACTGCGCCCAGAATTTTTTTCTTACAAACATGCATTATATTTCGATGGAAAATGGAATAACATAAGGCGTGTTTGATTAAAAAAAAAAAAGAAAATTTGTATCACCAACGACTTATGGGCCACCTGTGATTGTAGAAATAATTTTTTAAGATGTAGCTCAAGGCACCCTATAATTAATATATAAAATTTTTTTCATATCTTGTATAATAACAGATATATTGAGCTTTATTGATTTTTTTACGAAAATTCTACAAAAATTATATACCATTAAACGATAAACTCTATCGCTAAGATTACTGCCAAGCGTCAGAGAAAGGGTCTATTTGAAATGAATTTTCTGGAAACATTTTATTAAAATGAAGGACAATGACGGTTGAAACTAAGACTTCAGGGTTTGTAAAACATTCTTCTGGAGACATTTTATTTCCATAGCCCGTATTAAATTCAAATTCTTTTCCTAAATGTTGCCAATTTTGACGTTTAAATCGCAACTTTGACGTTTTGTGAAAAACCCCAATTTATTTTTCTTTAAATGCCTATAAACTTTTTTGTCTTTTGACCTACAGAGCTAAATTTTGGTATGTAGCTTACCTATAAGGATGTAAACCCGCGTACCAAATTTGGTTGCCCTTACTTTGTTAATTCCGGAAATTAAAATTTTTTTCGAAAGAAAACACAAAATTTTTCGGGAAAACCTGGACCGATTTTCCTGGCTAACGAACTTATCCAAGCCATTTGCAAAAGGAAGGTATTCACCAAAATTTAATCAAAATCGGCCCATTATTTTTTGAGTTATCGGTGTGATACATATATATATATATATATATATATATATATATATATATATATATATATATATATATATATATATATATATATATAAACATATAAAAATTTTAACTGACCCCGGATATGTGTTCTGGGGGGCCTAATTAGCGCTCATTTAAAGAAATTTTTTCAAAATTCAAAAGTCGGGATCTCCTCATTAGTGAATTTTTTTAAAGAAAATTCACTAAAATGAATCATCTACGAACCAACTATGGGCAAGAAATATTTTTATAAGAATGTCAAAACATAATTTAGGTGGAATCGGAGACATCTTTTTCAGGCATTGTAGTGTAGAGCACATATTGGAAAATTTAGACATCAAAAAGACATGAGAACCTGATGGAACCCCAGCAATAGTTCTTGAAATGCATGTTCCTGAACTGACTCCAATTTTATGTCGCCTCTTCGATGTTTTATAAGATAGGGTCATTTCCATCTTCCTGGACACAAGCTCAGGTTCAGCCTGTCCTTAAAAAAGGAAACAATCACGATGTGGAGAACTACCGTCCAATTTTCATTCTATCAGTGTTGTCTAAAGTTATAGGAAAAAGTATCAATATAGAGCTTATAAAATAATAATAATAAATCTTAACTTTATTGTTAGATTTCATGCGCTCTACAGTAGTTCACACAATCATCAGCACAAATATATTTATAAAAATCAACAATAATGCCCTACCTGTGGCACCTAAACATAACTTGTTTTGTGCCACATATTTAAGCAAAATATAAGTAGGCATATGGACATCTATCATCTATTTATTAAACTACACTTCTATTAAACAGTAACTTGGTCGACTATGAACGATACAAGTATGTTTCATTGTAAAATTCAAATTCAAATTCTGAGCGATAAAACTCGGGAGAGTAGACTGTCCTGTAAAGACACCAATCCTAAATAACCACCATGCACACACGCAACCCCACACACACGCACGCACAAATGTTTGCTCACACAGTCATTCACACATTTCTTCGAATTTTACTACAAGCATATGAGTCTAGTCAATGTGGGTGAAGTAAACACATTCTGAAATGATTGGCTACGCAATTTATCACACGACCTAAATCTCTGCATTACACACACTGCATTTGGTGCTTTTCCCGTCAGACCCTAGACATAATTTTTTTCATTTTGTGAAAGTTAATATTTAACCTTTTTCTTAAACTTATAATTCTGTTTTATACGTCTTATTTCCAGAGGTATTTCATTATAGAATCTAGGTCCAAAAAAGGACGTGGTCCTCATATTAGCAGTCTTCTTTGCCCGTGGAACAGTAAGACATTGGTTCATGTTTTTGCGAGTATGGTAGGCGTGACGAATAATCTCGTGTTTACTTTTTTTCGTGTAGGAAACTGTATTGCTGACACAATATAAACTCCCCTGATGTTGAGTATTTTAGACTCTAGCTGATTGTAGAGCAAATCAGTTTTATAATAAAAATGTAATTTCAACAGTGTTTTTATAATAAAATCCTGTGTCGTCTATAACGGTAACACCACACTAACGTCCCACGATACAATTCCATATCTAAGCACAGACTGTACCAAAGAGTGGTAAACCATCATCAAATTTTGTTTATCCGTTTTGTTTCTAAGTTTATTGAATACATGTATCATCTTTCTCATTCTGTTGTTTACGTATTCAACGTGACTAAACCTTTTAAGATGTTCAATGTATACACACAGATATTTATGGGAATTCTGCACCAACACAATACTCCCCAGCCCTAATGTCTCGTTTTTGAGGTGGCAGTCTCACAGTTGTTGGCGAAAAGCATACGTACTTAGTCTTTTTGTAATTTAGACTTAAATAATTATTTGCCAAATACGCACATCACTTTCTCCGATTTTGTAAAAACATCTTCCCATCTTGTGTTGTCTATTATTAATACTGTCATCGGCGTATGACATGATTCTGCATTTACCTCCCATTCCAACCAAGACATCGTTAGCATATATTAAAAACAAAATAGGACCAATAACTGTACCCTGTAGGACGCCACATTGTACATTCATTTTATTGCTAAACAGCGATTGAACCGATTTGAACCTTTTCCTCTCACTCCTTTAAATAATTTTCAAATAGTTTCAAACATATTCCTCTTATCCCCTCTAATTTCTTAATAAGGAGTTGATGGTTCACTGTGTCAAACGCTTTCTGTAAGTCAACAAAAATGGCTAACGTTTTCTTATCTTGATCAAAATTATCTAACATTATTGAACAAAGTTCATTAATTGCCATTTGAGTATCCTTTGGCGCCCTAAAACTGTACTGTTGTGTGAAAATCATGTTATTTTTATCCAAAAATTTTACTGGATTTTATTTTAAGCACCTCTCAACAATCTTTTCTATAGTTATTCGGGTTTGTTCTTTCACCTGTTTTATGGACTGGATTCACTATTGATTCTTTAGATTGATCTGGAACCATGCCTGTCTTAAAGATCATATTAACTACATGAACAAGAGGCACCGAGATATGACAGTGAGCTACCTTCAATGCATTAACCGAGATGTCGTCACCTCCTGGAGTACTATTATTATTTAATGCTCCTATATTGCTCTACGCCGATGACTTGAAGATTTTTCATACCATTAACAACTGTGATGATAGCGTTAGACTACTGGAAACTTTGTAAATGTGAAGTTATGATTTATATACTCAATAAGCAAATAATCAGTTTTCCGTACCAATTATGTGATTCAATACTTGATAGACCTAAAAATATTGCCGAGTTAGGCCTTCTTTTTGATACCAGACTATCGTTTGTGAATCATATTGAGAATGCCATCCCCAAAGCCCCAAAAACTTTGGGCTATATCATCAGAAACTCAAAAAACTTTTAATGCATAGACACCTTAAAAACTCTCTACTGTGCCTACGTTAGACCGCATTTGGAGTATGCTGCAGTAGTCTGGGCGCCCTATTATGACGTTCATAGGGATGCACTTGAGGATGTTCAGCGTCTGCTTCTCAAGATGCTGGCGTATAGAGCTGATAATATCTATCTGGCTATTGGCACTCTGCAGAGCTGTCTGTTGTTGCGCTTCTCTTTGGAGTCGCTGCAAAGTAGGCGAAACTACTTAACTTTATTCTTTTTATTCTGTATGTTACATAATGTCGTGGAATATCCACATATTTTACGCTTGTTGTGCTTCCACACACCCAGAGTTAAATCCAGATCTCAGGTCCTGTTTCACATTGCCTGTCCTAGGACAAATGTGAGACTGAATTCACTGTTACAAAGAATGTGCTCTATATACAACTGTGTACATCACTGCATTGACATCTTCGAGTGCAGCAAGTCCACTCTCAGATATGTTGATTGACTTGTGATCCAGCTGTAGCTCTTTTCTATATTGTGTTTAGTTAACTTATTGATCTCCGATTATTGCTGTATTTTTTACTGTTTGTTCAATATCTTTATTTGGCGATTTCCCCGTTGGGTATTGTTTAAATAAATAAATATTGTTAATTATAACAGTTTCTGTAACTGGGAAAAGGTAGAGCGTATCAGAGTTTTGGTAAACTGGACTTTCATACTCCCTACGTTACCTGCCATCTTACAACCCACTGATACAAAGTGTTAATTAAATATTTCTGCTTTCAACAAGATTACCAACCTCAGTCCGTTTTGGAGCTCTATAGTTTATTACCTTGTTTATAATGTTTCAAATTTTCGTGCAATTCTGCTTAGCTTATATTACCTTTTTCTTATAATAATTGTATTTTTCCGCTTTTAATATTTGTGTTAATTTATTTTTATAATTTTTATACATACTTTCCAGAACCGTGGAGCAATATCTCGAAGAATCGAACATCCTAAGTAATCGTCAATATGGCCTTTGTCAAAATCGATCTACTGGCAATATTCTGACATACGTAACTCATCTTTGGAGTTCTGCCCCCGAAAAGTTTGGAGAAGGTCGTGCCATTTAATGAGATATTTCTCAGATGAGAAATAACCCCGAAAAAGTTGTAACATCAGTGAGGTTGGATAGTTATTTGGTCAATCATGCTAGAGGGCTGCAATCACACAGAATGCAATCGGTGGGTTCAGAGCTACTGGAATTTGCGCTTTCAATCCGTATCTTTTCCAGAACGTTTATTTGAGCCATTTGAAACCTCAAGTCGCGAGAATCCCCAGAGTGAAACTGATAAGAATAGCACACACGTCGACTTGTATATACCTAGAGCTTCAATAATTATACCTGCCACAGAAGCTACTCCGACATTGGAACCTTCCAGGGTGCCTCGGGAATTTACCAAAATACCTACAGAGGAACCAAGACCTTCAACAACTTTGTCAGAAACAGATATTTCTCAAACACCTGGACCTTTGGGCAGTCATCTCCTGTAGCTGGACCATCCGCAATGTTCCAAGCTACAGACTGCCCTAAAAAAATGCCAAGTTACTTTTAAATGAGGATTGCATTGCGAAATCCCAGCAAATAATCACTGAAAATGCGTATGAGGAAAATAGAGATGTAGTTTATTAAGTTAAGTTTATGAGGAACTACCGACAAAGTCGAGATACCTATATTTTTCCTGAAGCTGATGATGCCAGTGTTATCCAAAAGAAATTACAGAAAAATTGACTAACTTCAGTTACCATCGTCACGGAAAAGTTTACAATAGACCAAATTTGTCTGTTTATTTCATTATCTATTTGCTGGCAATTTAGCCAGAATAAAAACTTTATTTCATATAAATTCCCAAGTCAATTTGTTCGTTTTGAATGTTCCACTTGTTCCCTAAAGTGGGGGCAAAGCGAAATAATCACTGCAGTTTTTTTTTTAAATTTCACTATAAGCTGCTATGGATTATATTAAATTTTGTTATCTAAACTTAAACCTTAATGGGTGGGTGAGCATTATATTACACTTCACCTGCTGATTTTTATTGATAATCTGGCATACAGAGAATGTAATGGCTGTCTTGTATATTAGGGACTAAAATTTCTGAGCTGATTTCAAAAATTTCATGCTTATCTGAGTCACAAACCTCACTAGTCAAGCACTATCTGATAGAAATATGTACATGGTAACCCTGTACAAGGCATTTGGCCCATACCTACCGTCCATGCCATTCCTAGTGAAACAATCCCTCCACTCCATTCTGGTGAGAGATCTGTCGCCTATAACTCCACATGAATTGAGGAAGTTCTTCCATTTAGCGCACTGTTTCGGTTTGAGTGTTTTTCTGGCGACCTGCAAGATGGTTTTCAGTTCGGACTTGCTGAGATGGTCGTCATTGTCAGTGTCTAAAACGCGAAACTTCCATTCGAGCACCAGGGAGTCATTGACGTGAGGGGAGACGTGGGTACCCTGCTCTCTGGTCCATTCTGATTGGAAGTTGTTCAGAAGTTTACCGTTGAAAGTTACCTGTGGAAATTTTTGACGTGAATCAAGCCGTTGATTCAATTTGTATTCATATTTATACAAATCGAAAAGTTAAAATATTAAACGAGTAATTTAAGTCTCAAATTCAAATAATTATATAGATATACACACATCAAAAGTGAATGATGGACAAAGCTAAAATCTAGTTTATCTTTCTAATTAAAAATAATAATCACCTTTTCATTTCCGAATTGTTTATATATTTTTATACATTCATTCATTAGATAAAGATAGTATTCCATTGTTCTTAAAAATGTGATTCTTCAACTGCCTGTGGATTTGTTTATTACCACAAATTATTGTTATGAAAATTACGTATAGCGTTGCGTGAAAAATTTGCTTCGTTAGTAAACAGGACCTTATTGTCAAACAAAAGATTTTGAATAAATTTTTGACGAAATCATTTACAAGTGTGCCTAATGGGAAGTGATATGACTCTGGATGTGATATTACTTTACCTCATTTCCATGGGCGTCTGTATGCTTCTCTCATCCTGACCCCTCTGATATCTTACAAAACGTCACCGAAATTATCCAAGCTGGCATGGAATTATTTATTCCACGTACACAGAAAACCTCTGCAGCCACTCAGAAGCCCTGGTTTTCTAAATCCTGTGACAAGGCCAGACTTGAAAAGGTCAAAGCTCACAAAAAGCTTCTACACAATCCCAGTCAAGAAAACCGTCAAGCATTTAACGACGCAAGAAACCGCTATGTCCGCATTCTTTCTTGGGCAAAAAACTCGTTTAATAACCACATCAAAAACAAAGTCCTCTTAAGCTCCAGCGGAAGCAAACCCTTCTGGACTCTTGCTAAATCTATTGGGAATAATTTCTGCAAGAGCACGTTCCCACCTCCTGTCTCAGGGGATGAAATTGTTTCTACCGCCCTGGGCAAGGCTGAACTTTTTGCTTCGTTGTTCGCCGGAAATTCTACTCTCAACCCACCTCCAAATGTTCAACCACCAACAGTCCCCAATGTCGCGCATAAAATGACGGATATCATTTTCAAAACTAGAAAGGTACGAAAGATGCTCTCTTCTCTTAATACCAGGAAAGCCTCTGGCCTTGACGAGATCCCAGCAATTGTTCTCAAAAAATGCGCACCAGAACTTGCTCCTGTCCTGACTCGTCTGTTTCAGACATCTTACAATAGATGCATATTCCCTAGTAACTGGAAAACTGCTCGAGTACAACCCGTCTCCAAGAAAGGATCGAAAGCGCTTCCTAGCAACTACGGGCCTATTTCTCTCCTTTCAGTCATCTCTAAAGTGATGGAAAAGTATATAAATTCCGAATTACTAAAATTTCTTGAAAAACACAGTCTAATCCACGACAGGCAATATGGATTCCGTCAGTGCAGATCAACTGCCGACCTCTTTTCCTTTGTCACCCATTCTTGGAACAAGTCTATGGAACTACACGGTGAATCCCAGATTGTTGCTCTAGACATATCCAAAGCATTCGACCAGGTCTGGCACGCAGCGCTGCTTAATAAACTACCGGCCTATAGTCTACCACCAGCAAATTTCCTCTACAACCGGAGCATTTCTATTGTCGTGGATGGACATTCCTCTAAACTGTATCCAATTAATGCAGGAGTTCCTCAAGGTTCAGCTTTAGCCCCTACTTTGTTTCTTCTCCACATCAATGACCTCTTCTCTAGCAGATCCAACCCAGTTCACAGTTACGCGGACGACAGCACCCTCCACTCCAATATACAATATTCTAAGCCTGTCTCTTTAGCCCAACTAGATGAGGATCACAGACTCATGAAGGGTTCTATCTCCGTGGATCTCCAAAAATATTAAACTGGGAAAGTAAAAATCTTGTACAATTCAACCCCACCAAATCACAGTCTTGCTTTCTTTCTCATGAAAGATACACCAGCCCTAGACCCATTACAATAAACAGCCAAGTTATTCAAAGTAATGAGTCCTTTTCACTTGTTGGCTTTTCTGTGGATCGAAATCTCAATTGGCACCAACATGTCACATCAATTGCAGAAGCGGCTGCTAAGAAATTAGGTTTCCTCTTCCGGGTTCGCAAATACTTTTCACCAGCTAATCTCTATACCTTATATACTTCACAAATAAGACCAAACCTCGAATACTTCTCCCACATCTGGGGTGCTGCTACCGCTTCTACACTCGCTATCCTGGACTCCATTCAGAAGAGAGCTATACGTCTCATCGGTGACCCTACCCTCACCCAAAGGCTGCCATCCCTTGCCCACCGACGTGCCGTTGGTGACCTCTCTCTCTCTTTTATAGATATCTGCACGGGCACTGCTCAGAGGAGCTTTCTTCCATAGTTCCTCCACCTGCTGCCCCCAACAGATCTACCATGGGAACAGAGCGAATGCACCCTTTTACTGTCCAGGTCACCAGACATAGAACATCTTGTTATACCCGCTCTTTTGTCCCGAGGACTTCCAAGTTGTGGAATTCCTTGCCGGCAGATGTTTTTCCTTCTCCCCCGAACCTCCAAACCTTCAAGTCCAGAATTAAAAAGTTGCCTTTTTCCTCCTTGTCGACACCCACGGTACGATAGTATTTAGGCTGTAAGCCCTCGTGGTGTGTTGTTGAAATAAAAATAAATAAAAAAATGTACCTAATAAATTACCAATAAGAATTTTGATATTATGGGTTCCAAAAATTTGGCTGATATTGTCGGAGATTGTAAACAGTCTGAGTACATCCTCGGACAAGGGTTTTGGTGATGCGTACAGCTAAGAAAGGCAAAGAAAAATTATTCCCTATTTCCATGTCTCCAAAGAGTACGCAGATGGAGGCCCTGGGGTTAATTTCCTTTCATATTACCTATAGTTACTAGATAGAGATAGCTAAAGACATATAGCGAGAGCGTCCATGTTTAAGCGCAAAATGCAGTTCTAGGCAAAAGTCAGCGACAAAATGGATAACTTGAACTGGTGATATCATCGTTATTAATTGACCAATTTCAATTTTTTTGCCTAAATGAGTATCAATTCATTGTTCTTGATATTGTTTTACTAAATAACTCTTGGTCGTCTAGGAAAACTTGTGAAACATAAATAACAAAAATTAAGTCTTCTGCTGAATTACCATTGTTCGAGAAGCGATAATTTATTTAAATCTTTCAAAATATGTAGTAACATATGCGACAGAAAATAAAGTTAAGATGTCAAATAATATTGTGAAAAAAGAAATATCTAAAATGGTGCATTCATTTCGATGTTAGAGCAAATTTAATTAAGCAAACGTAAAAATATGCAATGGATAATCAAGCGCATGGAAACGAATACAACTGCATTTCGAAAATAGTCTAAATATGGCGACAGTCTCGAAAAGCGTTCACGCGTATGTCTTAACTATCTCTATCGAGTAACTATAATATTTCCTTAACGTCTTGAAAATTGCTCCAAACAGGAGCGGGAAAACGCCGAGGTTAAATATATTCTAGACATGGTTCAACGCGAGAGCAACGTACTATTTCTCATATATATATATATATATATATATATATATATATATATATATATATATATATATATATATATATATATATATATATATATATATATATATATATATATTCTATTTTTCCCCAATATAGGGATTAGTTTATAGGTGTATTTTCGCTGCAATTAGTATGCCGTACTGACGAACTCTAATTAGAGCGAAACCGGTCTACGGTTCTAATTGTGGTGAGAATACATCTAGCCTTACATACTTTGTCCCTATATTGGGAAAGAAATGGACCAGGGCTGACAATTTACTAAATTGTTAGTTGGTTGTATACGGTCTCTATTTTTTAACATTCTGTATTATTTGGAGCTGCCGTGACAACATACTACTTGGTTCCGCAACGAGATGGAGACACGGGTAAAAAGCGTGTCTTACATCTCACTTAGTTTTCACATAATGGAAGTTTATTTTAAAATGTGACCTGCTAGACAAAAAATAAATAAAAACTGACTGGGGATGTTTTTTGTCAATGGAAAATCAATTTTTAATAGCTCGTAGATGCTAAAAATTAAGCATTTTGGGGATATTTAAATTTGAGTTAATATTCTAAATAAGTACAGACGTTTGTTTCTGAAAATTTTGGATTGTCTTGTTTTTATACCTATATACGTGTATCACTTTACTACATCTGCAAAAACCAATAGCAAAAAGTGAGTCTTAAAGAATATTACCTTATCTGGTCTGGAACATGACCTGGCTGACCTCCTCCACGTGCTCTTTTTCCTTCCACACCTGGGTTTCTGGTCTGGTTTGTGTTTTACAGCTGTGTAAGGCAGTGGACTACCCTGTGGTGTAACACACCAACAATGACCAGTGTGTTCATGACACTGCACCGCTTCATAGCTTCCGTCTTCCCTACACTGTGGTCTGAAACCTTCCTCTGGATGTAGAGTAGCCAATTTTAGGGCTTCTCCACAAGTACGTTGGATTTTGCAAGGTCCACGACGACGTTCTAGTCTCATTTGAGGTCGCCGACAACGTGCCTTTTCGAACAAACACCTGTTGGGGTAACTCACCCCGTCACTGCCACAAACAGCCTTCTCATTGTCTACCTCCCGGTTACAAGCGCGTGGTTTGCATTTCTCCTGGAAAAAAATGTGAAGAATTAATATGGGAATGCACAAAGAGGGAATGTAATACAAAGTGTTTTGGATTAGTAATACTTTTGCTCACGGCAAACTCACTTGGAAGATCTCCCGATTTTATTTCGCAATCAGTTGAAAAAGCTTTTTCATTATTTCACCAATTTTTTTTTAATACCGCTGTTAAATCGTCCACAACATGAGTTTTTCTCGTCTAAGTCGTTTAAGGGCTTTCTCAAATTAGTCTCTTGAAATAGGTGGATTCAGATCATCACATGACAGACTAGAATACTAGCTTAAATATAGACATAAATATGTCTGGCTTTACAAATCTGCAGTTTAAACTTAATGCTGCAGTTAGATATCAGCTTGCTCACTGATACGAAGCTTTATTGTTCTACTTAATTTTTGTGATCAAGTACTTGCTTAGCCAATGCGATTCTCCGTCTCAGTTATTTCTTGGGGACAATACAAGACTGAAACAACTTACCCTAAGAAAAACATAAACTTGATTTTAAGCTGCCACGAAGATTAGAAACCGGAAGGTTTCCCCGAGGCGGCAATACAAGACATTAAATAGTTAAGAAAGCTTATACGGTATTTTAATGAATTCTGTTGTTTCTCTGTTTTGCCTGTTAAGTAAATAATGTAAGTTTTTTGTTGTTCTCAACGTAGCATTAATAAATGATTTTTCCCGATCCGGTATGCTTATACTTAAAGAGAAAGCCAACCAAAATCAACCATATCGAGTAAAGTAACTACTAGTTTTGAGTACATAATTTATCGCCTAATCCAAGCCTACACTTGGAGAACCCAAATCACAACATCACATGTTTTAACTAACACTAACAAAGTTAGCGTCATCATAGGATGAAAAATTCTTCAGGTCTTTAAAAAGATGTGTTGTGGTGATTTAGGTTCTCCAAGTGTACTTATCAGTGCTCATCACAGGTTCCAATCTTCGCTTAGTGCAATATAGCCTACAAGTGTGTGACATGACAAAAATTTAGACTTGCAGTAAAATGTGATATCTCAAAAACCATTAGAGATTAAAAAGAAATAAAGAGGTTTCCCAGAAAGTTATCTCTTAAAAATAGAGAATGATTTCTGTAAAACTGGTCACTGGAACAAAGAGGGGCTTCAAAGTTTTGTAAAAAACACGTGCATTGTTTTCATTTTTATTATTCTGAAAATCTGAAAAACTATACCAACTACACTGACTTTGGTAAATGAAGAAATAAGTTACAAATAAAAAAAAGCAATTTGATCTATTCGTTGATAAATGACAAAACTTTAAATTTGCAGCCAAAATTATAGGTGCCTCACTTCTTACGGAACTGAGAACATTAAGATTAACGGTCTTTTGTATGACTACGTTAAATTGATAAGTACACTTGGAGAACTCCGATCACCACAACACATCTTTTTAAAGACCTCGTCATCAAATCATCTCCGGAATCCGTTCTCCTTTGTCAGATTACTTTCTGGACACTGTATGTACGACATGGTTTACGAAGCTTCTAGGCCACCTCGATACTTCCAGTTTGCTTCATTACACTGAAAATTCTTCCGGGGCTAAGTTCGTTTGCCAGTTCTGAGACTCCATTTTTTTCAAGGAAATTTGCAAATTGTCTCGAAAATCCTATATCTTTGAAACCGACGGAATGTCATGTCACATTTGAGTCACTTATCATATTTAATATATTGTAGTATATTTATCTACATCAATTATACACCGTGTCATACAAAATAAGCCTAAAATTGTGCTTGTTTAACACTATTCAAAAAAAAAAATGTCAAACAACTGTTACTGTCTCTTTTGTAATTTCGTGAAATCTGCAAAAAAGAATTAGCATTTTTGTTTTTCAACCAGGTAATATCTCAGTAAGCAGTGAACTTAGCTATATACGCTATGCCTTATGAAAATGAAAAAAACATTAGTAGAAGTGTCCAAAATAAATATAATTTCTAGGGTGTTCAATTTAAATTTATCAAGAAAATTTGACCCCACTCTTTAGACTCACCCTATATACTGTTATAGAGGACTTCCGAAAATATTTATTGAAGTTCAAAGACGATTATATTCGCAAATTTTTGGCATGACATGATGATAGTATGCTGACATATTAATAAAGATACAGTGCGTTTAAAAACAGTTTAATCAAAATTCAACTTAATCGTAACTTGATCAGTTTTGGTCATGAAAGACAACTTGAAACAATTTTTGATATGCATCACTAGACTAGTAAAATTGTCCTCACATGTGTTACTTGTGTTGTATACCTAAAAGCAATTCAATCTATTTTATATACAATAATAAAACGCAACACTTTTATTGTCATATTATTTATATACTGAACATTAGTTATAGTACATCTATACGCAAAATACTTAATACAGTTACAATTTGATGAATATAAATGTATGTATTACCGTATGTAGTGAGTGATTGGTACCTTGGCGGCCCTGTTAACGATCGTTAAAGTTGTTTATTGCATCATTAAATTAGCACATTAAATCACAAGGAAAGTGTTCTACGTTACATAAGATCAACACCAGTATGGCCTGCCGTCTGCTAGGTATAAGTTTATAATGTGTTAACGTACGCACTCATCAGATTTCGAAATGCAGAAATGCAGTGTTATTACGAGGCAGGGTCAAATAAGAACCTAGTACTACCCTCCACCGCTATTCCCATAAAGGGGTACGCAAATCTATACTGCCTATTTTAATTCCTTACAATATTCATCCATCCACTTCAATGCTAACATTTTATTCGCACCTCTTCTATATTCATACATCATACATCTCCCCATACACGCTCTCCTATTATGCAACCACCTTATATATTTTAGCGAATTTTTCGTAGAAAAAATTCACTATTGAGGAGATCGCAACTTTTAAATTTTGAGAATATTTCTTCAAATTACTAGTGCGAACGAGGGCCCCTAGAACCCATTATCGGGGTCAGTTTCAAATCAATATAACGAAAACAAAAGTAATTAAGGATCGGAATGGAAAAATATACAGGATGTTTCCTAATCACCTACAGAACTTTCAGCTACGTGTTCTTTAATTTCAAAAATAAACGTTCATATGCATATTTGTACAATAATGCTTCGTTTCCGAGATATAGGGGGTTCAAAGTGCAACGTGACAATAACTTTCTGCAATAATTCCCTAACGCGTTATTTCAACGAAATTGGGCGAACAAATTGAGCTTTGTTTTTACGATAAAATTGTGCCAGAAATAAAGTTCTCTTTGGCAGAGCCGTAGACACAGTATAGAGCTGACGATCATTTATTAAATTCAGCACGAATATTATAATTCTCAAGAAGAACAATAAAAACTACACCAAAAAGGTACCATTGTTTCATTGTTATAAGATCCACGGTTTTCCAAAAAAAAAAAACAACAAAATGTTTTTCTTTACCGTAGGGATACGTCACTGGGTTAACCAACCACGCCGAATCATCTTAAAATTTCAGTGACTAGCGGTAGGCACTAAGAGAAGAAAATAACTTTATATGAACTTAGGTGTCAAAATGTTTAGTTATCGAGATACTGGGTGATAGAGTCTAAAATTTAAAAAGTTCGGGACGCAGCAAATGCGTTATGGTAGCCAATTTTCGTAAAAATGTTTTTAATGGAAAATATGTCTGGTTTTTACAAGGACATCTGGTTGATAGTATAACCTATATAGTACTAACAATTTACCATATTTAATTAAAATAGCTTTGTTGTTTCAAAAAGTACAAACATTCTCTGAAAATAAACTTTAAAAGTTCGAGAAAAACTAGTCAGATTTTCCTGGCCAACGAACCTCTTTAAGCTATTTACACACCTGACAAGATATAATTATTCACAAACAGCTTTAGGACCAAAATAAAAAAAAATGATAATTTCTTTTACATAAATTGCCTTCAGTAATGTTACACGAAACAAAATTTTTCACAAAAATTCGACAACTTTTTTTTTACAATAACTTACTAAACATTTATCATTCATTACCAACATATCACAAAAATCTTAGAAAAAATGATTTCTACGGAAACACTAAAAACATTTAAGCGAAAACTTTTCAAATTCAGCCACTATTTGAGCGTACCTGTATACGGCAGCTCGATTTTTTCGAGTAATACAAAGAAAAAGCTCTCTGAATGCATCATTTCCATGGGCTCCGCTATCTATTGATAAAAACGCCATATCTCAATTTGTGGTATGCGTTTGGATTATGTGCCAAAAACGTGAAAAGTTGCAAAACAATTGAAATAACTCAAAAACGATGAACGATATCATTTTTTTCCTTACAAACATGCATTATAATTTGATGGAAAACACAAAAATGCAACAACACAAGTGGTGTTTTATTAAAAAATGGGCCACCCTGTAATTGTCAAAAATAGGTTGATAAGATACAGCTCGAGACACCCTATAAATAACGCATATACTTTTTCCTCATATCTTGTATAATAACGGATATATTTAGCTTTACCCTAGAAATACGTCACCCTGTATATGTGTAAACAGACAAAAACTAAAACTGACCCCGTATATGGATTTTAGGGGTTCTAGTTCGCGCTCATTTGAACAAATCTTTTTAAAATTCATAAGTCGCGGTCTTCTTAATAACGAATTTTTTCTACGAAAATTTGCTAAAATATAGACTATCAAACCATATACTTTATAGCGGAAACTACTGCCGAAGCATGAGAAAGAGTATATTGAAATGGATTTTCCGAAAATATTTTAGTAAAATGAAGGACGTGATGGTTGAAGCTGAAACTTAAGGCTTTGTGAAACACACTTATTAAGAGATTTTTTCGACATAGTCCGTATTTGCTTCAAATTCGTTGTCTGAAAATTACAAATTTTGACGTTTCAAGAAGAAAAATTATAAAATTTTCAAAATATTTTTTCTGCTACTACGATTCAAAAATTTTCCGAAAGAAAACCCAAAATTTTCCCGGAAAAACTGGTCCGATTTTTCTGGCTAACGAACTTTTCCAAGCCACTTGAAATAGGAAAGTACATTATAATTTCATCAAAATCGATCCATTATTTTTTGAGTTATCGGTGATATATATATATATATATATATATATATATATATATATATATATATATATATATATATATATATATATATATATATATATATATATTATATATATATGGGGGGGGGTCCCTGGTCGTGCGCTGGTCGTTCCCTTGATTGATCGACGCGTGACTTAGCTACTGGACTCCTAGAGGCTGGCTCCACGTGCCACCCCTGGCGTGACTGTCGGCAATGGGAATAACGCCCAGGGCTGTTGGTCTACTAAATTCTCGCTCCATCTCTTCGCAGGTGGTAGTGGAATTTTCCTTTACGTGATAGTAAAGGTTTTCCACGCCCGAGGAGGTACCACCCCATGCATCAAGGGGCCGCTGAAGTCCCAACGGACGTTTCCGGTTCTGGTGTATGAGTCGGTTTCCCTTATAAGCAAAAATGATGATGGCTCCTCCTTGTGCAAAACATTCCGGAGGCAAAATACCCCTCCATTCGGATCTCCGGGAGAGGGGTGTACAGGGGGCGCCAGTATCAAAATTCAACATATCCTTCTCGAATATATGTGGCCTAAATTCTAACCTGAACTCCGTCCACCATTTCCTCCAGGCTAATAAGCCCCAACTCCTCTTCCTCACCGAAACCCAAATCAGTGACAAAACAGCCACTAATCACCTTAATTTCCCGGGGTATGTTTTCCTTACTTCCTTTAGATTGCATGGAGGCGTGTGCGCATACGTCCGTAGCAATCTACCCTGCACCAGACTCCCCAATTTAGAAGCTGGAAGAAAATACATGCTATGGATAAAACTCTCTCTCAGGGCTGCAACTAAATTCATCTGTTGCATTTACCGGTCACCTTCTGACAACAACTTTGTCCAGCTCTTTGACTACCTTTCTGAAAAAACCGACCATCTGATTTCTGAATATCCTTGCTCCGAGGTCATTATTCTTGGTGACTTCAATGTCCATAATAAGGAATTGCTAGGATCTTCAAAAACCGATCCACAAGGGAGAGCAGCGGAGGCCTTTGCAGTCAGCAACTCTTTAGCCAATATGCTTCAGCAACCTATTTACTTTCCTCGCATCCCAACACACAGCTCAAATCCGTTGGATCTCCTTACTACAAATCCCGAATGCTATAAAATATCAGTCACCGCCCCCCTCGGTCACTCAGACCATGGCATAGTCACCGCTTCCTGCGCAATGCAACCCCAGGTCACACACTCATCACATCCACGTATCGTTTGGCACTACAACTCCGCGAACTGGGACGAAATGCGAGATTACTTTTCCTCATTTCCATGGGCGTCTGTCTGCTTCTCTCATCCTGACCCCTCCAATATCTCACAAAACGTGACCGAAATTATCCAAGCTGGCATGGAATTATTTATTCCACGTACACAGAAAACCTCTTCAGCCACTCAAAAGCCCTGGTTCTCTTAATCTTGTGACAAGGCCAGACTTGAAAAGGTCAAAGCTCACAAAACACTTCTACACAACCCCAGTCAAGAAAACCGTCAAGCATTTAACGCCGCAAGAAACCGCTATGCCCGCATTCTTTCTGAGGCAAAAAACACCTTTAATAACCATATCAAAAACAAAGTCATCTTAAGCTCCAAGGGCAGCAAACCCTTCTGGACTCTTGCTAAATCTATTGGGAATAATTTCTGCAAGAGCACGTTCCCACCTCTTGCCTCAGGGGATGAAATTATTTCTACCGCCCTGGGCAAGGCTGAACTTTTTACCTCGTTGTTCGCCGGCAATTCTACTCTCAACCCACTCCAAATGTTCAACCTTCAACAGTCCCCAATGTCGCGCATAACATGACGGATATCATTTTCAAAACTAAAAAGGTACGAAATATGCTCGCTTCCCTTAATACCAGAAAAACCTCTGGCCTTGACGAGATCCCAGCAATTGTTCTCAAAAAATGCGCACCAGAACTTGCTCCTGTCCTGACTCGTCTGTTTCAGACATCTTACAATAGAAGCATATTCCCTAGTAAGTGGAAAACTGCTCGAGGACAACCCGTCCCCAAGAAAGGATCCAAAGCGCTTCCTAGCAACTACAGGCCTATTTCTCTCCTTTCAGTCATCTCTAAAGTGATGGAAAAGTATATAAACACTGAATTACTAAAATTTCTTGAAAAACACAGTCTAATCCACGACAGGCAGTATGGATTCCGTCAGCGCAGATCAACTGCCAACCTCCTTTCCTTTGTCACCCATTCTTGTAACAAATCTATGGAACTACACGGTGAATCCCAGATTGTCGCTCTAGACATATCCAAAGCATTCGACCAGGTCTGGCACGCAGCGCTGCTCAATAAACATCCGGGCTATGGCCTACCACCAAAACTCTGTACCTGGACAGCAAACTTTCTCTCCAACCGGAGCATTTCTGTTGTTGTGGATGGCCATTCCTCTAAACTATATCCAATTAATGCAGGAGCTCCTCAAGGTTCAGCTTTAGCCCCTGCTTTGTTTCTTCTCCACATCAATGACCTCCTCTCTAGCACATCCAACCCAGTTCACAGTTACGCGGATGAAAGCACCCTCCACTCAAATATACAGTATTCTAAGTCTGTCTCTTTGGCCCAATTATATGAGGATCGCAGACACATGGAGGGTTCTGTCTCCGTGGATCTCCAAAAAATATTAGACTGGGGCAGTAGAAATCTTGTACAATTCAACCCCACCAAATCTCAGTCTTTCTTTCTTTCTCATAAAAGATACACCAGCCCTAGAACCATCACAATGAACAACCAAGTTATTCAAAGAAATGAGTCCTTTTCACTTCTTGGTATTTTTGTGGATCGAAATCTCAATTGGCACCAACATGTCACATCAATTGCAGAAGCGGCTGCTAAGAAATTAGGTTTCATCTTCCGGGTTCGCAAATACTTTTCACCAGCTAACCTCTATACCTTATATACTTCACAAATAAGGCCAAACCTCGAATACTGCTCCCACATCTGGGGTGCTGCTGCCGCTTCTACACTCGCTATCCTGGACTCAATTCAAAAGAGAGCTATACGTCTCATTGGTGACCCTACCCTCACCGTTGGTGATCTCTCTCTCTCTCTCTCTCTCTTTTATAGATATCTGCGCGGGCACTGCTCAGAGGAGCTTTCTTCCATAGTTCCTCCACCTGCTGCCCCCAACAGATCTACCAGGGGAACAGAGCGAATGCATCCTTTTACTGTCCAGGTCACCAGACATAGAACATCTTGTTGTGCCCGCTCTTTTGTCCCGAGGACTTCCAAGTTGTGGAACTCCTTGCCGGCACATGTTTTTCCTTTTCCTCCGAACCTCCAAACCTTCAAGTCCAGAATTAACAAGTTGTCTCTTTCCTCCTTGTCTGTAAGCCCTCGTGGTGTGTTGTTCAAATAAAATAAAAATAAAAAAAAGGACAGTTTCATCTAAAATTTTAATGTGACGCTGCCTTGTATAACGATTTACGTCTGTAACGTTCATATGTTTATATGTAGCTTGTAACGTAGTAACTGTATAAATATACAGTTCTTGCTAATACGTTTTCGCACGTTTCACTTCTGCAAGTAAATTGCGTCTCGTCTAACTAAAGATTTATTTACGGACCAAGTTTATAAAACGTGGACCGAGGAAAAAAATAAAACACGTTTCACTTAATGTTTTGGCGGCGAAATAATGATATATAACTTCGATTTGTACTTGTTAGATTGATTTATGCAATACCTACTAATGGACCTGTTAGGATTTGTGGATTAATTAAATCGTTAAACTATATCAAAGTATTTTAAAATATTATTCTATTACATGACAACTGTCATCTCTCGTCTCCTACAAAATTGACAAGTTTGGGAGAAATATGGATTGTTACGAAGAAATTATACCCAAAACAGTATTATGAATAGATCACAATTTATTGTAGATGAAGGCATGGGATAAACTATCAGAAGACATGGAAGCAAAAAAGTAACTTCAGTTGGAAAGTCAAAATTTGAAGTTTGTTAAATTTGGTATACACTTCTTGTCAAACAACTTCGGATAAATTATGTCATTATACCCCACAAGTCTTAGACTTTTTATATGGACATATTGTATAATTTAAAGTAATAAACATAATAAGTATATATATATATATATATATATATATATATATATATATATATATATATATATATATATATATATATATATATATTTAAATATACCTTATAAAGATCTCTCTGAGGCCTAGGGTTGAACACACTTAGACCTAACAGACGATCTCGGGAGAGATTTGGGGAGTAGGCAGATTGAGGTCCCGTAATCGAGCTACAATAACCCAACCCACCTTTGTCCATCGCTCTAAGGAGTAGGCAGATTGAGGCCTTAGAGTGTCCTTACATATATCCTTTACCCACATTTGTCCACCACTCTAAAGAGTAGGCAGATTGAGGCATTAGAGTGTCCTTACATATTTCTTTTACCCACCTTTGTCCACTACTCTAAGGAGTAGGCAGATTGGGGCCTTAGAGTGTCCTTACATATTTCCTTTACCCACCTTTGTCCACCACTCTAAGGAGTAGGCAGATTGAGGCCTTAGAGTGTCCTTAATATTTCCTTTACCCACCTCTGTTCACCACTCTAAGGAGTAGGCAGATTGAGGACTTAGAGTGTCCTTACATATTTCCTTTACCCACCTTTGTTCACCACTCTAAGGAGTAGGCAGATTGAGGACTTAGAGTGTCCTTACATATTTCCTTTACCCACCTTTTAAGGAGTAGGCAGATTGAGGCCTTAGAGTGTCCTTACATATTTCCTTTACCTACCTTTGTCCACCACTCTAAGGAGTAGGCAGATTGAGGCCTTAGAGTGTCCTTACATATTTCCTTTACCTCTTGAAAATGGATCCAAAACAGGAGCCGAAACGTCGAGTTTTCATAAATTCTGGACGCGGTTCAACTCGAGAACCAAGTATGTCTCATATATGTATATATGTATATATGTATATATGTAGTAAACCATTAGAGATACGAGGATGGTTAAATTGGTCCAAACTTGCGCCTTTCTATGGTGATCAATTATCTGAGAATGAAAATTTGAGATGTCATTTTTAGTTTTTAATTACTCGAAAAAAAAAACAAATATTTTTATTTTTCGTTTTTTTTCAAGCGAATACCGAAAGAACTAGACTTTTTAACTATGATATTGTTGAGGCACTTTTTTAGGGGCAATCTAAATCTGTCATCATATTTTTCAGGGTGTTCTTGATGCAAGAGTTACAATACTTACATTTCATTTTTCTCATGGACGCTATATTAAATTTTTGCATTTTTAAGAAGTATTTTTTTCTGATTACAATGACATATTACACGATACGATCACATCTTATCTGTTATTAAAATTTGGAACAAATCGTTTCTGCGAAGAGTGCTTTGAAAGGGACGATCTAGATATTGAGAGTTCAGCCAAACATCGATGTTTATTAGTGAATTTTCTTTAAATAAATTAACTAATGAGGAGATCCAGACTTTTGATTTTTGAAAAACATTTCTTCAAATGAGCGCTAATTAGGCCCCCTAGAACACATATCCCGGGTCAGTTTGAGTTTTTATATGAAGACAATTTATATCTCTGGAAATAACAAAGTAAGGGCAACCAAATTTGGTACGCGTTATACGTAAATTACGTACCAAAATTTAGCTGTGTGGGTTAAAAGACAAAAAAGTTATAGGCATTTAAAGAAAAATAAATTTGGGTTTTCCTCAAAATGCCAAAGTCGCGATTTAAAACGTCAAAATTGGCAACATTTAGGCAAAGAACTTAAAAGTAATGCGGGCTATGGAAATAAAATATCTCAAGAAGAATATTTTGCAAACCATGAAGTCTTAGCTTCAACCATCATTATCCTTCATTTTACTAAAATATTTCCAGAAAATTCATTTCAAATAGACCCGTTCTCTGATGCTTTGGCAGTATTCTTAGCTATAGAGTTTATAGTTTAATGGTATATAATTTTTGTCGAATTTTCGTAAAAAAATCAATAGAATTCAGTATATCAGTTATTATACAAGATACGAAAAACAAAATTGTATACATTAATTATAGGGTGTCTTGAGCTACATCTTAATAAATTTTTTCTACAATCACAGGCTGGCCCATAAGTCGTTGGTGGAACAATTTTTTTTTTAATCGAACATGCCTTATGTTATTACATTTTTGCATTTTCCATCAAAATATAATGCATGTTTGTAGAGAAATTCGGGACGCAGCAAGTGCGTTATGGTAGCGAATTTTGATTAAATGCTTCATATTTGAATAGCTCAATTTGCTATTAATCGATAAGCTTGACCAAGAAAGGAGTTTTTTGGGAACATTTTAACACTTAGCGAAGTGGTGTCGGAATTGGGGCTACCCAAAATTACAGTTTGGAGAGTTTTGAATAAAAACAAATACAAGCGTACTTATAAAATTCATATATCTCAGAGTTTGTTACCTGGAGATGTGTATCGTCTCTTGACGCGGTGTAACTGGCGCCGGGGACAAATACACGCAGATAATAATTTTTTTGATCTTATTATCTGGAGAGATGACTCAAAGTTCACCACCTGCGGTATGTTCAATAGAAACAATAAACACTATTGGTTAAACAAAAAGCAGAATCACCCCAAAAACCACAAAAATAATAACGGAGAGTTATGCGCTAGATACGTATTTCTACAACGAAGTTGTCATCATCAGTAGCTGACGCTAAATACTTATCTAGCGCTTAACTCTCTGTTATTATTTTTGTGGTTTTTTTGGGTGATTCTGCTTTTTGTTTCAGTTTCCAGCCAGAGTGTCCAACCTCAGTCTTTTACTATTGGTCAAGAGAACAACCACATCAAAACAGAGAAGTGAGAAACCACGTGCGTTTCGTTATAAATATATGGGCTGGGATTCTCAATGACCAAATAATTTATGAGGGGAATATAAATGGGGCTGTTTATCTTGATTTCGTGGAACATGAAGTTACTATTATTATAGACTAAGTGAGATATAAGACACGAAGCACGTGCCGCCACCTCGCTGCGGAACCAAGTAGTATGTTGTCACGACAGCTCCAACTAATACAAAGTGTTAAAAATAGAGACTGTATACAACCAACCAACAATTTAGTAAATTGTTAGCCCTGGCCCATTTCTACTCTAATATAGGGATGTAAGGCTAGATGCTATCTCACCACAATTAGAACCGTAGACCGGTTTCGCTCTAATTAGAGCTCGTCAGTACGGTATACTAATTGCAGCGAAAATACACCTATAAAGTAATACGGCTATGGTAGGTAGCCTTCCAACACTAAGTGAGATATAAGACACGAAACACGTGCCGCCATCTCGTGGCGGAACCAAGTAGTATGTTGTCACGGCAGGTGCTTCGTGTCTTATATCTCACTTAGTGTTAGAAGGCTGGCTACCATAGCCGCATTACTTTATAGGTGTATTTTCGCTGCCGTACTGACGAGCTCTAATTAGAGCGAAACCGGTCTACGGTTCTAATTGTGGTGAGAATGCATCTAGCCTTATATACTTTGTCCCTATATTAGGGTAGAAATGGGCCAGGGGTGACAATTTACTAAATTGTTAGTTGGTTGTATACAGTTTCAATTTTTAACACTTTGTGTTATTTGGAGCTGCCGTGACAACATACTGCTTGGTTTCGCAACGAGGTGGCGACACGTGCTTCGTGTCTTATATCTCACTTAGTGTTGGAAGGCCGGCTACCATTCCTGTATTACTTTATAGGTGTATTTTCGCTGCAATTAGTATGCCGTACTGATGAGCTCTAATGAGAGCGAAACCGGTCTACGGTTCTAATTGTGGTGAGAATGCATCTAGCCTTACATACTTTGTCCCTATATTAGTAGGGTAGAAATGGGCCAGGGGTGACAATTTACTAAATTGTTAGTTGGTCGCATACAGTCTCTATTTTTAACACTTTGTGTTATTTGGAGTTGCCATGACAACATACTGCTTGGTTCCGCAACGAGGTGGCGGCACGTGCTTCGTGTCTTATATCTCACTTAGTGTTGGAAGGCTGGCTACCATTCCCGTATTACTTTAAAGGTGTATTTTAGCTGCAATTAGTATGCCGTACTGACGAGCTCTAATTAGAGCGAAACCGGTCTACGGTTCTAATTGTGGTGAGAATGCATCTAGCCTTACATACTTTGTCCCTATACTAGGGTAGAAATGGGTCAGGGCTGAGAATTTGCGAAATTGCTAGTTGGTTGTACACAGTGTCTATTTTTAACACTTTGTGTTATTTGGAGCTGTCGTGACAACATACTGCTCTAATTAGGGCGAAACCTGTCTACGGTTCTAATTGCGGTAAGAATGCATCTAGCCTTACTTAACAGAGCCGTAATCGTCAAAAATGAAGCGACAAATACACTCAAAGGATCATCCTAAATATAATGAAGTTTAGATTTGGAAATATTCTTCTGTTGAAAATAAGTAACCCTGGTCAATAGTGGTTTTGTTGACCTTGATATTTGAGTGGTCTTAGAAAAATTTGATGCCAACGATCATAACAGGCCGAATAGCTCAGTTCGCGAGGTGAGTAACCTCTAGAATCAGACTAGGAGATCGCGGGTTTGAGTCCTGTATTCAGCCAGTCGGTCTTTTTCACTCGAATGTGGAAAGGCCGGCTTCTGATGAGTTATGGGTGGTGTCTTTTGTCTATATGTCTATGTAAGCTCCCCCCGCACAAGTCAAAGACTTCTGGGTGTGGAGTTTGTCTACTGTGGTGTAATTATTATTAGTGAATTTTCTTAATGAAAATTCATCAACAATAAAAAAAGTCTGCTGGAAATTATAATTTTACACTCAAAGGTGACAAAGTTATATAGGCGTTTTAAAGAAAAATGAGATCTTGGTCCAAACGTAGAAATCTTGTTTCTACCAAATATTAAAGTGAAACAAAACAAAGTGTTACATGAACCGTGCGTGAATCGAACACGGCGTGCCAGCGCTTAGGCAAACATGCTACCACGAAACCACTAATGTTAGTTAATAAATTGTTTTTTACGTGGTAGTTTTGCAGACCGCAACTTGCTGCCCTTGAAAATTTATAATTTAATATTACATCCTAAAAGTAAATTAAGTAGACAGCTAATTGCAGAATTAGTTGACTTGTCACTTGAAACACTTTCGACTTTTTCGATCTTAGATGATGTTTTATTTTTAAGTTGAAAGATAAAAAAGCAAACTGTTTTAAAATCATTTTTATAGAGACTCGAGCCGATTTTGTTTACAATATTTATTTGATTCTTTCGCGTCTTCTCATATTCTTATAATGTGAAACGTTATATTTTCTTTATAAAAGAGATAGTTTCTTAAAAATGTCTTTATTGCGTTCCTTAAACCTTGATATTTGCATTATATGCTACATTCATAGTCTAAAATTCAGGCCGTTCATGAAGCTACAAATTTAGTGCATTTTAAAAATTTATTGCCCACTTAAAAAACAATAACCTGGCAAATTTTTAAATTCGTGCCACCTCTCATTCGAATATCTTAATTGTTAGCAAACGATTTAAACGGCTTTCGGGATTCTTGTAGTCAAGAATTCTCGATCGGTAGTTCGGGTAGTATGTTTTAAGCGTGTTCTTTGTACTGATTGGTTATCGCTGAATTATGATTTGTGCCTGTAGTATGTATCAATCTACGCATGGCAGCTAACAACCCTGTCTTTGTCAGGCAATGGACTTTAACCAATAAGTCGTTTCAATTCACGTCTTTCAGATTTTATTTTTAATTTCGAAAAAACTCCAAATTTTGAGAATCAAATTACTTAAAATTCACAACATAGGTTTATTTACACTATTTCTAC